>JAJJWW010009469.1:0-600000 GCA_023531295.1 Papaver armeniacum
AAGCCTTGGACAAGCAAGACGACCAATAGTTTGCTTGTTCTTCTAATATAACGATATAGACAAATTTTTCCAGACGGTCGAATTTTAAAACATAGTTAACTGCGATAAAGTTCATTGCCTTATAAGGCTTAATTAACTTACATAACGTAAGAGTTTTACTTTGCAAGGGTACTTGAAGCTTAAAGCGCATGACAATGTTTTGGTTCAAAATAAAAACATACATTCTAAACAAGAGAGTTTGAGACCATCCGGAAAGTTCTCGATCTATGCTTTGGTCGGGGCTTGTCAATTTGCGCCACAGTAGCTTGTCCGATTGACCACCGCGCATAGGAAAACCGCCTTATCCTTTTGATTTGTAACATAGCCCTCCGATAACCATCTATAGTGTACGCTTGCTGCTCTCATAAATGCCTTAGCAGCGGCGAAGTCCTCAATATTATATGTATACTACATCGGCAAAGTCGACTAGAGCCATTCCCGCTACATAGCTCAAGGGTTAAACTTTAAAGGAGATGAGTTTCTAACAAATGTAACATGACTATAAAGTGTTGTTGTTAGATACCTTTAATATGGTACGCGTAGTCCAAATGGCATGCTTCAGAAACACTTCCGCAATCGCCGATTCAAGCCCGCCGATCCGGTCCGAACACACAACTAGATCCTTTCTCACCGAATACTCGTGACCAAGCGCATCGAATAACTTTGCATGAACCATAAACAGGAATCACCGTTTCGGAATCAACGATGGCAAACGCAATAGGGTACATTTTTCCATTGGCATCATACCCAATTCTTTGAAAATAGAGTTCTCTGCGTTCCCACTTAGATGCATACCATACACAAGAAATGCGGGTCTACACCAAGACTTGAATCCTTGTAAAGATACGCCCACGAAAAATAATACAAAAACCACCATTTGTATCGGGTTCAATTGCTATTTGCGTTCCTGGGTAGTGTTCTATAAGCATGTTCTTGTGATCGACAGCGCTTTCAGTATGACTGCTCAGAGAACCTCTAACCGCTTCATTCCCGTTTACAACCCGGTGAGACCGCTTGTCGGTGATGGTGATACCTAGTCCTCTCTTCATGTCTTCACACGTTATTGCTTATCACCCTAGAATGAACAAACAAGAGTCACCATGTCGCTTTGTTGCCAAGACCCGAGAGTTCTCGTATACAAAAAGAAATTGATAAGTGTGATGTATCCTAGAGTATTCTAGTCTCAAGTGTGCTAGTCTTTTGTAATCAGTGACTAACAAAGTACAACTCTAGACCAAACTAGAGAGTCCATTGTAGCCTATAAATAGGCATTTCTATCATCAGTTGTAACACTGCGCAAGAAAATTAATAACAGTTGATTTTATAGTTTAAGAGAGTCTTGCTTCACCAACACTACTAGAGAGATGAGCTCTCGCTGAGAAACACTAAACCATCTAATACATGTCCGTAAATTGTTCTATCAAAAATGAGTGTTCATCGATCACCAAAAATTCAACATAGTAACATCAAAATATTAAAAATTCATCACAGTTTACACAAGATGAGAGAAGTACCCTAGTAAGTACAAACATGCTAGTTTGTTATTGATATGTACAACCATATCGATGTTTGCTTAAATTCCTCTTTAAAATCCGAACAACCAAAATCAAACGGTGGCATAATTTCGTAACCAAAATTCAATCTAACACTAAGAAATTGCCTATTAAACCCAAGAAATCAAAATCAAAATTTCTATCCAGTTTAACATTATCATCAAAGATGAAATTGAACCCAAAAGAAAACATCAAAGATGCATAAACATATAAATACCCTAACAACCAAAATCAAAAAGGCATAATTTCGTAATCAAAATTTTAATCTAACACTAAGAAACGCCTATTAAACCCTCTTTTCAAACCTATTTCATGAAATCAAAATCAAAATTTCTATCCAAGTTTAACATTATCATCAAAGATGAAATTGAACCCAAAAAGAAAACATCAAAGATGCATAAACATATAAAACATCAAAACCCTAGCCTAATTTTCAATCTATATCCAGACGTGGAAGTGAAAATGGGGAAAAGATTAGAAATCCAATTTCTAGGGTTTACATCAAGATTTTAGGAAGACGGATTTTTTCATACCTGAGATCACAGATCAGTGGAACTTATAATGAAATGAACTTATAGATGAGTTTAGACTCTGGTATCTCTATTGAAGACACTTTGTATGATGATGATGAACATGACCTTTAAAAGGAAATAACAAAACCGGAAGAAGAACATCAATAGGAATGGTGAAGAAGAAGAAGATGGGTGTGGTGTGTGTTCCGTGGGAAGAAGAAAAATGAGCTCTTTGGAGAGCTGAAGTTGAAGAAATAGAAGTGAAGAGTATGACGAGAAATAAAAAATTTGAGTAACAACATCTAGACATCGAGGCCGATTAATGATAAGTATTTCACTAATGATTTGTATAATGTTTTGATAATCACGTTTAGAAACGTATAATGAGATCCAAATATGCGGTGTCCGGACTCCACAAAAGTTGATGTCGACTCGATGGCGTCCCTTATGCCTATCCTCTCGACATTATACGGTGTCTAGATGTGCTATCTCAACACCCACGAAGCCACAGTCAAATAATAATCGGAAGAATAAAAAAAAAAAAAAAAAAAAAAAAAAATCGATGTTGGGTACTAGTGGGGAAAACAGATAAAATAAAAAGGTAAGGGCAGTAAACGTCCAAATACCAAAATACATTTAGTTTTGGTCACGTCCGCCAACATAGCATAGATTTCACCCTATTATTCAAATCCAACATATTTTCGGCCAAACACTCGATGTACGGCACCGACACTCAGCAGCACTGTTTAACTATATATGGAATTTCTGAACGGCATGAGAAGATCTCTCAGTTATTCATGTCAGGGTCTAGTGCAGCAGCAATAGAAGGTGTAAATTTTCCTTTGCATCCCATCTCATGGAGCTTGATGGCGATTTCTCTTGATGATGTTGGAGCTGCTGACATTCACCCTTCGCTTATCTGTCCAGAGAGCAGATTTTATGCACCAAATCCCAGCCTCTCGGATTTTGTAGAGAATTTGTCCAGTGATTCAAGAACAATTCATCACTGTAGTCAGTTTTGTGAACTTCATTAATCTAGACAAGTGTTTGCTTTTCGACGGTGAGCCTGCCATGGTTAGCCCCCTAGCCGAGAATATTAGCCAAGTTTGTAAACGGAGGTTGGAACAGATACAAAAGTTGATGTATAAGTTCCAGAACAAAAAGCTGATTAGTAGAGCACAGAGATTTGTCAGTGGACCGGAGGAGCTTCAAAACTTTGAACCACGATCAAGCCCCAAAACTTAGTTCTGGCGGACAACTAAAAATTATAGGAAAAATGGACACCGATGCTGAGTTAATATTCTCATTTGTTAGATTTCATTCTGATCAAGTGAATATGAATGCTCATTATTTAATTGATTTATCTGGTTTTGCAACTTCTCATTATCCGCACGAGCATCTTCAGCGGAAAATTGAAAATCATACCTCTCCATAACGCGCTTCTGGTTTAAATCTTAATATACGTACGAATAAATTCAAAAAAAAAAAACAAATCCTTCTCTTTCGATTCTTGGCTCATCTTCTCCCCGTCTTCCCAAGCTTTCGATTGACACCCTAAGTTTGGCTTTTGCATCCCTACGGCTTTATTTGTGCAGTTAGGGTTTGCATGGGTTTTTGACTAGCCATGGTAAGAACAGGAGGTTCCTCCACTTCTGACACCATACATGACAATGATACCATACTCGATACTGCAAATTCTTCAGAAGATGCACGTTTCCATTGCCCATTCTCTGGGTTTGATGGCTTTTCTAATGGTGTTCGGGGAAGAGGCTACATCAAGGGCTCATTGTTAACACACCTGCGTGATAAACACTACCCTAATGAAGAGTGCAAAGTTGCATGCCGCAGAAGGATTAACAACAACATCAAGGTTTACAAATCATGGGAGGATGTTTTGCGTCAATTGAAGATGTGGCTATGTACAAATTGTATGCGATTACAGGTTTGGAGGAGTTCATGTAGATTACATAAAGGTGATGTAAATAAAGGTCCGTTCAATGGAGTGGATGCTGGTTTTCTGATTCATGAAATTCCATGTCCTGTAGAGCACCCTCCTGTGATAGTCCATCTCAAACTACATCTGATCCCCTTCCATGTTTGAGCTTGGAGTTGCTGGACAATGTGCTCCAACAACATATCAAAATTGTGTCCAACATACCAGCAAAATGTAAGCTCTTCTTTGCTAGAACCTTCAACATGGTAATACAAAGAGTCATCCATAATCCCAGGGATATCATATTGTGGATTGAACTGCTGCTTATCAAGAAGCTTAAAGATCCGCAATGTGAGCTCCTTCTTTTGCGCAATTGCACGGGTGTTTCCAGGCTTTATTTCTCTATGCGGACGGCCAAACCAACACATTTGAGTGAAGCTCAACCTTTGTTTGATGAGTTTTCGATGACATATCTTCAGCACCTCATCAGAGGAGATGGTCCAGGTTTTGGTAAGCTTCAACAAAGGTTAGTTACTTTACCTATTCAACATGGTGGTGCGGGTGTTTATACTATGTATGATACTATGCAATACGGCTACATTGCATCTAGCTTGCAAACTATTTTGCAGCAACAAAACATCTTGCACCACTCCAATGTGTCTGGTTTCAGCCCTAGTCTGAGCATGCTATTAGTGAATACAAAAAAGTATGTGGTATTGCTGATTCACCGCTTAGTGTACATCATATCGCCCCCCCAATCTATGCGTTCTTTGGCGGTTAGATACTTTAGTGGTGTGTTGAAAGAGTTACCTCTTAACTTTAATTTGTCTGCACATGATGCTGCTCTTTGGCAATGCAATAAGATTAAGCATGCACAAGACTAATTGTTGGTTGTTCCTGTTGAGGGTCTTAATCAGAAGATAGGTCCTAGGAAATAAAGTGTGGTTATGTGTTATAGACTGGGTATACCACTTTTTGATGAAAATCACATGGGGTTCATATGTTTTGGTGTGAATCTGTTTTAGGAAGTGTTGTCATTTTAATTTTGATTTCTTACCACGGAAATGGTGGTTGTAGAACTAGTCTGCATACGATGAGCAAAGAGAGAATTGAGCTTCCAATAAATCATTTGTTGTTAGTGTTAAACATCCATATAGTGCTCTAATTTCTATTGCAGCAGTAGTGCAATTTTAAAGGATGACGTAATCTCCCACTAGGTTAAACACTAACAATGGAATTTTGGGTCTCTTTAGAATTTCATAACTTCATATTTGGTTTTATGATTTGACAATATTAATTGTTGATTATGAATGATACTCCCTCCGTCCCTAATTAGATGAGCTATTTGGTTTTTAGTTTTGTCCACAAATAGATGAGCTATTTCACTAACCAAGGGGATATTTCTAAAACTACCCTTTTAATTGATTATTTTTTCTATAAGAAATATGTATAATTTGATAGTCATGTTTATATTCGTTGCGTAGGTGTTTTAAAATGATTTTCAACGGTATAAAGTTTATAAAAAACCGTGGTATAGTTTAAGAGATAAATCGTTTCTAAATTTTTACTAATTATTGCCCATAAGGGTATAATTGTAAAAAATACTTAAGTATACTCCACTATCCTTCTTGCCTTAAAATTTGTGCAAACTACAAGTAGCTCATCTAATTAGGGACGGAGGGAGTATATGTTAGATGGAGACGGCGGGTTTGTCTTAGAATCCACATTGGCAGTAGATGGAGCGAATCAGTGGAGCTGTCATTGTCAAGAACAACATGAAGATGAAGCTGTTGTCATGGATTGCAGTGATATATGGTGGAATTGGCTTGATTAAATGACCAAATGTATGATACATGTGTGAATAGATGTGATAGGAATCCTAGAAACCAGACCAATCTTACCTCTCTCTACAAGTAATAACATATACACTAATGATTTGACAAATTGCCTGAATCAATTCAGAAACGGTGGTAAAAGGCAGCGGAAACAGCGAGCCGATGGTGCTAGTTCAGGATGGTGGATAACAGAACTTAAGGTGGGAATCATAAAGCTTCAGCATATAATGAAGGGAGTTGCGGTCAGATGTAAAGGTTAATAGACGGATGTATGAGTTTTCAACCACGCTTTTGGTATAGTTTCCGCAAGAAATCTAGAAATTTCTAACTTGGATGGTATAATTTCCTGGATAAACCTAGATTTTATCCACGAAATACACAGGATGCACCCGAGTGCATAATGTATATTCTGAAGGGAAATATGTTTTGGCTTGGTTGCACCCGGGTGCATACTGTATTTTCTTTTGATTCTTGTATGAAATAGGTTTTGGCCAGGTGCATCTGGGTGCATAATGCACATTCTTACATGTAAATAATTTATTCTTTTTGAAATTTTACAAAAAAAAAAAAAAAAAAAAAAATTGCCATGTTGCACCTGGGTGCATGATGCATATTCTTATAGAAAATAATTTTTTGCCAGGTTGCACCTAGGTGCATAGTGCATCTTTATATAAGAAAAAAAATTTGGTCAAGTTGCACCTGGGTGCATAATGCATATTTTCATATGAATTTTTTTGCCTAGGATGCACCTGGGTGCATAATGTATACTCGGCCTAGGTTAAAATAATTGATTTTTTTTATTCGAATTTCATATCAACAATGGATCTTGTTTCGTAGAGATTTTCGAGCCCTTTCCAAAAATATAAATTTTATTAAAATCCGACTTATATTTGAGAAGTTAGGACCTTTCTCGGGAATTAATTTTAAATTGGAGAGAGAAAATAAATATGAGAGAGAAAATGATATAATAAAAAATAAAGTCTAAAGTAAAGGGTATATATGGCTAAATATTTTTGTGTCTTTTTCACCCAAGCCATAGTTCAGTGGTGGAGCCAACGCATGGCAAGTAACTGCCTACCCTGCCGGGATGGCTCCAAAGCCTAATTTGCCTATCCAAACTCTAATTTTGCCCATCATAAGCCTATTTTCTAACTCCGCCCCTGCCATAGTTTGCTTGTCCGTTATTCCCCTGCTTTATGGTTTGTGGTCATATGACCCATTTTCCGGCCACAGTTTAACTCTAACCATTCATCTTCAAAAAATAATAATAGTAATAATAATAACGGGCCCTTAGCTCAGCTGGTCATTCTCGTTCCCCAAAGTTTAATGCGCTCCAGGAGGTCCCAGGTTCGAGTCCGCAATGGCGTAATATTGCAGGAATTAACATGGAAGGTAGTGTTAGTTTGCCCCCCTTGTGACACAATCTCGCCCCGCCCGCCGTTCGGCTCTTTGGCAAGGTTTCCCATGAGGCCCGCTGGTAGACTAGCACATCAACCTGTTCAATTAATGTAGTAGTATGTCGTTGGAGCTTAGCTTGTTAGGCTTCCAACTCGTTAATGTAATAATAATAATAATACTAATATTTATGTAAAAAAAATAAAATAATAATAATAATAAAATAATAATAATAATAATACGCAAAAGAATGATTCTTTGCTTGGAGTCAAAAAAACAATTTTTTAATATAGGAAAGGAAACACTACTCCATTTCTCTTATCTTTTTGGTCTTTTGCGTGTAATATATGTCAAGAAGAAGATTGATTGTGGGTAACTTAAGGAATTTCGTTTGTTTTCAGAATTTAAAAGAAGAAGATTGTTTGTTCTCCTCTCAAAACTAAATTGTTTCGCTCTTTGAATCCTCGATGTTGGTAGTAACAGTCATTCGTGGATGTTCTTTCGGTAAGATCTGTAAGATGATTGTTCTTGATATTTTCATTCTCGGTCTTAACCCACAATATTAACATAAATCTCATGTCTTGGTTTCTATGCAGGCTTGTTCATCAGTTCATCTCTTTCTACTCGTCATAGAGTCTAGTTATAGAACAGTATGCCTTTCTGAATACTCACCGATCTTTAATAATTGTAAGGAACAAAATATTTAACTAATCCAAAATGTTATAATATCTAGTTAAGAAATTCGATCGGAATAATATGTAATTGGTTTCAGGTGTAAAAATTTCAGGCGAATTCATATCTCTGTTCTGGGTAACTTCTGAACGCACATTTTGGACGAACATTTTCTTTGTGATTTACTATTACAAAGTTAAAATCAAATATGTCTGCACAAACGATTATAATTGATGGACATTCAAACTCCACATTCTAATCATTTTGTTTCGTTGATACTGATACTGATAAAAAAATAATCAGCAAGCAAGGATTTCACGGTTGGGAATAGTCGCACATGAACGAATAGGTAAGGTTAGCGAAGTCAGTGTACTGCCATTTGAAATTCTTCTACATGTAAAGCCAATGCGAACTACCAACACAAAGGGTGGGGTAACTACTCCTACAAAGAGTTGAATAGCAAGGGAGACAATTTTTTTGGGAATGAGATTAGTTGTAACTACTCGGATTGTTGCTGCTTTTGAACAGGAGCAAGGCTTTCGAACATTGTGAAAAAGGCGTAGTCCATGGTTCGCATGCCCCTTATTCTACCAAGAGGACGCATCATCAAAGAAGGAAGTCCAAGGATTTGAACCTTCTCGAATGTCTTCTTCTTCCTGTCGTAGTGATATATAGATATCAAATCTGTTGGCGCATCGTCAGTTCTTCTTGCTTTGAGGATAATTATGTCTGTACCTGGAATGTGTATACTTTCATGTAGACCGTATCTGTCCCAGTCTAGAGGCATCGATATAATCTCCTCGGTCCAGCTTCCATTGAATATCCACAGTTTCATCTCAAAGTGACTAACTTTTTTGAAATATGGCAATACATCCATCCACTTCTAACAATTTTATCCGGCGAATTTCCTCAAGTAAGGATTTCGGGATTGAAATCTCTCTGAAGGTCTCACTCCCCACATCAAAGGAAACTAACGCTTTATATTTCCCCGGGGAAGAGCCAGTGCTTTTCATCCAATATATTGTAGCATTGAGACTGACTGCAGGTGTTTCACTGATGCATGGTGGTACCTTATCAATCTTTCTCCATGTATCGTCTTTACCTACAGTTAATACTTCGCAAACATTGATGGGTACACCAACCCTGCCGTTGGAAGACTTCCTTATGTTCCACACACGAACTACTTTGTGTGTCTTAGTTGAAGGATCAAATCCAAATCCGTAACTTGCAACCACGCGATCACCCGTTCCAAAACCTCCTTCATATCTAATCGATCTTCCGATAGAAAGTGTTATTTCTCCAGTGTACGGGTTACAGATACGAACACTATGACTCATTCGGTCAATGAGACAGAATAACAAACCACTTGAAGATACAAGCATATGCTCCTGCTTCGTAGAAGTCCTTAAAAGAGTGGCGTTTAACGCCTGACTGTCTTCAAGCGAGCTTTCTGCCACGGAGAAAAACTTGGTTTTTTGTTCACTGAGGTTAGTAGTTCTGATAATAAGTGATGGCCCGCGAGTTTGTGAATGGATACGATGTGATTCCACAAAGTGTGGAGATAGAATTAAAGATAGCCAATGTTTACATACAAATTTGCATGACCGGACAATTGATCTTGCTGGAACTCTGCTTAGTATCTCGCTCAGTATGTCAGCATCTAAATCTTCAAGACTAGGTATTCTTAAGAGTTGATGATCAGTTGAACCATAACTTTTGATCCTCTTCATCTTCTAGCTAGGGTTTTGATGTACCGATGTAACCGATCTCAATATATATCAGTAGTATATATACACTTATACCAATACAGGTTACAGTTTCCTACTATAACCCTACATTCCGATGCCTTCCCTTTTCAAGTTAAACTCTTAACACCAAAGCTTACGGTTAATGTCTCGAAGATCTGTTTGGACTAAAATATGTTGCCTATGTGTAACAATTTTTTTTATCAATGTGAGATCAAAATCCCCATAATTTAAGGAGGTTAAAGAAACTCATCTCCAAGCATAACATTTTTAGTTTGAATGGAATTTTCTAAATATTTGATCCATTTAATTCTGGTGGAGCAACCTCCTTGGGTATTCAACTCAATCTTATCGAATCCTATTTATTAGGGGCAGTTGCTATCAGTGTCTTTACAGTTCGATATATATATGTAAGTCTGAATTGTGAAGTAAGTTATGTTTTGAGAAGTTATCCTGTTGATCGAGTTATGGAGGTTTATCTTGTTTTGAGAAGTTATCTTGTTTTAAGATTTTCTCTCAAGAAAACTGGTTCAAAATGACAATAATCATTTCAGAACTGGGGAAATGAAGCATGTCCAGTTTCTTGTGTACTGTATGCTTTTGAAAGTTGGATTTGCAGATCGAAATATATAATTGGGTACAGACCACGTGCTTCCACAAAAAAATTCGAAGAACAAGTCAAGCCTACAAACAAATTAAGTTGCCAGGACTGTCTACTTCTTCTCTTCTTGGAAAAAAAAAACTTCTTTTTTTGGTTCCGTTTAAAACCAAACTTCATTGACTAGTGAGGAAATACCCGAAACTGTGACTGAAATGTGCATTTCTTCCAAAAGTGTGACGGATTTGAAAATTCTTCAAAAAGTGTGACTGACTTTACCTAATACCCAAAGTACCCTTTATAGCCCGATGTCTACTCATCGATAGCTTGATGTCCACATATTCATAGCCGATGTCCACACATTATAGCCGATGTCGACATATTTATAGCAAGATGTCCACATATTTTATGAATAGTGTCCGATGTCTACACATCGAAACATGGATGTCTATATTTATCCAACATATGATTATGCCTAGATTCTGGATGTCCACATATAATATCTACACATCAGACACTTTTCATGGTGGGGTATTAGTGCCCGATATGTGCACATCCTGACCCAATGTGTACACATCCTTACTCAATGTGTACACATCCTTACCCGATATGTACACATCTGAGGAAAAAATCCGGTATTTCCGTAAAAGACTAGGGCATACATGCCCGTTGACCGGTCATGGTCACACTTTTAGAAGAAATTTCAAATTGGTCATAGTTTTGGAATAAATCCACTTTTCAGTCACACTTTTAAGTAAAATCCCCTGACTAGTTCTCTGTGTATAATTTTTTGAGCTTGTATTGGACATATATATGTGTTGTGTGGTAACAACACATATTACACGTACATATACACTGAAGAGAAAGTATATTGAAGTCCAAGACTGTTGCAGAGACCAAGCCTGGTGAATAGAAGAAGCAGTCTGTTGTAGTCCAAGTCTTCCGGTATATAAGAAGATGTAATCTGTTGTAACAAGTATTTTAGATTTCCAGCAATATCGTAACAATTTGTTTATTAGGTTTTGAATCCTTCTCATGTACATCATATAAATACTGAATGAAAATATTCTAGTCTACACAGTTTTGTGAGGCAGTAAATATCTAAACCTAGAATCTTTGATGGTATCATCTTGATCCATCCTAGGACCGATTCTCTCTTCCGCAATTTCATTCTCTGATTTCTCACACAATGGTGAATTCTTCAACTCAATCTCCACCTGAAAGTCTTGTTCATTCAAACACAGAAACTCAATCTTCAGGAAACCCTAAGATATTAGATCCTTATATCATTCATCCCAGTGATAACCCAGCCACTGTGTTGTTCTCTCCTTTGTTGCAAGGTGATAATTACGGATCATGGGTAAGAGGTATTACCAAGGCTCTCAACGCCAAAGGAAAACTTGGCTTCGTTGATGGATCACTCCCTCCTCGAATGATGAACTTGTCTATCAATGTTGGAAGCGCCGTGATGATTTGGTAGGAAGTCGGCTTCTCAACTCCCGTCGCCCAGGATATACGCGCAAGTTGCTTATACGCGCCCTCTTCCCATGCAATATGGAAAGATCTTCATGTGAGATTTTGTATCTCTAATGCACCTATCTTATTCTTTTTGAAGTCTGCAATTGCTGCCATTCAACAAGAGTCGATGTCTGTCTCTTTGTATTACACAAAGATCAAAACATTATGGGATCAATATGATTCCCTGGTCACTGTTACTGAGGTCTGCATTTGCGGCGCTGGAAAGTCATTAGTCGAGTGCCTTGAACGTGACAGAGCTATGGAGTTTCTCCAGGGCTTACATGATCGTTTCTCCAATCTCCGAAGTCAGATCCTATTGATGGATCCTTTTCCAACTTCTCTGCGCATCTTCAACATGGTGCAGCAGAAGGAAGAACAACAACATATAACTGCCAGCCCTCTTCCAAACATCGAGTCTGCAGCTCTCAATACTGGTCGTTATGCTGCACAACCTTCTGCTAGTCGCTCTGCTCCCTCTGCAAGTCACAACAAGAGGCCGCGACCTCATTGCGACTACTAGAATCGCCATGGTCATGTTAGAGACCGCTGCTATCGTCTTCATGGTTTTTCTGCTACTTCTGCATCACAACCTGTTGCTGCCAACACCACTATTGCTCCTCCAGATCTTCAGCTTGCACATTAGCATGTGATGCCTTCTTTCTCCTCTGAACAATATTCACGTCTGTTGGCTCTAATCAACACTCCATCTGAAGATACTCCAATGGAACCATGTGTCAACTTTGCTGGTAAGCTCCTAACTACATTTTTTTCTGAACCATGGTTTGTTGATAGTGGTGCTACTCACCATATCTGCAACTCACTATCTTATTTCAGTTCATACTCTCCTGTAAAAACTTTAATACAAATGTAACTTCCAGATGGAACATTTTCTACCGTTAAACACATTGGTGAAGTAGTCTTCTCACCAACTCTAAGATTATCAAACGTTCATCATATTACACGTATTACACATATTACACTACATACACACTGAAGAGCAAGTATATTGAAGTCCAAGATCTTGAGATTAGGTTGTTGTATGATGCGTTTTGTTGTTGTGCGCCTAGGTCTTTTTGTCCTTGGAAAAAGAAGTACTAACATTATCAGAATCAATTGCAGCACAAGAGGTTCAGAAATTGCTGATATCTTTGAAGAGGTCGTCACCACAATTGTATCAATCAAAGAGAACTTAGTTACTTAGTGTTTATGGGTAAAAATCGTTTCTGCCGATTTCGGTAAATTCGGTAGGTGAGTGAGAAACTGGTTCAAACCCTAAACAAATGTGCTGCACGTGAGCACTTTATAGATTCGAGAGATCAATCAGCACAAGTCCGGCCTAAACCAAGAAATGGCCGTTCCGGACTTGCTGAGTCACAAAGTGGAGGAGAAGGGTTGATTTGGGGAGGGAAGCAAAGAAAGGTGTTGTGACCAGAATAATTCTGGGAGAGTAGTGTCTCGACTTGTATCAGAAAGTGAAAGCTTAAGAAGCTTGCAAGAGATGAAAGCTTTTGGGAGAGCTTGCAAGAGATGAAAGCTTTTGTTGTTGTGCGCCTAGGTCTTTTTGTCCTTGGAAAAAGAAGTACTAACATTATCAGAATCAATTGCAGCACAATCTGACTGAATGCAGCATGCAGGGAAGAGAAATTAGGTGAACTCTATAAGGCTAAGTCTTATGGGCTAGATATCTAGCTGCTAGATTTGTCATCCACGTCAGCTAGGGCAACCTCCTAAGTCATATGCTATGGCGAATCTAGCAATAAACGCCGAATAGAACACGACGCCCGGGAAAATGCCGAACCGAACAACGTCAAAAAGTGGTCCAAACTTATTGAACGATTCAGCGTTTTGCGAATATTCCCGGGGTATCAACACCGAATGGAGCAAATGTCCGGGGAAACGCCGAATAGTTCGGGCCGATGCCCCGGAATATTCCCAAAACGCCGAATTGTTGCCGCTTGGGCCACTTTTTGGACGCGGAATCATTCAGCGTTTCAATCTCGCTGCTAGTTGAACTGCGAATACTTGCTAGGAGAGAGAAGTAGCCAGATATAGTGTTAACTTTTTTCCCACACTTTTTTCTTGATTTGCAACACTTTTTGGCCAATCTAGCAGTTCAATCTAGCCCATAGGACTTAAGCCTAAGCTACAACGTGTGTTATCTTAAGGCATCGCCTTCCCAAAGAAATTAATCCAGTATGTTCATTAATGGAAGCATACAAAATATATTAATCTGAAGAACAATCTTAATTAGCGTTAGTTTAACGACGTCCATAATTGACATACTGCACTGACAGTGCTTAAAGGGTTAATTATTCTTATTACCCTAGAAAACATGCGTCTTACTATTTTGGCCCTGGGGTCATAAAAATAATTATGCAAATTATTCTCTTGGCCCTGAAACAATTGTGCATATTTGCTGCACACATTCTAGCTGTGCATATTTCCTGCATGGATTCTAGTCGTGGATACAGATTGTAGTCGTGGATATTTTCTACACAACTTCATATCATTGTGTTTGTTCATCTTTAAAAAACGGTTTTATAAACTTACTTAATGTACATATTATAGTATAAACCATTATGAAAGGTTATAATTAACATTGTGGATAATAGCTTCACACTAGAAAAACACTGTGGATAATAGATGCACACCGAAAAAGTCTTGGATAATATCTGCACACTAAAAAAAAAAAATACTTTGAATAATAGTTGTACTTCCTTGGATAATATCTACACACAAATAAGAAAATAAAATAAAAATCATTTAAGGAATAAATTTTTTTATAAATACGAATAATTTGATATATGTATTTACGCTTGTTGGATTTGTCTTTCAAAAACCTTTCTAAATATATAAAATTTGTCAAATTCTTACGTATGATTTGTGAGATATGTTATATTGAAGTTGGTTTGACAATTATACCCCTCAAGAATTTAGTTTATGTCAAACTTAGTTTACATATGACCCTCCTTTTTTAAGGGTCATTTCAATAAAATAGGTTAAAGAATTTTTAAATGGGTTTTAAGCCCAAGGCCATAAAAGTAAGAAAGAGTGAGGTGGGGGCCAAACACTTACACAAAATTGGTTAAAAAGACCAAATCAATAATTCCTGGGTGAAAAAGACATTTAGATTTTGATACTGTTTAAATGGACAAAAATATAAAAATAGCCAGGATACATCCAGTTTTTTCCTTATTTTTAATTTACATCAGGATGCATCCAGTTTCATCCTCGCTATTTTTTAAGTTTAAGGCAGGATGAATCCAGTTTCATCCTTGCTATATTTTTTGTGTCCATTTCACCCATAATAATTTTTACTCGTCGATTTAAACCATGTTTTAAAAAATTTTGGACAAATAACCCATTTTCCGAAAACACTTAATTCTCACTTGCTTAAAAGAACAAAACAATATACTATGTGTAATTGAATGTACTCAAACATAAGTATCTGTTCGTACATAAAAATTCTAATAGCTCAAAAGAACCGGGTTAACTCCACATAGGTCACCACTTCGAGTCCCTTCAAGACCGTGAGCGGTTGAAGGTATCATTTGACAAATTGATGGATGTGCACCAACAACAACAGTGGGGTTTACACTTGGAATATATCAAATAACAATCATAACATGAATAAGAAGATAAAGAACACAATGGCAATCAGTCACATTCATTTGGAAAGACGAGGTGGCCAGTCATTTGCCAACCTTGGTCTCCACCACGAGATGGGCAAACCGGCAATGATCGACTGCTATTGCGAAATCTTTCTATCGAAAAAGCTTTGGTGCTGCTCTAGGTGAGGAGCCGATCCAAGTACCAGTTGAATTCCTATATCTGCTGTGAGTGAGGCGTTTGTAGATCTTGGGATTGTTGTTCTTTTCTATGTCATCCGGGTCAATGTCAACTTATGTTATAGATACACCATGATCTTTTTTTCTTGCGCCAGGAGGCTTGTCCCGGTTTGGAGAGAATACTGTCATTTTACGTCCGTGAGTTATAACCCCAAAGGTGTCACTATTCATCCACAAAAACTCCAACAAAACAAAAGTAACACAAAAACCCAAACAAAACAAAAGTAACTCGCGGTTGATGAAACCCCAGAGAATTTGATGAAACCAAATTTTGGTTTCATCATAAAATTTTATGAAACCAATTTTGAAATTTGGGGTTTTTGTATCCATTTTTAAGAAATTGGGGTGTTTTTATCAATTTTGTTTAAGATGGAGCTTTAATGGATCCCAACATTTGAGTGGGGTTTTCGTACCACAAATTTGGTCACCTTCGGTTTTTATGACTAGTTTTGTTTTACTTAAGAAACCATTGGCATTGTGTGTGAATCCATTCCCCATTAGTACTTTTTGATAAAGAACCATTTTTTGGGGACCATGGTTTTTTGAGGGGACCATGGTCTTATTAGGCCACCTTCCCTCTAGTTATAAGGGGTGTCCTAATGCGTTGAAATTACTAACCTACCCTTAACCTAATTTAATTTAAAACCAACCTAATAACCACCTCTCTCTCACTCTATATATAACCACCACCTCCTCCCACCACCACCGCCCACCACCGCCGATTACCACCACCACCACCTCCGACCATCACCACCGCCCACCATCGCCGATTACCACCACCACCTCCTCCCAACACCACCGCCGATTACCACCACCACCACCTCCGATTATCATCACCACCAACCACCGATTACCACCACCACCAACAACCACCACCACCTCTATATATATGTAGCTTAATTTAAATCTTTAGCAAAGATATTCTCACAAACCCATTACTTGTCGTTTGTTTTTGGTTGAAAAAATGAGAAGTAATCATCAAAATGAGTTGAAAATGGAAGTTGTGGAGAGGTTTAATGGAGGTTACAGTGTTGAGTTCGGTTACTTGTTCATCTCACAAGGCAACCGAACTACACATTCAGACGAGTTCGGTTACTTGTTCATCCTCACAAAGCAACCGAACTACACCTTCTGATGAGTTCTGTTCTATATGCTTTATAACTATGTTACCGAACTGACGAGTTCGGTTGTTTCGCATAAATGTATAAAACTGCCATGTAACCGAACTCTAGGGTTAAAAACATAAGAAAAAAAGTTGCCATGTAACCGAACCTTACTGTTTTTCCCATTATTTTTATTTCTCTTATAACCGAACTCTATCAACTTTGTTCGGTTATTTCGCAAAAATCTTAAAACTCCCATGTAACCGAACTCTACGGTTAAAAACATAAGAAATTTTTGTTTGTTAAGTTCGGTTGGTTGTGCAATTGATCTCAAGTTTGCGAAACAACCGAACTTATTAAACTTAGTTCGGTTGGATCGCAAAAGCATGCGTTTGCGAACCAACCGAACCTTATACACTTGGTTAAAATTTATTTGTACGTAAAGTTCGGTTAGTTGCGAACCAACCGAACATAACGCCGCATGTCGAGCTTCCATTAATATGGAGTTCGGTAAACCCGCATGTTTGGATCAAGCAACCGAACTACACCTTCAAACTGGTTCGGTTACTTGTTTATCTCCCAAGGCAACCGATCTACACATTCAGATGAGTTCAGTTACTTGTTCATCCTCACAAAGCAACCGAACTACACCTTCAGATGAGTTCGGTTATTTGTTCTTCATATAAAATAATCGAATCTGTTCAAAATCCAGTTCAAAATTTTACATTTTTGGGGAAGTTTTTACCAATTCAACATACATTATCTAAGTTTGGAGCATACTTGTTCACCCAAATACTCTTCCTCCGGTTGTGGTTGATAAAATCCATCATTTGAATACTCAAAGGGGGTGAATTGGAAAAAAATAAATTATTTTTCATGTTTTTCTCCTTCATCTTCTCTAACTCTACTCTCACAATAATTCTACTCAACTAATAATAAACCCATCTTTTAATTTAATCTCACTAATTGTTTTTAACTAAATCATTTCACTAATCATAACCTAAAATTAATTAAGAGGGTAGATTAGGTATTAAATAAATAACTAGATATGGGGTGACCTAGAATTACTTCTAATGTCTTTACCCAAAATAAAACCATGGTCCCCTCAAAAAAAGGCTGGTCCCCAAAAAACGGTTCTTGATAAAGGGTATCTATAGCGGGCCTGCAATGGTACTGTTTATGGACCAAGGTCACATTTCGGGCCGTTGGATGAAACAATCTAATTTTGTGTTATACCTTAGAAACTTAGGTATCCTTAAAAATACCTTAGCCGCCAGCAAAGAGAAACTTCGTTTGTTCATTTTCTGTAGATCTGAAATTTTCTGTCGAAAAAAATATTTGCCATCAATAATGGATGTTTCTTCGAGAACACCATCATCTCTCGCTGATCTGAACACCAGTATTCTTACTCCTATTATTATTCTCATCATTCAACTGAAACTTCCAGAAGAAACTGAAACCCTTTGTCTTGTTTTTGATGATGATCCACTCACACAATGATTTTTCCTCTCAGAAATTAAGTTTATGGTGGATAGATTGCTTCATAAGATGCACATATTCATCGTGTTGAACGGTTCTGGGCCGGTCTTTCTTGGTTTCCTTGTTAGGGATCATTTGAATCGCAGTCGATTGAAGAAGAAGACGCATAGGAGTTTCAGAAATAGCCTGTATCTTTGAGCAAATCGTTACCATGGCTGCATCGTTGCAGAAAATCAAAGACAACTTAGGCAAATCGTTACCACGGCATTCTCTGTACGGAGTTGAATGCAATTTATTAGTGAGGGGAAAAGGGAAAACGCACTGCAAGATGGAGCTGAAGATTCGCAGAAGCAAATATCAGGAATCATTTGCAGAACGACAGCCTTGCATCCAAGAAACTTTTGGACAGGACACGGTATCATGGAGCGTGAGAACAAATGACGGAGCATTTTTCCTGGAGGCTGGAACCTCTGCAATAATTTTGAACTCTCTGCCGGGTTATGATCCTGACTCATACGACTTAATTCTTATAACACCACTTAAGTGGCTTTGTGTGCAAGAGTTTAACTGAGAAGGAGAATTCAACTCGATGTTGTTACAAGTGGGACACTTATATGTGGAGTTCGCAGAATGGGGGAGTCCAGTCTTGGTCTAGAGTTGCAGATGGAGATTGTGAAATGGACCTTTTACCTTCTTTGATTTGTAGATTTTGCAAAAATTACTTAAATTACAAGAAGAAACCTGCAGTTTCCTATTGTTAGGCAGTAATGGTAGGTTTTATAAGTTCTATATTACTTAGAGAGCTCTTAAAAATGAGACTTATATTGCAAGGTATCCATTTGGTTCACTAAGCTAGTCATAGAGCACAAAATGCTATCACAAAAGTTGTTGCTTGCACTGGAGTTTGCCTCAGGTATGGGCCGAGTGCAAGGGAAACTTATATGAAATTGGAAAGAGTAGCAGTGAATGGTTTACAAGTTCTCTGCAGCCAGAACATAAAACTAGCTCAGATATTTTGTTAACTCAGCTTATAAGAACCAGATGCTATTTGTATCACCCATTCCTATGTTAAATGGGCTTACTCTTATTGTTTAAGATTTTCTACCTTCAACTTCAATAAAGAAAAACCTTCCCTGCACAAGCAAATTCTTCAAGCCTAACATTATCAAGAATCATTTGAATTGCAGCACCTAGTCGATTTCTGAAGGAGATGCGCATGAGGTTCAGAGGAATGATATTGTTACTGAGAGGAGAAAAGGGCAAACGCATTGCAAGATGGAGCTCAAAAGAGCCGCAGAAGCATGAATTCCCAAAATCTTGTCTTTCATTGATACGAAAAATGCAGTCCAAATCTAAGCAAGAAGAAGAAAGAAGTGATAAGACATGGGGAAGTCACCACTTCGAATCCCATCAAGGCCTTAGAGAACATAAAAGGAATGTGGAATTTACACTTTGGAATATCAAATAACAATCACAACATGAAGGGATGAAAAGAAATAATACAGCAGATGGAACAAAAGAAGCAGAACACAATGGTAATCACTAATCAGTCACATTCGTTTGGAAAGACGGGGTGGCCAGTCATTTGTGAACCTTCATCTCCACCAAGATATGGACAAGCGACTGCTTTTGCGAAATCTTTCTTTCGAAGAAGCTTTCGTGCGGCTCTTGTGGCACCAGGTGAGGAACCGATCCAGGAACCGGTGGAATTCCCATATCTGCTATGTGTGAGGCGTTTGTAAATCTTCAGATCGTTGTTCTTTTCTATGTCATCCGGGTCAATGTCGACTGTGAAGATGTCTCCATAAGGCCTGGCTGAGTGGGTAATGATCGGCAAAGATATTGGATCAACAGACACTGCAGCAAGATCTGAAGTCACAACAATGCTACGTCCATCTGGACTGAAGAATGGGTAGCTAACATGCCCACAAAAATCATTTCCACTTGCAATCACTCTGACAACCACATTGGGATCATCCGGATTCACTAGATACACAGCAAAGTATCCTGAGTCAAAACCATGGTCTTTTTCTGGTGCATCTTTAGGCTTGTCACGGTTTGACGAAAATACTACCCAATTTCCTTTGGGAGACCATTGGCATTGTGTGTCAGTCCAATCCCCATTTGTTAGCCTTTCGGGTTCAATTCCTTTAACTGCTCCCTTGGCTTCGTTCATTATGTACAGATTCTTGTATCCGTCTCTTGTAGATTGATAAACTAATCTTGTCCCTGTTGCAAGTTTCTACCCATCAATACGCATTGGCGATACAAAGTTAATTCTTTTTAACTTAAGCAACTGCTATGTGAAATAGAGAACAAGTAGAAGGATGATTAATTCTTTTTAAGATTACCGTCTGGACTGCTAGATGGGTAGGCATTATTGAACCCGCCATCTGTGAGCGGCTGAAGTTGCCTTCTACCACCCGATACATTTCGGACAGCATAGATGTCTACGGTTGCATCAGGGCTGAAAGAAGGTCCTATGCATACATAAAGTGTGTCCAGTCTATCATTTTGGTTCCAAACTGGCGAGAAGATGCTGTTTGGAGTTAGCTGAAAACAGAACGTATGTCAGCAAACAATGACATAATTTGAATTCAGAAATTATATTTCATACTCTTTCTGGTACCTCGGTAGCTTCATATAGCTTTTCGTTGTCAAGTACATATACAGTCTTGAAATGACTGTCAACAAATGCAAGTCTGTTTCCGCTTTTGGAAAATGTTGGAAATCCTCCTCCCACCCTGAATAGTCCTACATCTGGATCTGGAGAAGTGATGATTTGAAACTGTCTTTTGATCTCTTCTTCCTCCTGTCACAAGTAATAAACATTTAAATGAGTGGGCATAGCTTAGGATAGACAAGATGCACTTAAATGAACCCAAACTGGTTTCTAATTTTATTACCTCGAGAGGGTCACTGGTGCAACAATGGTAGCCGATCCGCTTCCCATTAACCCCATCATTTATCACAAAGGGGTTGAAATGGTCACCCTTTGGTCTGATTTTTTGAGTGACTTGTGTGGGTTCTTGTCCTCCTTCTGAATAAAAAATCTCAATGTGCCGATGTTGTTCTTCAACACGGATATCAACCAACTCTGATTTCTGACGGATAGTAGCAACAGCTACTGTGGTGGAGTCGATGGCTGCGGGTGTGAATGCATCGATGTTATTTGGGGTCACACGTACAGGCACAACACCAGTACTGCTAATGTCGGCACGGTACACACCCCAGCAATTTCTTTCTGTTGTATTCTCGGGAAGTTTTTTATCATCCTTGCGGTGGAAGAATATGATATCATCACTTCCCCAAGTCGGCCAACCCCCATTTTCCACAACCAGCCTACGATCGTAAGGCTCTTCTACATTCATGATGTAAATGTTAGTCTTTTGGTCTTCGATTGCACCATCCCAACCTCCCGTTCCCTCAAATGACGCCACAGCTATCTTCTTTCCAGACGGGGATACCGAGGGGCTTAAATCAGCATGCTCTGATTTGAAGCACATAATCAATAAGAAGAAATTCAGCATCTAATTACACAAGGCATGATTTATGTCATAATTATAAAAGGAGAGTAGGTACCTCTTGGTGTGAGACGGTCGGTTTTTCCGGTCATAATATTGGTTCTGTAAACAGCAGTCCAAGGCTGGCGACGTTCAATCGCTTGTTCTTTGGTGCTGACATAGATGAGATAATCACCGGCAAAGCAACCACTGTCTTCCAGGCGAACACCATTTTCAAATGGATGTTCATCCCGGAATCTTATTAAAACGTCGCCTAAGCTGTGGACTGTTACCTTGGGTGGGTTAACGTCATTGTGACGGAGAGCTATGTGAAGCAATTCAAGGTTTTCTCGTTCAGAGACAAAAATCATGCCTGTGATACGACCGGAATCTACATCAGCCTGACTGCCATACCCAGTTAAACTTGTGTAGGTGAAAATTTTCATAAGAGCCTCAGGTGGGATCTCAGTGCCATTGTAATTGTAGGATTTCCCGTCAGTCGTGCGAATTTCATCTTCACTCGATGTTGGTGCAATCCCGCAAGAGAATATGTCAAGCGGCACCGGTGATCGGTGCGTTGAAAAGAAGGCAATGTTACCTCTCTTCTCTACCTTTTCCAATTTGTTAACTTCTTCCCTTTTCTCCATTTCAAAAAGTCAGCTGAAATTTTTTTCAAGAAATGAAGTTATATTCAGTTGGTTACTTATCATAAAATCCATGAACAATCCAAGAAAACATTCAATCTTACCTTCAAAAAATCGTCGCAGAAGTTGCAGAGAAACGCAATTGATGATTTGTATATGAAAGAGATATTATCTTTCAATATACCGTGTATATGAATAAATAAGTCATCCACTGGCATAAATTTGTCTAATCACATCATTGACTTTGGAAAGATAAGTCTTTAAAAAACTAGTCTAGTGGTAAATAAGAAGGAGCATTACTTGAGAGGTGTCGGTGTCGTCATCTGCAATGGACATGGTAAAACATGTTAGCATGATCCTGGGTGGGAAAACTGAGTAAAAAAGTAATTTATGATTGTGTGTACACATGGGTATGAGCCTATGAGGTGATGGTGTCTCAACTTATTCAAGATGGATTCAAAAGCTCAAAAGTAAAAACATGTGAAGGGACATTTCAACAAACACCTATGGAGTGTGAGAGTGTAACTGAAAAGACAATTACTATTTCATGGAGGCTGGAGCTGGAATAAAACCATCGAATTTTCTGATGCAATCGGAAAGTAATTGTGCCTCATTTCTTGTTATTTGACTGCAGCTGGCCGTTACCGGTGGGGGATGAAGATTGTTGGCCAGCATGGTACACCTCCACCCTTAATTGTAAGAGCATCTTCAATGCAAGGGGTAGAGGTCTTAAATTAGCATGACACATAGGATTTAATATTTTTTTCACCAAAGTTTCATCTCCGATGCAAAGGTGAGGGTCATAGGTAAGATGTACACAGCTTAAAGTTGGGGTAAAGGAGAAAGTCTAAATATGACTTTCTTCATGACTTGGGTCATAAGTCAACATCATCTTTTGTGTCTAGATTTAGACAAAAAATGTAAGATATGACCTTGGGGATTGGAGATGGATTTTAGGTAGTAAACCTTTCTCTTTATTAGTTTTTGTCCTATAGTAAATGACCCACAACCAAAAGGTATAAATAAAACATTCACATAGGATGACCTTGACCTCTGGCATTGAAGATGCTCTAAAAGACCCTTTTGATGTCTTGCAAACACTAGGGAAGACGTGTGACACGTGTCAGCACTTCAGGCACTAACAAACTGGGTCGTGCCATATACGTGGCAGTAAACTTCACAGCTCACTGGAGACGCGAAATACTGTGGTATTATGAAATGAAACCTAGCGACAATATCACGATCCACCGGCCACGGAGATCACTAGTAATAAAATAATGATTACTTAATTGATCAAAACAGTTGATTTTGATAATCCGTGATTAAAATATGTTGCCTGTAAACCATCTAGACATTAGTAATTTAGTGGACTTTGAGAGTCAAGGTCTTCTTCTGATGTTTCCATCCGGAAAGAGATGAGACGTTGTAGTCGATTCTTAGTAGCCAGGAACGGGAACGAGGTCGGGAGCGGGATCGAGAACGGAAGCGAGGATCGTAAGATTTTTAAAAAATGAGATACGAGGAACGAGTTGGGAACGTAATTTACACTTCATTAAACTACTCCCTCCGTACCACATACATAGGCGGTGAGAGAAAATTCTCAAAGATTAAGAAAATCACATTGGATTCATAATTGTTTATGTTTTTTCATGTTTTACCCTTGTTCTATTAATAACTCAATTATCTATGTACCACTAGTAAGGCCACATGTGCGATGCACATGCTTGAATTGGATTCTTTTAACAACACCAAATTTGATAATAATAGAAAAAAAAAATCTTAAAATAAAAATTTAATATCCTTGTTTGTACTCATTACGTGGATAATTTAAAGAGCTTTCCAAATATATTAATTTTGCAAAAATCCGATGTGTATTTTTAAAGATATCTAAGTTTTAATTTTTTTGATCTATTTTTAAAACAATAGCATTCCTGTAAATATACAAATATTAACTAAAAGCTTAGTTAATGGGGGTATTATTGTCATGTGAAAAGGCTTCACCAAAATAAGGCTTCACCAAACAATTACCTCTTTTCTTTATATTAGTACTAGTAAGGCCACATGTGCGATGCACATGCTTGAATTGGATTCTTTTAACAACACCAAATTTGATAATAATGGAAAAAAAATATCTTAAAATAAAAATTTAATATCCTTGTTTGTACTCATTACGTAGATAATTTAAAGAGCTTTCCAAATATATTAATTTTGCAAAAGTTTTAATTTTTTTGATTTATTTTTAAAACAATGGCATTCTTGTAAATATACAAATATTAACTAAAAGCTTAGTTAATGGGGGTATTATTGTCATGTGAAAAGGCTTCACCAAAAATATCTCTTTTCTTTATATTAGTATAAGATTAATAAGGGCATGTATGAAAATATTCATCTTGAAAATAGTAATCCGCCTATCCAATGATACAAGCAAAATTCAAAAATCCGCCAATATAATAGGTACATAGGGAGTATTAATTATATTTGTAGGAGAAGATAATCCACAAGGGTGGGTGGAACAATCCTAGGCCACGACATACCAGGGGAAGCATGCGCTAGAAGTACCGAATCACTTCACTTAGGCACAAGGAAAGAGAAGCGGAGGCAACTCGAGAAGTCGACGTGAAAGGGAGAAAGTTATGATGTGATGGTCATCGGACACGAGGACAATAAATGCTCGACGACGGGGGTGGGTGAAGAGATAAGAAGAGCTCGGTCGAGGTCCCAAAGGGCGACATCGATCGGTCATACCAAACAAGCGATATCAAGCGACGAGATGGTAGAAGGGGAGTCTCACTCGGCTCGGCTAGGTACCTCGACCTAAACGAGCAGAAGCATCACTGAAGCATCAATTGACCACCCGAGAAGGACATCAAGGAAGCTACACCAGGCCCAACATTATAACACTGGTTGTATCGTCACCTGTAACTATAAATAGAGACCATGTAGAGAGGCAAAGGTCAAGCAAGTAGGAAGAGGAGAGAGTACACCTAGAATATTGGAGAGAAACATAATCTTGTAGTCGTGAATCAAATAATAAGATCATATTTTCACCCCGTGGACGTAGGTAATCATGCCGAACCACGTACATCATGTGTACTTCTACTTCCCTTGTTTGTTTTGCTTCTTTGCGTGCATGTTTAATTACCTTCGGATGTAGAAGTAGGATTTTCTACATCTACATTCTGGCGCCGACTAAGGGGACCGTATAACATCTCCGGATACCTTGAAATCGGACACCAAAAGAGGAAAATCCAAGCTCTAAGCCACCTTGTGTGCTGGTTGATGCTAAGAGAGAAACTCTTTTGGTCCGTTATATTTGTTTTCTTAGCAACATCTTGTCGAGTTGATATAAGTTAGCTTTGTGTTCTTACTTGTTATCTTCGTTTTCTTAGCAACATCTTGTCGAGTTGATATAAGTTAGCTTTGTGTTCTTTCTTGTTATCTTCGTTTTCTTAGCAACATCTTGTCGAGTTGATATAAGTTAGCTTTGTGTTCTTGCTTGTTATCTTCGTTTTCTTAGCAACATCTTGTCGAGTTGATATAAGTTAGCTTTGTGTTCTTGCTTGTTATCTTCATTTTCTTAGCAACATCTTGTCGAGTTGATATAAGTCCGTTTTGTGTTCTTATTAATAGTCTTTGTTTTCCAAGCAAAACATGTTTTCCGCTTAAGCAAAGTCGCCGAGACCGCTCCGTCAAGATAGGCTGTTTGCTTAAGACACCTCAGTGAGTTATTGGAAGATCCATGAGCTCCCGAAATAGCATCTTTCGATGTTGGTAGAAGCTAGAAGGGGATCCCATCTCGCTGACCGTGATCTGTGGCTTCAAACCCCGTTAAAAGAGAGATTCAACAGCTCCTATCGACATCTAGTGAGGATGGTTGATGCTAAATGAAAGACTCTAACAAGCGCAACGCGTAGGTTGCTAGATCTATCTTCTAGGGAGAGACATTGTTACATCTATCTTCATTTCACACCTGTCTTCATCTTAGCAAGATGTATGAAGCACGATAATGGTGGAAACAAGGCTAGCTCAGAATCATTGAGTCTAGTTTTCGGAAACCATGGCCGGCAGGATTATAGTGAGCGGTTCAAGTCTCACCTTGATCCTACGCTAAGAGCCTCACAGCATCAGTGGAAAACTGTAGGAACCCTATGGTCATCAGCACGACGGCTGTTAAGGGTCGTCATTACTATCTATCGTCGCCATGAAAGAAATCTTCCGATTTAGCGTACGGATGATTAATGACTTCTGGCGTTAGGAATGTTAGGACAAATAATGATTAATGCACTGGGAAAGTACCGAAAGCGATGTGTCGAGACAGCTTTTCAAAAATTGTCCTTTGTGGCCAAAACAACCTGATTGCTGAGACCGACACGCTAGCATAAATGGAAGCGTACTATAAGAACCTTTTTCACTATGCACACAACTGCTGTACTTCACCCTTAACCTTTTCGAAAGCAGTTCGAAGTAAGTGTGGTCTACTTTGCTGACGTAGGTACGGACGGGCAGGTGAGCCAAGGGACGAGAACGAAATCGAAGATAATGGCGAGTACCTCCAGGACGAGCAGGATCCTGAGGAACCGAGCCACAGCGGGATCCAGTGTACAAGAAGGACTCACTGATTCTCGGCACGAAGGTCATCGGCCGAACAACCAGGGCGAGGCTCAGGCTTTGATAAAGGGCATGACTACTGTCGACGAGGAGATCGATTTGGGCCGAGATGATGATCTACCGCCCGGGATGTTGAGAGTCAACCCAGGTCAGATGGGGCAAGGGAATGAGGACCACATGGAAGACGGAAGAACTGCATCGGATACGGAGAAGGAAGAGGAAGTGCAGACGATACAGGAGGGGCGAGGGAGGCAACCAACGGAGCACCAGTTATACTTAGAAGGAGAGAGGCTTCGCCGAATACATCTGGCCAGGGGCGACCACCCTCGGGACATCCCCGCCGCGACCACCTGTCCCGGAGCTCCGATCGTCCCCCCTGTCGTTCCCTCGATGAGACCTCCAACCGCACCCCCGAACTTCACAGGACCCCAAGTGAATGGCAACTCTAGTCACGAAAGCACTGACCCGATACTACTCGCAATACTGGCCAGCCAAAGAAGACAAGAGGACCTAATGAGGGAATTGCAAAGGAGAAACCTGGCTTTAGAGCATGAAAACTACCAGCTCCGAAACAGGGGAACGGGGCCGAGAGGATCATCGGGCCGAGGTGCCTCTAGCAACCATACTTCTTCGAGGAATACCCTACCCCCCTCCCCAAGCCGAGAACGTATACCCGATCCTAATCAGCCAGGAGGAGGGTATGGACCAACCGAGGAGGAAGCCACAAGTGAGGGTGTCGACGCGACAACCAAACAGAAGATCGAACAACTCGAGCAAATGATCAGAAAACTGACAGGAGACAGCGAGGACGATAAGCTAGCAGAGGTAATCAGTGAAGCCCAAAAGACACCGTTTACTAGGGATTTAGATCGAACCCCGTTCCCGCCCAAGTGCACGTTACCAGTCTTCCCATCTAGGTTCGGCGGCACGGGCGATGCGGCGAGCACATCAAGATGTACGGAATGTCCCCTTGCCGCAATGGAAGAACTATGATGTAGTCATGTGCAAATTTTTCCAAGCAAGTTTGGAGGGCGAGGCAAAAAGTTGGTTCTACACCCTCCCGATGAATCGTCGGAAGTTATTCGAGCCTTGGTGGAAACCTTCTCGAGACCTACATGCACAACAAGATAGCCCGGCCCGCAGTCAATAAGCTGTTCACACTCGCCCGGAGATTCAGGGAACCGCTGCGCTCTCTAACGGACAGATGGAGAAAGTTGTGTACGGACATCGGGAAGGTATCGGTCGACCAGCATATATTTGGCTTCGAAAATTCACTAGGGAAATCAGATCCCATATGGGTAGCGATGTACACGGAAAAACCTAAGACGCTGAGAGAGATCCGGAAAATGCAAGAGCACTACATCGTCCTAGAGGAAATCCAGGAAGGGGCACAAGACAAAGAGGAGCACAAGAAACAAGCGCCGCAAAGAGAGGCGACCCCGCGAGAAACCATGAAGCGATCTGAGAAAAGGCCGAACACGCCGCATCACAGAGAAAGAAAAAGGGTTTGGGTAGAGAAAGGAAAGAAGCCCCGCCACGAGCCTAGGTCGTACACCCCATTAAATACACCCCTAGAAGAGATATTCAAAGAAGTCGAGAAGAGGAACGATATCCGATACCCCAAGACTAGAGGGATTCAGTTTGACGAGACAAGGAACCACCCAGAGTTTTGTCACTACCACCAATTCCGAGGCCACTCAACTAATGATTGTAGGGAAGTGAAAGATATCGTCCAACACCTAATCCGAGATGGATATTTACGGCACTTCGTCAAAACCTCACCAACACCCAATCCCCCCCAGCCCGACGTCCCGGTGCACCAGATAAGAATCAATCGTGGCACCCAGTTCGCCTGCAACACCATCTCGCACTCGGCCACTCAAGGGTATGACTTGGGAACAGGCATCACCTCAAGAATCCATAAAAGGGACCGATCGGGCAAAGAAATCTTCAGTATGGCCAAAACCCTGCCCATGGAGCCCTGGATGATGCAGCCGATCAGCCTTCTCGGCGAAAGATGTCCCGATGAATGTCCGAGGCCACGGGGATCCCTTACTCATAACTCGCTGATTGAGGAATGGGGCGTCCGAAGAATACTGATGGATAGCGGCAGCTCAGTCGAAGTCCTGTTCTATGACACTTTCAAAAGGATGGAACTGTCCGATGACATCCTGATCCCGTCAACCTATCGAATTTACGGCTTCAACGGCACGGTGACCGTACCAAAGGGAGAAGTCACCCTGCGAGTCTCGGACGGGGAGGGATTCCTTGACACGCTCACCACATTCTGCGTGGTTGATGTTGTGTCACCATATGAAGCAATCCTGGGTCGGCCCTGGCTGGCGGGAATTAAGGGAGTCGCCTCGGCCTACCATCAAAGACTGCGGTTCCCGTCGTATCGAGGAGTAGTGGAAGTGTTAGGCGACCCCCAGGCGGCAAGACAGTGCGTACAGATAGACGTCCAGCAGAATGAGGAGAAACGGTCAAGGAAACGTCAAGAGAAGAAGAAGTCTAAGGAGGCAGAAGCGGGAGAGGAGCTGGAAAAGGTAATGTCGCAAGCTATCGCTACCTATGAAGCCGAGGAGAAGGAGGCCTTATAGCAATCACAGGAGACGACCACGGTCGGCGAACCAACGCCAAACTTCTCGGCCCTAGAACCGACCCGACAAGTCAATCTAGGTACCGAGGAGGAGCCGAGATTAGTGAGAATAGGGTCCCTCTTAACTAACGAACAATCCCAGCAGTTGATAGCTCTTCTGAAGGAGAACATGGACATATTCGCTTGGCAAATGCACGATATGGAAGGGATCGACCCGGAAGTCTGCTCGCACCACTTACGGATAGACCCCAAGTTCAAACCTATCAGGCAAAAGATGAGGAGAATCGCACCTGAATTACAGCCGGCGGTGGAGGCTGAGCTAAAGAAGTTGTACGCGGCAGGAATCATTCGGAAAGCCCAATACCCCCAATGGATATCTAACATGGTGATAGTCCCCAAGAGGAACGGGGGCGTACGAATTTGCATCGACTATAGTGATTTGAACAAGGCATGCCCTAAGGACAGTTTCCCTCTCCCCAGCATCGACCAATTAGTGGAGTCCATTGTCGGGTATAAGGCGATTACTCTCATGGACGGGTACTCAGGGTATAATCAAATACCTCTGGCCCCCGAGGATCAAGAGCACACGTCCTTCTTCACACCGAGAGGGTTGTGTTGCTACACCAAAATGCCATTCGGGTTGAGAAACGCCGGCGCCACTTACCAAAGGTTGGTGGAAGACATGTTCGAAGATAGAATACACGACACCATCGAGGTATATGTGGACGACATGCTGGTCAAAAGCAAGGTTGCCAGCAATCACATCGACGATCTCCGAGGTATATTTCAAACCATGAGGAGGTACAAGATGAGGGTAAATCCGGCCAAGTGCACCTTTTGGGTCACCTCGAGCAAATTTTTAGGGTACATAATCACTGACAAAGGAATCGAGGCTGACCCGGATAAAATCAGAGCCATCGTGGAAATGCCGTCGCCTGTAACAGTTAAAGACGTGCAACGCTTAAATGGGAACTTGGCGGCCTTAGGGCGATTCATCTCTCGGTCGTCCGACAAGTGCAAGGATTTCTTTAGGACATTACGGAAAAGGGAAAAGTTTAAATGGACAGAGGAGTGCGAGGAAGCATTTCAGAAAATCAAGCAACACCTCGCAAGCCTACCGGTGCTACAGAGGCCCGAACCCAAGGACGTACTAACACTATACCTCGGGGCAACCAGCCACGCCATCAGCGCCGTACTAGTTAAGAATGCGGAAGGGGAAGAAAAGCCGCTGTATTTCATAAGCAAGACCATGAACCCAGCCGAGAGAAACTACACCAGGATCGAGCAACTAATATTAGCACTGGTATTTGCAACACAGAAGCTTCGGACGTATTTCCAAACCCATAAGATTCGAGTGCTAACAAAGTCCTCCATAGAGTCGGTACTCGACAACGCAGCCAGATCGGGACGGATCTCCAAATGGAGTGCACAGATAAAGCAGTTCGATATCGTTTACGAAATGAGAACAGCGGTAAAAGCGCAGGCAGTGGCCGATTTCTTGGCAGACTTCCCCCTCAGCGACGAAGACGAGGTAGAAGACATACCCGGGATGGAGGAAGACCGAGAGGACCCATCTGACTTGCTTGAGCCATGCATCCCAACGCGATGGGAGGTTTTCGTGGACGGGTCATCTAATAAAGACGGTTCGGATCTAGGGTTGGTATTTACGACGCCGAAGGGGAAAAAGATGGTCCACTCCTTCAGGCTTGAGTTTAAGACAACTAACAACGTCACAGAATATGAAGCGGTAGTGCATGCTTTGCGCTTGATAGTGGAAATGGGAATCCAAGAGGTGCGGCTCACGAGCGACTCACAGCTAGTTGTCCGGAAAATCAGCGGGCAATACGCCATACACGACCCACTTCTACAAAAATACTGGGAGCTCGTCCAATTCTACATCGGTCAGATACCGAGCATCAAGTTTAGGCATATCTGCAGAAAGGACAACCGCCACTCGGACGCCCTGGCATACATTGCTTCCATGTTAACAGACCCAAGCGTCGACGGCATCAGAGTTATGAGGGTCCTAATGCCTTCGGTACCCGAGACCGTGGATATCGGCGCACACGTCGCGGCAACCACCACTGACCAATACCAGGCAGATGACTGGAGGAAACCGATTCACGAATACCTCGAAACAGGAAAGTTACCTAAGGGGCGACCCGAGATCAACAAAATTAAAAGCAAAGCAGCCGCATATGAACTTCGAGATGGCATCCTTTACAGAAAATCATACCTGGGACCGTTACTAAGATGCCTGAGTAAAGAGGAAGGGCATACGATCCTCAATGAGTTGCACTATGGGGCCGCGGGAAACCACAGCTCAGGCCGAAGCCTAGCGGCACGAGCTAAGACCATGGGATACTTCTGTCCATACATGAATGAGGACGCAAAACATATGGCCCTCATATGCGACGAATGCCAGAAATTTGGAAAGAAGATACATGCACCAATAGTGACGTTAAACTCCGTTATCGCCCTCGCCTTTTGCAAAGTGGGGATCGATATCGTGGGACCATTGCATGTTGGTTCGGGGCAAAGGAAGTACTTAATTGTGGCCACCGATTACTTCACTAAGTGGGTTGAGGCCGCTCCATTGAAACACATACGAGATAAAGATGTTTTCCGATTCATCTGGGAACACATCATATGTCGCTTTGGGGTACCGGCAGCAATCGTCTCTGACAACGGGAAACAACTGCAGGGCAAGAACATCGACCTGCTATTCAACACCTACAATATCCGAAAGAGCAAGTCTACACCCCTATACCCTCAAAGCAATGGGCAGGCCGAGATTACGAACAAGACTATCGCCGATAACATGAAGAAGAAACTAGACGGGGAATATGGTGAATGGTGCGAGGAACTCTACAACGTCCTATGGGCATATCGAACAACTCGCAGAGAAGCAACTGGGTTATCGCCCTTCATGTTAACGTATGGAACTGAAGCCATCCTTCCCACAGAAGCAATGATACCGACCACAAGAACCGAGGCATGGAGGCGAAACATCTCAGCAGATTTTATCTTAGCCAAACTCGATGATTTAGAAGAGACAAGAGAGATGGCCCTGCAGAAAATGGAAAATTACCAGCGGAGAATCCAACGGGAATACAACAAACGGGTACGGCCGAGGGAATTCCAACCTGGGCAGTTGGTACTGAAGGATCTACCTGATTACGAACGAGATAAGAAAGGTGGAAAGTTAGCAGCACGATGGGGAGGGCCATACACCATTGTCGAAAAGGTCGGCGAAGGGGCTTACAAGATACTAAAACCCGACGGGACACCCGAGCCACGACCATGGAACGCAAGGCGGTTAAAACTATATCACCCATAAGATCAGGTACGATATACTGTCACTTATTTCCGTAAAAGGCCACGTGGGGTTGGAAATATGGCAATGGCGTCTTAATGGTCGTTTCGAACCCGGGGCGATGGCATTGTGCAAGTGCCGGGGCGACTTACACTAAGACGGACTATTCGAACTCGGGGCGATGGCAGTGTGCAAGTGCCGAGGTAGTCTTAGGGCCCTGGTGGTTGGAAGCCAGTGGCCGATTGTCGGGGCATGAGTACTCGACAATCGAGCAGTCAGCATTGCTCCCCGCGCAAGTGGCCGAAATCACTTGCCCAAGAAAGTTAATCGATAATTTCTTGGGGTATCGATCCCATAGAAATTAGGAAAGACCAACTACCTTTCCACTAGATCTCAAAAGACGGTGATGAGATACCTCAATCGGGACATGGCATTGGGCCCGATGACCCTCCTTATTGAGCGTGTTCGACAGAAACGGCATTTGTAACTTAACCAACTTATCTGTGCAGGCATACGTAACAAGATCGTGAAACTATACCACACACCGTCAGTTTCACATAAATAAGAACCGTAAAATGTATAACAATGTTAGTAGCAAGAAACACAACCACATTGGCGATGCAGTACCCCAATCAAAGTTTACGAGAAAGTAAAGGTGTTCGAACGAATTACAACCCAGGGGAAAAGGGCAAGATAGCGACGCAACGCTGCAAAAAACATGAACACACTTTGGAGGAAGCAGAACCCGGAATCGCCTTCTTGGCAGCAGCATCGGCTCGTTTCTTATCAAGCACTGCCTTCACACCGGCCTTAACCTTCGAGACGAGCTCATCATTGAACTTCGCCTTCTCGGCAGCAAGATCCTGCGCTAGCTGCACCGATGCCGCTTCAGCAGTGGCCACCCGATCGAGCAATTGAGCCTCCCTCCCCATTAAACGGACGTTCTCTTCTTCCAACGAGGCTGCCTTCTTCTGCTCGGCTGCCAAAACAACAAGAACGGTCAGTCACACAACAACAGCAATAAGACAACAACACGGAAAGCACGACACGAGGCACACCACCTTCCAACAAAGGGGCAATTACTCTAATGGACTCCTCGGACTCAGACAGGCTACACTCGAGAGAAGACATCTTCGAAGAAAGTTCTAGATATCGCTGTTCGTTAAACTCATTAGTGGGGAAATACTTCTTGTGATCACTCCACTCGTCCCTCTGTCGAGAGTGGGCTGCCTGCAAACCTGACAATTGAGCACGAACCAAATCCAACTCCTCGGAAACCTTTACGGACTCCTTAAGCTTCTCAAGGGACTCTCGGCTACACTTCTCGGCCGCGTCCCTCTCCACCAAGATCCGGAGACGATCTGCATGCAGATCTCGAACCTGAAGTCTTAGCCGACCACATTGACCCTCTAAGTTGTCGGCCAACAATGTTTTATCGGCCGCTATACCTTGGAACTGAGCTAAGTTCGCCCTCAGATTATCAATTTCCTCGGGAACATACTCAAAAGTCTCGTAGCGATAAAGTTTGGATTGAAGATCTTCAATATCGGTTTCTAAACGATCGATCTTAGCATCCTTATTAACTATTCTCTGTTGTAAGTTCGAAACGTGATCTCGTTCTATGTTCACTTTCCTCTTCAACAAACGACACCTTAAGGCGGCGTCGGCCTCCGCACTAGAAGATCTCGGCTAAAGCGGGAGTACTAAACTTAGGATATTGGCACTACAAGATCAATCATAATTAGTTGAGAGTAAAATGAATACCTTGGGTTTTGGCCAACTCCTTCTCCAACCCTCGAGACCGTTCGCGCTCCTGCTGTAACAAGAGGCGAAGACCCTCCCTCTCGACGGCCTCTCTGCGTTGGATGGCAGCATTCAACAGCGAGCGGTTGATATCCTACAAACAACACCAACATAGTCAGCACTCAACAAAAACAAGAAAGCAACACCCGAACAGTTCAACTCACCAGGAGATCAAAGGTACTTTTCATACCAGCTTCATACAATGAGACGGCATTGATCTTCTCCTCATCGGACAGAGAGGCAAAATCGGGAGAGATAAGTGCCCCAAGCGAGTTGCACATAGGGCCCGAGACGGTGAAGGAGGTACTACTGCCGGAATTAGGAACCACGCGGGGAAAAGTCTTCACGGTTGGCCCCGACAAAGAACATTCTCTACATCGTCGTCGATCACAAGGTTCCCACTACCACCCGACTTCTCCGTCTGACCCGACTCCCCCTCATTACCAAGGGCATCATCCTCATCATCAAAAAGACCTTCTTCATCATCACCTTCAGACACAACGTACACAACGCCATCGGCGAGAACAATCCCTTCATCAGCTACTTCCCGGGGCACATTCTTCTCCGGGGCAGACGCATCCTCCTTAGGTTCTTTACCCCTTTCCTTGGGCTTCTCACCTACAAAGGCAGACGAATCATCAGACGACTTCTGAGGCGACCTCCTCAGGAAATGTGACAAAGGTAGTCGATCATTGGGATCCTCACCATCCTTCGCTGAAGCACCAGCAGCCTTGTCAACCCTCAGCTTCTGTGCATGAGCCGATGTTAGAACCATGCAAGGCAACAAATAGGGGCACGTACATGTACGTCAAATAAAAATAATAAGTATATTTGTTACCTTCCCTGTCTCCTCCTCGGCTCCTGCAATTCTATCTCTCTTCCGATAAACGAAAGCCTCAGAAGGAATACCCTGGGACTTAGTCTGAAAAACACCAAAACAAAAACATCACCCCACAAGTCGCCCGAGCCGATCAATCAAACTAGAAAGACAGGGAAATACACTTACCCGATCAACATTGACTACCCAGAAAGGATAAAATTCGGCCGGAGGAGGGAATTTGCCACTCAAAAGAGGACCAGAAATAACCAAGGGAACCCGATCCCAAGCCGTGTCATTAGTATGACGGGCATGCTTGTTGGAACTCTTTCCCTCGGGATCTTCATCCAAAAGAAGTCTCCTAACTCCTTCGGGAAGAGTTTTATGACGATGAGGGCTGGCAGCAAACCCGGCGAGATCGCCATTAGTAGTGGTCCCGCTCCGATAATTATCAGCGAAACTGGAAGGAGTATAGTCACTCGCCTGGGAAGGATCGTAGGTAGACTAAGTAGTAGGAGCACACTCGCCTCGACTACTCTTCTCCCACTCGGACAGGATACGGAAAGTGTTACCATTCCATTGAGCCAAGGCACGGCACGGGCGAATCTTAGAAAGGGCCTCGTACAGGAACGGGCGACTAGGATCATATAGAGGGAAACGCAGCCCGAGCTCTAGCTGGCCCCTGGTGACAATGGTCGCCTCGGCCGAATGAGGAAATCTCAAAACATCCTCTTTTTTCAGGACACCCCTCTGGCCTGACAAGAGCCTGACGTCATATCCATGAAGACCGAACTCATCTTTCAGCTGTTGAACGTATTGCTCGTCCGGCAAGTCCTTAGCAGTCCTCTTGTCAGCCCTACAAGAAAACGAAGATGGGTTATCAGGAAAGATAGAATCTAGAGCGCGGTAATCATACTTGGAAGGACTCTCTACAACAAACAGGGAATCAAGTGAAACGCCGTCTTCATCAGAAAACACATAACTCACAAACCTTCTTTCCGTCATTGAAGGAGTTGAAGATGCCATGAAAACTGATGAGAGAAACGGCAGGAAGGACGGAATATGGCCGGAACCGGGAATTGCAGCGGTAGCAGAGATAGGGAGGATGCCGGATAATGGAGAAGAGAAGAAGGAAATCTGCCAAGAACACAGCCAACAGCGATGGAGAGAAGACAGAGAAAGAGCGAGGAAAGTTGCAGAGAAGGAAATGGAAGGGAGACAAGGTTTAGATGGCGGACTTATAAACCCCTTCTGTGGTAATCGGCGAAGAAGGTGAACCGGTTGCAGCAACTGAAAGAAGTGGGGAACAGCATGGCGTAAAATCCGGCATGCCCGAGGACGTGGGAAGACGAGGCGGTTTCTTCCCCACGTGTTGATCACACGGGAGGAAGAAGGGGCATAAATGTAGGAGAAGATAATCCACAAGGGTGGGTGGAACAATCCTAGGCCACGACATACCAGGGGAAGCATGCGCTAGAAGTACCGAATCACTTCACTTAGGCACAAGGAAAGAGAAGCGGAGGCAACTCGAGAAGTCGACGTGAAAGGGAGAAAGTTATGATGTGATGGTCATCGGACACGAGGACAATAAATGCTCTGACAGGGTGGGTGAAGAGATAAGAAGAGCTCGGTCGAGGTCCCAAAGGGCGACATCGATCGGTCATACCAAACAAGCGATATCAAGCGACGAGATGGTAGAAGGGGAGTCTCACTCGGCTCGGCTAGGTACCTCGACCTAAACGAGCAGAAGCATCACTGAAGCATCAATTGACCACCCGAGAAGGACATCAAGGAAGCTACACCAGGCCCAACATTATAACACTGGTTGTATCGTCACATGTAACTATAAATAGAGACCATGTAGAGAGGCAAAGGTCAAGCAAGTAGGAAGAGGAGAGAGTACACCTAGAATATTGGAGAGAAACATAATCTTGTAGTCGTGAATCAAATAATAAGATCATATTTTCACCCCGTGGACGTAGGTAATCATGCCGAACCACGTACATCATGTGTTCTTCTATTTCCCTTGTTTGTTTTGCTTCTTTACGTGCATGTTTAATTACCTTCGGATGTAGAAGTAGGATTTTCTACATCTATAATATTATTAACTTACCAATTTTATAATAGAAAATAAGATAAAAACATTAAATATTTACAAAATCTTAATCAAGTGCAGCATTCATTCGTCTTCTTTGTCTTATGTTTGTTATGAGCACCGTGAACTTGACTTTGTGCTTGTTATGAGCATTCGTTCACTTTTTATTTGATTACAATAAATATAATGTTGGAAAACCGTGGGAATTGAGTTTCATATTGGAATTTGTGGCGAGACTTAAGTTTCATGTCGGAGTTGGTGGGGTATTAAGTTTCGTGTTAGAATATCGGTGGGAATATGAACTCACACGTTTCTTACTGTTGGGAACGCGTATCCCGCATGCTAGGAGCGCGGTCTGATCTCATATGGGAACGCAGATCCGCGCATTTCATCAAGATTCGTGAGGCCCTTTAACGTTCCTGGCTACTAAGAGTCGATTACATCATGTAATTTGAGAACATAACCACACGTTGATGCATAATTGTCAGCAAAAGATTAACATAACCATCAGAGACGGAAGTAGTCTTGAATCCGAAAAATTAAAGAGCTTAGCTTTCATTGGCCTTTGGGGAAAAATTTAGGAAAATGATACTCCCTCCGTTCTTTTTTAATAGGCTGGTTTTGTTTTTTGAGAAAATTAAGGAAATTAAGAGAGCCAATCATTGAAAGTGGTCCTCATGATACTTGTCAATAAAAGAAGTGAAGTGAAATGGTCCCCATGACACTTGTCAGCAAAATAAGTAAAGTGAAATGGTCCCATGACACTTGTCATCAAAAGAAGTTAAGAGAAAAATGGTCCCAGAAAAAATAAAGTAACATTTGACTTTCCCAATTAGGAAACCAGCCTATTTTTTTGTAACATTTATTTATAGAAACCAGCCTATTATTTAAGAACGGAGGGAGTAGAACGCAAGCCAAATTCACAGTACTTGAAACTTGAAAGTCTTCCATATTTTTTTGTTAGGACCATATTAATTCTCTAACTAAACGTATCCGAGCCTAAATCAAAGAGTTTACCATCACTTGTAACTGTAGTTGTGTGTTCAGCGCCGGCAATAACCATTTTGAACAATATCCCCTGGAAGGTTGAATCTTTTGCAGCACAAGTGAGTCCTCAATGTTGCATTTGCAGATACATACACGAATACAAATTAACTTTCTTCTTCGGACTCCAATTTTTCGCCATTCATGAGACTTTGCAGCTACATCTAGAGCCTAAACATCAGCTGGTGGCTTGTTCCAGCATATCCCCAATAACCAATAGAAAGCATTGCCCACCTAAAACCATTACTTGTCCATATGAGGCCCTGTAATTGATGGTCTTAAAACAACTGGAGTAGGGAGACAACCATCACGATATGGCCCATTCCTACAAGATAAACTTCACCAGGTTGTGTGTAGCATTTAGGGATGTCCTCACAGTTTTCTAAAGCCTGCTGTTTATGGGTAAAAATCGTTTCTGCCGATTTCAGTAAATTCGGTAGGTGAGTGAGAAACTGGTTCAAACCCTAAACAAATGTGCTGCACGTGAGCACTTTATAGATTCGAGAGATCAATCTGTACAAGTCCGGCCTAAACCAAGAAATGGCCGTTCCAGACTTGCTTCGGTCACAAAGTGGAAGAGAAGGGTTGATTTGAGGAGGGAAGCCAAGAAAAGTGTTGAGACCGGAATAGTGCGGGAGAGTAGTATCTCGACTTGTATCGTAAAGTAAAAGCTTGGGAAGCTTGCAAGAGATGAAAGCTTTTGGGAGAGCTTGCAAAGTTGCCTTTCTGAGAGTATAGTATTTTTCTCCTGACCGAGACTTGTCGTCTGGTGGAAATAGGTAAGACCTATTTATACAAGTCGAGATTTAAACGTACCCTGGCCTCATGAAGGAAGAGATTAAAGGGTGAAATAATGAGAGGAGGTGCTAACCGCAAGGTGTTCATGGGTGAAAACGTTTTCACCATTATTTCCTCATTTATTTGACCGCTTTATTCCTTTTCACGCTTTCTTAATGTGAGCGTAGTGTACGCTGCAAGCTGTGACCGCCAAACCAAAACCCTGGAAAGCATCCCCGGTTTGTGTTGATATCTCGAGTGTTGGTTGCACCTTGAGTGCAAGTGGCAATGCCAGAGCTGCTAGTGGCGTGCGTGGCATGTGCCAATGGCATGTGCGGAATGCCTTGGTGGTAGGTTGTACGTTGAGTGTAAGTGGCAATGCCAGAGCTGCTAGTGGCGCGTGTGGCATGTGCCAATGGCATGTGAGGAATGCCTTGGTGGTAGGTTGCACGGTTTGCAAGATAGGCTACCAGTGTGTGTGTTTGGCATGTGCCAATGGCATGTGGAATGCCTTGGTGGTAGGTTGCACGGTTTGCAAGTTAGGCTACCGGCGTGTGTGTTTGGCATGTGCCAATGGCATGTGGAATGCCTTGGTAAGAAAAGCTACTGCGAGCATGTTGGCATGTGCCAATGGCATGCGTGGCCGTTAGGGTCGTGGCCTTGGTAGGAAAAGCTACCTGCGAGCATGTTGGCATGTGCCAATGTCATGCGTGGCCGTTAGGGCCGTGGCCTTGGTAGGAAAAGCTACCAGCGAGCATGTTGGCATGTGCCAATGGCATTTGTGGCCGTTAGGGCCGTGGCCTTGGTAGGAAAAGCTACCAGCGAGCATGTTGGCTTGTGCCAATGGCATGCGTGGCCGTTAGGGCCGTGGCCTTGGTAGGAAAAGCTACCAGCGAGCATGTTTGGCATGTGCCAATGGCATGCGTGGCCGTTAGGGCCGTGGCCTTGGTAGGAAAAGCTACCAGCGAGCATGTTGGCATGTGCCAATGGCATGCGTGGCCGACTTGGCCTAGGTTACATGGTTTGTAAGCCTAGGGCGCTATATTTGGCATGCGCCAATGGCATAGCGGCTTGGAAATATGGCTTGTGGCACGTGTTGGCATGTGCCAATGGCACGTACGGCCATGTTGACCTAGTTGCACGTTTTGCAAGCCTAGGGCGCTATATTTGGCATGCGCCAATGGCATAGCGGCTTGGAAATATGGCTTGTGGTACGTGTTGGCATGTGCCAATGGCACGTACGGCCATGTTGACCTAGTTGCACGTTTTGCAAGCCTAGGGCGCTATATTTGGCATGCGCCAATGGCATAACGGCTTGGAAATATGGCTTGTGGTACATGTTGGCATGTGCCAATGGCACGTATGGCCATGTTGACCTAGTTGCACGTTTTGCAAGCCTAGGGCGCTATATTTGGCATGCGTCAATGGCATAGCGGCTTAGTTTGGCATGGTTGCCAATGAGTGCGATATGTAGTTTGGTTTTGGCGTCGTTGCCATGGTGCGCGATGTGTGCGGCTTGGTTTTGGCGTCGTTGCCATGGTGCGCAGTGTGCGGCTTGGTTTGGCATTGTTGCCATGGTGCGCAGTGTGCGGCTTGGTTTGGCATTGTTTCCATGGTGCGCAGTGTGCGGCTTGGTTTGGCATTGTTGCCATGGTGCGAGTGTGCGGCTTGGTTTGGCATTGTTGCCATGGTGCGCAGTGTGCGGCTTGGTTATGGAATTAGGGTTCTGTGTCGAAAACCTAATCTGGTATTTTGAAAAAATACCTATTAATTATTTACACACCGAGTTAAATGCTCTTAGTTAATGTGTTGCGGGTAACACTAGGTCATGGGGTTTTACGATTTTACCCCTTGTTTAAAAAACCACCATCAACATTAAGTCCCCTGCTTAGCTAGGAACAGGGGCTTTGTTGCGGGGTAAGCATAAGATGGTGACGAACTATCAACAGCAAACTGTAAAGAGAATTGATGAGGCTTGTCTGACCTTTTATAAATAAGATTTGGAATCCTTGCCTCTGGGAGCTTTGCACAAATCGGGAGGCTGGCACAATTGGTGGGGCCGGGTGCAGCTTGGGCGACGTTGGGAAGTTGGCGTGAGTTAGGAAACTGAGTGTGCTAGCTGGTGGGACCGGCGCAATGTGGAAACTTTGCGTGCTTGCAGGCGTGACTTGGGAAACTGAGTTTGCTAGCTTAGCTGGTGGGACCGGCGCAATATGGAAGCTGTGCGGGATTGCAGGCGTGACTTGGGAAGTCATAGGGAAGTCGGTACAATTGGTGGGGCCGGTGAGCTTGGTCGTCATTGGGAAGTTGCGCCCTTGTGGGCCCGTTTCTTACACGCACGATTTTGGTAAAGGGAAATCCCTCCCTATTTCAGAATCTTCACGCCTATATATATAAAGTCCCTTTCTCCCATCTTGCACTTTCATCTTTTCATCCTTTCCTACTAGCGGCAGAGTCACAAAGAAAAACCGACTTCGTGTATGTCTTCCAGTACTTCTCTTGTTTCCCTTTTATGTAGGTGTAAACCCTAAGAGTAGGCGTTTTTCTTTATATATTGCGCATATAATTTCTTGGCATGTCTCTTGTAGAAAATATTGCATGTATGCAACCAAGGGAAATACTGCGTATATTATTCAAACCCGAAGGAAAGTGCTTCATATATTATTTTGAACCCGAAGAAGGTTACTGCAGACGCACTTGAGCCCGTATAAAAGACCGCGTATATAATTTTGAACCACTGAAGAAAAATGCGTGTGCAGCCTGAACCCGTAGAGAATCGTATATGAATCCAGAAGAAGAATATCGTATATATGCTCCATATGACTTAGAACCCCAGGAAATATTGTATATATGATTTTCGGTCCCGAAAGAAACATGCGCGTCGAGTTTTGAACCCGTAGAAAAATGCTCCATATATAATTTTGAACCCGAAGAAGGATACTGTAGACACACTTGAACCCATATAAAATACCGCGTATATAGTCTTGAACCCGAAGAAAATTCTGCGTATATAGCCTTGAACCCGAAGAAAATTCTGCGTATATAGTTTTGAACCCGAAGAAAATTTTGCGTATATAGCCTTGAACCCGAAGAAAATTATTGTGTATATAGTTTTGAACCCGTAGAGAATACGCCCTCCTCTTTTTTTTTTTTTTTTTTATTTCGGGTTTTCCTTTTGTTGGGCGCGGTTATGTGTCAGGGAGATAAATTTTTTTTTTTTGTGTGTGCAGGTATCTTGTTACTAAGTTGTTATTAAAAGATCCGACAAGATGTTACCTGAACAAAATTTCGCTTCCTCAAAGGATGTCCATAATTCCAAACCAAACATGGATGATGAGTTCTTCGCCAAAAAACTCGTCTCCGCTAGGAAAAATCACCCAGGTTTCGTGCCAATTTTGTTAACCAGTGGTGAAGATGAAAGGAAGACACGTTCGGTTCCCCAGAGAACACTATACGTATCTGTCTTCAAAAAGGGGTATACTCCTCTTCCAACATTGATTTCAGATGTGTCAAAGCCCATTGCGTTCTTTTGATAGATGGGTTGAGTTCATGGTGAGTAAGGAGCACATAAACACCAACCTGACTCGAGCGCAGATTATTGATGCTATCAGAGCTTCAGTAAACCTCCGGATCGGGAAGGATATCCCGGGCTTGGTTGCTTTCATCTCCCGGATGGTGTTCGGACACCCATACAATCATATGTAGATGGGGTGAGATAACTTTATCCTTGGAGAGTGTGGCTCTCTTGCTGAATCTTAGAATCGGGAATCTTAAAATCCAATTATCGAAAGTGAGGTGAAGATGCGGGATGACCTTGCCGCTAAGTTGGGAGATTACGCTCGAAAAGACTCCTTTGCGAAGTCGAAGGATTCTGTCCGTAAAGAGGATGAAAGGTGCTTTTATAGGCTGGTGGATGTCTCGGTGGTTTCCGGACGAGTGGAACACGAACAGGAAAAGCGATGATCTTCATGTTGCAAAAGCATTTTTGGCTCTCTCGTTGTCTAGAAACATTTTTGATGACGGTTACGGCAAGAAGGAAATAAGACCGGAGTTGCTAGCGGTTCTTTGTGAAGTTAGCAAAGGTGAAGTTCTTCCCATTGGCAGGCTATTCCTCGGGTCCCTGTATGTGCATCTGGATCACCTAGTTGCGAGCATGCGAGTTTCGAATGGTTTCATGAAAGTGAATTCATATGTGCACGTTGCTTTTCTGCAAGTTTGGCTATGGGAGCTCTTTGAGAAGTATGCTATGAAACCGATGCCTTCGATTCCCGCGAGTTGGGGGGGTTCCCGAATTCTTCGATGGGTGAACAGGCGCCCAAAGGTTGGCGTGAGCTTGGTTAGTCTTCTTGATAAGTCGTATGAAATCAATTTTCGCCCATGGGAGCCGATCCATATATAGGTCAGTGACTCAAATTGACACCTTTGCTTCTGCTCCGCTCATGTCTTTGTCTTCTGATGGCGATTTGAGTATTTGGTAAAAACTTGTTCATTCAAAGTCGCTTGCCGGTTATATGCCGTCTTTCTTCATGGGGTCTTTCCGGATATTAACTCGCCACAATATTGACCGTCTTGCTCGTCACATGGGTTTCGATCAAGGGGTGCCTCTTGCTTACCGGTAGGTGATCCCTAAAGATTCATTGCGTGCCGCCCTTAATGCCAGTGCCCTTGAGTCGGGTATCCGCCTTCCCTTCTTTCAAACGGGAAGAGTAACTTGACGACCTTCGGCTATAACGAGTTACAGGGCGACGAGTTTATTATGATCCAAGATTTTGTGAATAGCTTGGTGGAGAACGTTCGTTGCAAACCTTCCCCCCAGTTTTGAAGAAGTATCCAATGTTCGAGAGATCTCAGCGAAAATTGCCTAGCAACTCGGAAAGTCCCAGTCAAGGAACGGAGAACGAAGAATCGTCTTTGGCGGGTTCGGATGGTTTCAAAAGACCCTCCCTCGGCTCTCGTGTCTTTCGGTTCTTCCAATAACCGAGGTATGTGTCGCCTCTTCTTTGGTTTGTCTCAAAACACGTGAATTTTCTGCTGAAAACATGTGTCTTGTTTCCTCCGGGGCTTCGGTAGTGTTAATGCTTTCACCGCCCTTGCACGTTGCCGGGAGACAAGAATTTCTTCAAAGAATTCCAGCAGCAGAGCCTTCTCGTAGCGATGATGAGTCGGAGAAAGAAGAAAGTTCGACAAGTGAGAGTGATTCCTCCGGCGACAGGTTCTTTTCGGGAAGTGGTTCGGTGAGTTTCGCGCTTCTTTTCTCTCTTCTTGTTTCTTCTTTTTGAAAAATGTCTAACTCGAGTTCGCAGGAGGAATCCGATTCGGAGGATGATTCTTGGGTAGAGGCACACGAAAACTTGCCTTTGGTGACCACCGCCAGGTGACTTGGAGATGGGCGTTAGCCAATTGTCGGAGCACGAGATGTGGCTCAAACGGCGGATGATTCTCGATGGTTGTTGCCTTAGACATGGAGGAAGACCCTCTGCGAGTCGTGAGGCCGAGGTGCGGGCGCCATTTTGATCCTCGTACTTGGTTCCTTATCCGGATCATGTCTTGGTTGGCGGCTTCAAGCGTGCAGGCTAAGCACGAGGCGTTGTACACCGAATCCTGGGAGAAATACGGACATATGGCCACAACCAAGAAAGTCACTAGTCAATTTGCCTTTGGTTAAGCGTGTGGAAGAGGCTTTATCTTCCATCGAGGATATGCGTGAGGTGATTTGGTCACACCGTTTCGAAGACGTTATTGCCGAGCTAGGAGCACCATCGCGACGTGTGCGTAGAAAAGGAGTTCAACACTTCGTGGTTTGTCGAAGGCCTTGCTGAGATCCAAAAGTTGAAAGAGGCAATCGAAAGCCTTTCCGCCGAGGAGATTGCACGACATGAGGTGGAATTCGAAGAGCTTTCCAAGATGTTGACTATGAAGAAAGCGGCTCTTGAAGATGCAAAGTTGACTTTCTCCAAGAAGAGCAGACTTCTGTTGGATAATTTTCCTTGAACGTTTCTCTGCTAACTTTCATTTAGGTTCTTTTTTTTTTTTTTTGAAAGACATATTGGATGTTTGGTTCAAAACTTGACCTTTGATAGGCAGCTGGTAGCTTTTTAGGGTATTGGATTATTTCGGGATGAATAGTTTTGATAATATGACTCTGATTATGTTTTGGGAAAGGAATATTGTTTTTATGAAAGTGTGTGCTAGCAATAGGCACAAGACTCAGTAGTATGACGGTTACTAAGAACCTAAAAATAGATCGTATATCCTGTGCAGTCTAAATTTACTCACTTCATAGGTTTTGTGAACACGCCCCTCTCCGTGTAAAGGCGGCTTTGCTGGTAGCATCGCTAGTTAGTCCCCAATTGCTGGTAGCGTATTCAGCGAGTCTCCAGTTTTCTGGTGTAGTTTTAACAACTTATAACCGGGTTGTACAGCGGTTGAGTCGGATCGAGTCACAAGTCCCCATCTGGTAGCATCTTCAACGAGTCCCCAGTTTTCGGGTGTAGTTTTACAACCGGTAATTGGGGCGTCGGCGATTGAGTCGAATTGAGTCGTCTTCCCTACCATCTTGATATGCGGGTGAAGAACGAGATAGACAGAGTCGACATTGTAGCCGATAGATCAATCCTCCCGTTGTGGTCGCCAATTGTTTATGGGTAAAAATCGTTTACGCCGATTTGAGTAAATTCGGTAGGTGAGTGAGAAAGCTGGTTCAAACCCTAAACAAATGTCTTTGCATGTGAGCACTTTATAGATTCGAGAGATCAATCATGACAAGTCAGGCCTAAACCAAGAAATGGACGTTCCAGACTTGCTTCGAGTCACAAAGTGAAAGAGAAGGGTTGATTTGGGGAGGGAAGCCAAGAAAGGTGTTGAGACCGAGAATAGTGCAGGAGAGTAGTATCTCGACTTGTATCAGAAAGTAAAAGATTGGGAAGCTTGCAAGAGATGAAAGCTTTTGGGAGAGCTTGCAAAGTTGCCTTTCTGAGAGTATAGTATTTTTCTCCTGACCGAGACTTGTCGTCCGGTGGAAATAGGTAAGACCTATTTATACAAGTCGAGATTGAAACGTACCCTGGCCTCATGAAGGAAGAGAGTAAAGGGTGAAATAATGAGAGGAGGTGGTAACCGCAAGGTGTTTATGGGTGAAAACGTTTTCACCATTATTTCCTCATTTATTTGACCGCTTTATTCCTTTTCACGCTTTCTTAATGTGAGCATAGTGTACGCCGCAAGTTTGTGACCGCCAAACCAAAACCCTGGAAAGCATCCCCAGTTTGTGTTGATATCTCGAGTGTTGGTTGCACCTTGAGTGCAAGTGGCAATGCCAGAGCTGCTAGTGGCGTGCGTGGCATGTGCCAATGGCATGTGCGGAATGCCTTGGTGGTAGGTTGTACGTTGAGTGTAAGTGGCAATGCCAGAGCTGCTAGTGGCGCGTGTGGCATGTGCCAATGGCATGTGCGGAATGCCTTGGTGGTAGGTTGCACGGTTTGCAAGATAGGCTACCAGTGTGTGTGTTTGGCATGTGCGAAATGCCTTGGTGGTAGGTTGCACGGTTTGCAAGTTAGGCTACCAGTGTGTGTGTTTGGCATGTGCGGAATGCCTTGGTAAGAAAAGCTACCTGCGAGCATGTTGGCATGTTCCAATGGCATGCGTGGCCGTTAGGGCCGTGGCCTTGGTAGGAAAAGCTACCTGCGAGCATGTTGGCATGTGCCAATGGCATGCGTGGACGTTAGGGCCGTGGCCTTGGTAGGAAAAGCTACCAGCGAGCATGTTGGCATGTGCCAATGGCATGCGTGGCCGTTAGGGCCGTGGCCTTGGTAGGAAAAGCTACCGGCCGAGCATGTTGGCATGTGCCAATGGCATGCGTGGCCGTTAGGGCCGTGGCCTTGGTAGGAAAAGCTATCGTGAGCATGTTTGGCATGTGCCAATGGCATGCGTGGCCGTTAGGGCCGTGGCCTTGGAAGGAAAAGCTACCAGCGAGCATGTTGGCATGTGCCAATGGCATGCGTGGCCGACTTGGCCTAGGTTGCATGGTTTGTAAGCCTAGGGCGCTATATTTTGCATGCGCCAATGGCATAGCGGCTTGGAAATATGGCTTGTGGTACGTGTTGGCATGTGCCAATGGCACGTACGGCCATGTTGACCTAGTTGCACGTTTTGCAAGCCTAGGGCGCTATATTTGGCATGCGCCAATGGCATAGCGGCTTGGAAATATGGCTTGTGGTACGTGTTGGCATGTGCCAATGGCACGTACGGCCATGTTGACTTAGTTGCACGTTTTGCAAGCCTAGGGCGCTATATTTGGCATGCGCCAATGGCGTAGCGGCTTGGAAATATGGCTTGTGGTACATGTTGGCATGTGCCAATGGCACGTACGGCCATGTTGACCTAGTTGCACGTTTTGCAAGCCTAGGGCGCTATATTTGGCATGCGCCAATGGCATAGCGGCTTAGTTTGGCATGGTTGCCAATGAGTGCGATATGTAGTTTGGTTTTGGCGTCGCTGCCATGGTGCGCGAGTGTGCGGCTTGGTTTTGGCGTTGTTGCCATGGTGCGAGTGTGCGGCTTGGTTTGGCATTGTTGCCATGGTGCGCGGTGTGCGGCTTGGTTTGGCATTGTTGCCATGGTGCGCATGAGTGTGCGGCTTGGTTTGGCATCATTGCCATGGTGCGCGATGTGCGGCTTGGTTTGGCATTGTTGCCATGGTGCGCCGGTGTGCGGCTTGGATTGGCATTGTTGCCATGGTGCGCGATCTGCGGCTTGGTTTGGCATTGTTGCCATGGTGCGCGGTGTGCGGCTTGGTTTGGCATTGTTTCCATGGTGCGCGGTGTGCGGCTTGGTTTTGGAATTAGGGTTACGTGTCGAAAACCCTAACGGTATTTTGAAAAAATACCCCTATTAATTATTTACACCCGAGTTAAATGCTCTTAGTTAATGTGTTGCGGGTAACACTAGGTCATGGGGTTTTACGATTTTACCCCTTGTTTAAAAAACCACCATCAACACCTGCACAACCGAAAGATACACGCATTCCATATCATTAACTAAAGGTTCCATATGCAGAGCAAATACATTCGTTTCCAGCAGCAAACAATACTTTAACCAACTCGCTACCATTGATGTGCAACCTTTATATTCCTAAATGACTGCTGTACAATTTGTGTATTTCTGGATCCATTATGCCCCATTCTGAAGTTTGGTGCTTGATTCAAGCACAGCGATAGAGATCAATGGAGAACACACACAAGAACACTTCCAATAGGTAACTAAACCAAAACTGTATTCTATATACACCCTAGTTGAAGAACATGAAGTAACTAGGGGAAATAGAAGTAGAATGTTGTAGAGCATATAAATACTAGGGTGTATCATGATTTCAGCCTATGAGTTCTATATAATCATGTTTCCGAATTAAGTACATTGATTGTGAAGCTGAAATGCCAACATTCTACTTCTATTTCCTCTTGCTTGATCAATGGAAAATCACAAAATTTTGGATATATACAAAAGGTTAGAAGAGGGCTTAGTCATCACTTAAGTAGCTATGTGTCATCCAATCTGTCCATCATTAGTTGGATGACAGCTCACCAGGTGAATCATGCTTAGTCAACATGACACCTAAGATGTCCTTAAGATAATCTCAATTCCTTGATTTAACTCTAATCTTTCCTTAATCTGGCATATACTTAATCCATCTTAGATTAGAACTAAACATAGATTAGCTTAAACTAAGCCTAATTTGTTGATAAACCAACATAAAGTCTAACAGTAGCAACTTTTGGTTGTGGGTGAGATCGGTTAATATAAGGGAATCAAGTGCGTAGCATCCTGCTGGGGTCAGAGACGTAAGGAGCGCAACTGTAAATTGAATCAATGTGAGATCGATTGGGGTTCAACTAAAGTCCAGACCGAAGTTAGTTTGTAGTAGGATAGTGTCTGTAGCGGCTTAATACAATGTGGTGTTCAATATGGACTAGGTCCCGGGATTTTTCTGCATTTGCGGTTTCGTCATTAACAAAACTTCTGGTGTCTGTGTTATTTCTTTTCCGCATTATATTTTGTTATACGATGTGCGTTGTATCGATCAATTTTGAAATCCAACCTTTGGTTTTTGATTGAAATTGATTAAATCCTTGGATATTGGTCTTTGTTACCATCCAAGTTTATATCTCTTATATTCAATCGTGCTCGCAGATTTCTATTTGCTAATTACAGATTGAATTGGAGATTGAGATATTTTAACTCCTTGATATATCTTTCTTAAGATTGAGTCTAATTGTCTATTTGATTCTCTTGTAAGTATGTTGGAGTTAGTCCTTAGAGATTGTTAATCGAAATATTGGGTGTGGTTGTTAGACCCCCGCATTTTCAAAACGATTAACATTTAAAGAGGATAAGAAGGGTGATGAATTGAAATAGAGTTAGGATTTTTTTTTTTTTTTTATATGTTTAGGTTTTTTATTGGACAATCAAGATATTTCAATTCATTCAAATCAAAATACTGACTCCATTTTCGCTTATAATAAAAACATCAAAATACATGATAATTAAAAACCTAATAAAAATAAGGTCATTAATTACAAGTAGATCGCCAAGACAGAGATAAATAAACCGCAAAGATATCCAAATTTTTTTTTATGTATAAGGGGGACATGATGGTATATCCAGAAATAAATTTCGACCATTTAAACTGATTGTATTCTTATTCGATAAGAGATGCTCCTAAAACAAAGGAGTACTTTTCCCATAAACTTGCCGATCCACACCAACATGGATGCAGATTCAAAGCGATGTCGTGATGAATTTTCAATGTTTTTGAATTGAGAAGAACAAGCCACGAACCAGCCATTAAAATTTGAAGAAGTCACCCCACAACGACGAAGGAAAATCACCCCAAAACGACGAAGAAATGTGTCAAACGATACCGAAAACAACGTACAAACATATTATTCAATCACCTACTACCAAAAACTTTAAAAGAAAAATAATCCTTGCTCGAATCTGGCCCAAAAGAACCAAATCTTAACAAGACGGCTCTAAGGTTATTTTTTTTATTTGATTTTTTATTTATTTTTTTAATAAGGGGGAAGAGAAAGAGAGAGGAGAGTATTATATGTTTAGGTTTAATAAATGAAAAAAAAATGATTTAGATTATTTTTCTTCTTCTATAAATATTAAGATCACCCCTTAAGCGAACCCTAATCGTAAAAATCTTAGAAGAACCCCTAGTCCTAAAAATCCGAGGAAAACCCTTTTATTTGGTCAGTAGCCAAATTTTGAAGGCTTCTTTGCCTTTTATCTATTTCTTTATAACCATCCCTATTCTTAACATCACCTTCATAATACTACTCAAGCAAAATCAAACTGTATTGCCGAATCAATTTGGGTTAGAAATTCTGTCATTTGAGAAAATTTGAAAGAAATTTAGATAGAGTAAGAAAGAAATAAAGAATTATTTTGTTTTAAATTTACATGCTTACAGGCAACAAAGAACCAGCAATTGGCGCTACATATTCGAACGAGCATTATTCAGAAAATCACCAGAGAAAAAGATTATATCGATGGGGCTACAGTTATTATCTTTCGCTAAGAGCTCTACCACTCTGTCGTTTTCTCTTAATGGCTCGGCAGGTGGCATGGCATGGAAAATAGTTCTATTTGGCACGGTGCATAGAAACATGCCTTGGATATTTCAAAAAGATTATTTTCCTCAAGTGGCCCAAAGGGCAGAGGCCCTGAACAACAGGACCGAAAGACCTCAATGCTAGGGTTTTGTGTTATTTGTCTCATATAAGGCCACTTCTTATGGGTGTGGCAAACATTCATGTTTGCTATTTATGCACCCAGTATGGAGGTGGCAAACTGGCAAACTAGCCTGGCTGAGTGGCAAATTTGCCACTTAGCCAGGCCAGGTCAAGATTCTACCGAGCGGTGTAGTTTACACCGTTAGGTGTAGTGTCCACCGCCAGCGGTCTAGACTAGACCGTTCGTATCATCTCATCCAACGGTCATCATTTCATCTGCCTATAAATACAATATCAAATTTCATTTCAACTCACACCATTCCTTCAATCTTCATTCTTTCACTCCACAAATCCAATATGTCAGTTCGAGTTCGACTTCGCAAATTTAGCATATCTGAAGATGAATCCATTTGCAGGCATTATGTTTTTTCTACGCAAGATATGGCCGATGGTGGACAAAATCAACATCAAGAGGTTGCTGCCCAAATATGATGTTGCACTTGGATTGTGTCATCGCTTCGGAATAATCAGCAAGGATGTGAAGTTGTGGGATGATGAACTTGTTGAAGGCTATCGAAACCGAAAATGGCCAAAACACAAATGATGTGGAGCAAATGTGTCGGCTCGAATGGCGCAATAGAGTTGGAACAAATTCTCACTTTGAGGGTTGTTATCTTATCTTGAGGGTGTTGCCCAAATATGATCAGTTTAGAGTTGCCCAAATATGATGCATCTTTCGTTTGCCACTTAGCCAGGCCAGGTCAAGTCTCGACCGCTCGGTGTAGTTTACACCGTTAGGTGTAGTGTCCACCGCCAGCGGTCTAGACTAGACTGTTCGTATCATCTCATCCAACGGTCATCATTTCATCTGCCTATAAATACAATATCAAATTTCAGTTCAACTCACACCATTTCTTCAATCTTCATTCTTTCACTCCACAAATCCAATATGTCAGTTCGAGTTCGACCTCGCAAATTTAGCATATCTGAAGATGAATCCATTTGCAGGCATTGTGTTTTTGCTACGCAAGATATGGCCGATGGTGGACAAAATTAACATCAAGAGGTTGCTTCCCAAATATGATGCTGCACTTGGATTGTGTCATCGCTTCGGAATAATCAGCAAGGATGTGAAGTTGTTGGATAATGCACTTGCTGAAGGCTATCGAAACCGACAAAATGGCCAAAACGCAAATGATGTGGAGCAAATGTGTCGGCTCGAATGGCGCAACAGAGTTGGAACAAATTTTCACTTTGAGGGTTGTTATCTTATCTTTAGGGTGTTGCCCAAATATGATTAGTTTAGATTTGCCCAAATATGATGCATCTTTCGTTTGTATGATGCAACTATCATTTGTATCAAATTTTAATTTTAAGATAATAATATAAAACTAGTGCATCTGGAATTAAAAGTTTAGAATTTTAATTTACATTAGTGCCTCTTTCATTCATCTAGATAATGACATAACTTACAATAAAGACTTTAAAAGGCAAAGAAGAACATAAACTTACAATCTGTGATTTGTAAATCGAAATTATGTGCTTTGATTTGTTTATGGTTTTCGTTGTTTTATGTTGATATCTCTGGAAAGGAGTACCAATTAGATGAGAGGAAATACCATCATGTTTTGTGAGTATGAACAAAATCAGCAGCAACATAGAAAGGATTTAAGTTATTGTAAATTGATGTTTGTATTCACGAGGCGTGATGATAGTCCTGCCATCTTAATGTGTAGTTTTCTAGTGTATCTGATTTTTAGTGATTTGTTTAGGGACTTGTAAGATATCGGCGGGGGAGATTTTGGCAAAAATTCTCTCTTTCATATATCGGAGCAAACCTTTTATGTTTGTAAAATCTATTTGTAAGCGTCGTAGAAAAAGCCTGAGATGTTGATGGTCGAAAGATCTCCATCTCGGGTGGTCTCCATTGCCTTGGGGAGCTACGTTATGGCCATTACCTCTTGGGACTGGCCATGAGACATACATTTATATTCAATAATAAATAGTTACATGGTTTGGTATATATAGCTTATGAGGATATTGAATCATAATGAACACCATCTTTCGGGACTGAATGGCTTAACTCCTTGGTGACATATTCTTCAATTCTGAGGCTTGTAGGTTTTAATTTCTTTGTTCACATTCTTAATATATTGGGAACCAGTAACAAAGTGCTCAATTTGATTGTTTTACCTCTAAAAATTCTGGCTGCATTTTTACTATTGAATCTGAATTTGTGTTAGATTATGAGTACATGTTTTTTTTAGTCTAGGATCATAAATGGCAATGATTACGAAATACCCGCGCTTCTGAGAGTAGCTTATGAAGCTAAAATGGTAAAAATGGTTCAATTTCGTGATATTAGTCATCTTACTATAATAATGAAAAGGGTGAGTTTCAACCGCGGCACAGAAAGCATCGAAAATATCCCTCCGTGGTTTTTAACTTTTGCCTGTCCTTTCGTGAATTTCAAGTATCATAGGGGCAAATACATAAACAACCAAAAATCTAAGCATTTGTGTCATCGCCCCCTTACCATCTAGAGACACAATCTCATCGTCTCCAAATCGATTCAGAGACAATCCCACCATGAATTATCCAAACCCAAAATAGATTGTATGTAACACATCTTTCTTCGAACCCCAATCGATTCACACAATTTTCAATCAAAAAATTTGAGCTCGATTTCAATTTTCCAGACCAAATTTTCACCTTACTTCACTTCCATGGTCGAGTTGATTATTTCAGTTTCCCAGTCTTCCAACGTCCCCAAATCGACTCTAAACCCCAAGGAAAGAACAGAAGCGGAAGTACAGGTTAGTAAATTTAGTTTCAATGGATTGTCATGGAATGAATTCCAATGTCTTACACGCATTCTGGGACAGATTTGCATGCTAACTGGATATTGGTTCCTCTAAAAACTTGGTAAGAAAATGCTACACGAGCTTTGATCTTCTCATAACGGTTTATGAGCTTTAGCTACACGTATTTTGGTCTTCTCTAATTTGTATAATTTAGTGAACCTCCATCTGATTTTTTTCAAGTTCCCATTTAATGAACCGCCAGTCACATGCTATTCAAGATACACCCCCATTTAAGATTTTTTTTTTTGATCATTTGACTGGTGGATCCGAGTAACCATAAAATCTTGGACACATCCTAACTAAATTCAGGCTCAAACAATGTCTCACTAAGTTCAATCTTTGAATACTTCCATAAAAGCAAAAATTGTGCCACTGAAATCCATTTCTTATGCGGAATTTGATTGTAGTGACATTTATCGATGCGAGAATTTGATTTGAGCAGTCGAGATGGATGCTTCCAGACCTGACTAACCTGTACTTCCGCTTCCGCTTCTGTTCTTTGGGGGTTTTCAATTTAGTTCTCACATGGCTGCAGCAATGACATTGGAATGTGAAGTCTTAGTCCTCTAAGAAGTAACCCAATGAAAAGTAAGTATAAGTCTTCTGTTCTGCACAAAGTACTCTTTTATTGAATTTCTTGCTCTAATGAAAGGCATATTTATCGATGCCAATGGAGTCATTACAACTACAGCAAAAACTGTAACCAAAAGACAGCAGGCATATTTCTATAAACAGTGTTTAGGGAATTTTATCCATGGGTTCAAGAGGGCGCTTTGTTTAGTAATAATGGTAGTGCAAGGAAATTGCTATCGAGTTGATGCTTATCAACGGTGTAGAAAGAAGGAGTTTTGGTATTCCATCAAGGTATAGTGATAAATTGCTCCCATTGCAGCCATTCATAGTATTGGACTAATGGAGAGAGGTTATTTGTTATTGCAGGAAGTGAGGAGGAGGAAATGGACTTATGCAGTAGTAGTTCTGAAGGAGAAGCTATCTTATTGATATCTTGATTATGTGACCTAAATCCCAACGAGACTTGGCTGCTGGGCACATGGTTTTTGGATGATTTAGAGTGGTAATCAATGTTGGGCTAATTTGATAGGAAAAATCTTTGTTTTTGTAAATTTTTTTCTGACGTTTTCTTTCGTTTCATCTTCAGCGGTCAATGCCGAAGTATATAATATGCTGACAGTCACAATCAGGTGCGATAGTGCATTTTTCTGCAGAAAGTCTTACGTAAAAGACATGACATCTCATGGGTCAAACCGTCGTCAATTAGGTCGATCTACAATCTTAAGTTCAATGTTAAATTGCAACTAGCTTCATTACTAACGACTATCAGAAATAGTTCTTAGCTGGCATTCTTTAGATGATTCATCCAGTACCTATCATAAATAATTTAGGGTCTCTCCCTGGCCACTAGCCATAACGTGGGCTGATCAGCTTCATATTTCTCCGATTCTTTATTTCTTTTTCTATTTTTTTTGTGGTTTATCTTCCGCCTCTAAAAGAAGTTGACTTATTTTTGTTGCAATTGAGGCTAAAAATTAAATGATTTTTTAGGGGTGAGCATTTGGCCCGTAATCCGCGGATTTAACCGGGACCAACCGTTCATTTGCGGATGGATGTCCGGACCGTTCATTAATGGGTTGGATGCGGATGGAATTTTTAAAATCCAACGGATAACGGATTGGGCCCGGATGCAACCTTGAAAATCCGTTGGACATCCATATACGTTAAATTAAGGGTATTTATATAGTTCTAAAAAATACTATGGATCATTTAGGAATTTTTAAGATGTTTGCTTGGGGTGTTGTACATGACATTTTTATATTTGTATACATATATAGGATATGTAGGTTTTATAAGGAGTCATTTGTGTTAGTTTTATTTTCTTTACTATAAATTTTAACTAAAACAAATCCATTGGATTATCCGCATCCAATCCGTCCATCCGTGCATCCACTGGATGCAAATCCGTTGGATATGGATTGGATGCGGATGCCAAATTTGAAATCCGTAGGGCAATGGATTGGATGCGGATGAGGCAAAAACCGGTCCATACCGGCCCATGCTCACCCCTACCTGTTAACTGGTGTGTTCGAAGACTAAGAAAACCAATAGACTGTCTTGCAGAGGCTTCTTCTTAATAAGTGTTTCGTTTCTTTCTGTTGTGTATGATTTGGGAAGGGAATTCGAGGGTATTTTTATCTCTAGTCTTCTGATTTTTCTCTTGTTTTTGTAGGTGCTAAATTTTTCCCATTACCTCAGCTTAACAAGTGTTTTGCAATTTTGTTTCGGAAATGGAAGAATTGTATTTTTTTTTCCGTAGAATCTTAATTTGGTTTCATTTTGATTTTTGATTTTTGATTTTTTTTTTTTTGATTTTTTTTTTTGTTTTTGTAATGAGTGTTACTCCAACCTGATTGATATTGAAATTTTGGAATGAATTTTTGTGGGTTTGCTTTGTTTGGTATAGACCAAGTTAACCATGGATGGAAGTGGAGCCACTAGGACAAAGGCTTCCTCGTCTTTATAAGGCCTGGGCTTTTTTGGTGGGGTCTTAGTTACGGGTCATACAGATTTAGTTACGGCCCGTCTTTTCAGCCTGCCGGATAATCTTCTTGGCCCCTATTTCCTTTCCTTTTTTTAGGTACAATTTGCAAATTAATAATCCCACATCGGTTATTTCAAGACTTATAATATAGTTTATAAGGAAAGACTTGGAGACTTACTATCGCCAATTGGCAAGGCATGGAAACCTTGATTACCCTTGGAAATACTTCCCTTGGTCTGGGTCTCGGCCATCCAACTCGTATATGCATGTATATGAGGCGGGTTACGGGTAGCATTCTGTCCTGGGGTACTCTATGAGACTCCAATGCTCACCTAAATGTGGCCAGGCTCAGGGTGCCTTACTATCCAGTAATCGTCGGGTGGCACCAACCTTACCAATTGGTTTTTGTTTTTTCTCTGTCCGATGTCCCAAACACAAACGTCGTTTTGTAACAGAAGTTCAAAGTTCTTTTCCCATATGCTCGACCATCATGATAATTAGAGGGATCATAATAGGCAGGAGTTAGGGTGCAAGCATTATTACATTTTTCATTGTTTTTGTGTTAGTGATGACAATGCCTAATAAGAATGATGGTCGTAGTAGTTCATGCAATCAAACCAAAGCCGTTTGTTACTGTGTGGCTAGGGATATTGTCTTCAAGGTATTTACCGAGTGGAGTTCCACATACTAGCGAATGCACTTCTAAAGTCTTTCTGGCTCATGAGATTTGTGAAATCAGACTCATTAATTATGCCTTCTAGCGCATTCAAGTTGTACAGAACAAGAAAGTTAACACTTTCAATGAGACGGTCCAGAGAATAAAGTGTCTTCCAGTATCATAACTTGGCCATAGTGGTGCTAATTCATAACTTACTCAGCTGAAACTAGGACATGTACATGGTCATGAGATTCTGGAAGCCCTTTGAATAGTAAAATCGTATCATCCAACGACAACGGAGCTACACCCAACATCATCTCACTATGTCACGCCTTCTCCTGAGTCCAATTTTGTGCACACTCCTTTAAAGAGTGTGCACGAAACAATCCAATATGATTGGTTTTCAAGAACAAATGGTAATCTTTAAGTTAATAAATTAGAATTCATTTAAATTTAATTTAATTTAAAATCTAAAGTAGGAAATCGTATATTCATAACTACTGTTATCTTTATCCTTATCAGCGTCTTCAAAAGAAAAAATATGCAATTAACCATGTGCTGTGGCATTACAAGTATATCAATATGGTGGCATGGTGCATCCTTGGATGGTTCCTCCAGGTTCTTGCTTTACCTAACTGACCGGTAGTCATCCTATGAAATGGTTTGAGTCGAAATGCATATAAAGCTGATCTCTTTAGTGCTTATGAGTAGTTACTAAACAATTATGAATGATTGGTACACATCAAGAGGATCCAATCCATGGAATGTAAGCACAAGTCCATCATGTCTAATCCATGCAAGAGTAATAAATCCAGATGAAGTAAAAATTAATCTACTGTAAACAGATCATCACCATCATCAGAAAATGCAATGTCTTATTTGTTCAGAGAAGATTAATCTCTAAACGTTTGATGAGACAAAATAGGAATTTGCATAACAATTCCATGTTCAGCAGAAGAAGCTTCACAGTCGTCAGAATCAGAATCAGAATCAGAGCATGAACATTCCATATTTGTTTAGATCACCATAAATTAGGGTAGAATAATATAATTTCCATTTTTAGATTTGTGAAGAACGGGCTCGTAGCTCAGCTGGTCATCCCCGTTCCCCAAAGTTTCATGCGCTCCAGGAGGTCCCAGGTTCGAGTCTCCAATGACGTAATATTGCAGGAATAAACATGGACGGTAGAGTTAGCTTGCCCCCCTTGTGACACAATCTCATCCCCCTCCCGCTTCGGCTCCCTTGGCTAGGTACCCATGAGGCTCGCTGGTAGGTTAGCACGGCAACCTATTCACTTCATGTAGTAGTGCGTTGTTGGAGCTTAGCTTGTTAGGCTTCCAACTAGTTAATGTAATATTCTTTATCCAATTATAAAAAAACTATTTTTAAAAACAACATTGACGGTTTTGTTTAAGAGAAAAAATATGATAGGTTTTTTATGTGCACACTCTTTAAAGGAGTGTGCACAAAATTGGACTCCCTTCTCCTGGCCCTAGTATCCAATGGCCCATTATGAGTTAAGACTTTAATACAATCATGAGTTCACCAAAAAAAAAGGACTTACACCATGTTTGTTTAGTCCTAACTCACCTGAGTTGTCTGGATCTGAGTCATCTGAATTTGACTAAAATCACCTGATTTGAGTTAGATCCAACTCAGTATGTTTGTTTTGAGTCAGATCTGACTCAAAATGATTCAAAAATATGTGACTTACACCATGTGTGACGGACCGGAAAATTACGCCTTTGGCGCGTTGCCCCGCAGGCCGTAATCCCCCCCGGTGCGCCATGATGAAGCTACGATCCGGGCCTCAACGCTAGGCAAATGCACGTCCATTTGCCCTTGCAAGCATGCTCGTGGAGCATGACGCAGCTAACTTAGCTTCCACACCGTTCCAACTTACCCTTGTCCCGCAAAAGGGTTTACGGCCATAAGGCCAATGCCAATGCATTTTTCATGCATCTCGGCTTTGCCTTTACATAGGGAATTCATCTTTGAATTCCCTAGCTAGCCGAGCATCCGTCATTGTCGGTATAAGCCTTGGACTTTGGCGTAGGCCGCACCAAGCCCTTGCCATTTCCTAAGTTAGCTTTCTTACCAACTCTTTATAGCTTGATAGGAAGTATGAGCATCCACTTCATCGGCATGCAACTAAGCCTCATCAAGTCTGGCCACAATCATCTCTTGCGTCGAGCTACCGAGCTTAGATGATATGAGGGGCCAACGTCTTTGGACCGGCAATCGCAACTCATTGCGGCTGCCTACGTACCCTTCCCTACTCTAAAGGGATCAAGCACAGACCGTAGTTCATCCTTGAAGGGACGTAAACTTAAACCAAATCGTTTGCAAGGTTGTGGCCTAGCAAAAACGGTAATGGCCTGGTCCGTATAGGCCATTCCGCCAAGATGCATAATGATTATGCATCATCGGGTCCGCTGTGGCATAGCGATGCCAACGCATCAAATACCCTCTTCAAAAGGCTACGCAACTATAAATGAGCCTTAGGCATCATTTATGCTCTTCCGCTAAGCTATGAAGCTTACTTGGTACATAGTCCGCATATGCACCTTCAACCAACTACCCCTCCCTATATATGTCTTAATGGAATTTCTACAAGTATGAAAAGGGGAGCATATTGACATGCTTCACTATTCATGGCCGTTGCCATGAATTTTCGAAGGACCGGCAATGATTGCCGAGTCTCCGTTCTATTGCACAATGATTGTGCACCACTCGTTCCGTCTGCTGCACAATGATTGTGCACCAATTGTTCTGTCTGTTGCACAATGATTACACACAACGATTGCGTACAATGATTGCGTACCACCCCGGTCTTCCGATTGTTTCGTTTATTGCACAATGATTTTTTGTAAGATCGAGCCCACCTACCCAACTGGCCTAATGCATCATGATGATGCAACATTGGCCCTTGGCCAAATGCCAAACATAATGCGCCATTTTTGGCGCGGTATTGGCCTTAAGCCAATCCACTTTTTTTTTCACGCTGCGGAAGCTTTGGATGAAGCTTCATCACAAGCAAATGGCGCATCTTTTAGCATGCGCCATGCTAAAAACACGGGGTGTTACATTATCACACCCTTCAAAGAATTTCGTCCCCGAAATTCAAAACCAAAGCTATTGTGGACAATCTCTTGAGTTGGATTCCATGAGCAAAAGTCCCATACCGGATGCTCGGAAATCACGGGTTTCTTCAAGTTGTCATGAACAACAATTTAGATCTTTCGAGCACATGTCCCATACCACCTGCCTGGGGATCCAAAAGTGCCCACAACTAAACCAAGAATCGCAATTGGCCGGTGCCAAGAGGATATCTCGACCCGGTATCCCGAATGCGCATCCCATACTACGCACTCGAAGTCCCTAAGGTTCACAAGTTGAAAGATGTCATCAAAATGACAAAATTTTAGCACAAAGTCTTTGTGTGGATCGAGTATCCAGTTGCCCACCGTCCCCGACGGTCATCCAGTTGCCACTCGTAAGTGGGATGCTAGCCGGGCGACAACGCACACCCTTGGCCGGTGCCAACGTGTGGGGATGATCGAGTCCCATTGTCTACCCACCGTCCCCGGACGGTCTTCCGGATATCCACTCGTAAGTGGGGTGCCACTTAGGCCGAGCAATCTCACAAGACTTGAACAAGCTCAACTCGATTCTCATAGTAATCGGCAAAGCAGATTACAAACTCTTCCCGCGCAAAAGTTGGCCTACTCTCCAACTTTATGTTTCCATCAAGGAAAACACTCGCCAATGAGTCCACTCCGCACAAGTCCCTATAGTTTTCTCGGAACTTGCTCTGATACCCTCTGTGACGGACCGGAAAATTACGCCTTTGGCGCGTTGCCCCGCAGGCCGTAATCCCCCCCGGTGCGCCATGATGAAGCTACGATCCGGGCCTCAACGCTAGGCAAATGCACGTCCATTTGCCCTTGCAAGCATGCTCGTGGAGCATGACGCAGCTAACTTAGCTTCCACACCGTTCCAACTTACCCTTGTCCCGCAAAAGGGTTTACGGCCATAAGGCCAATGCCAATGCATTTTTCATGCATCTCGGCTTTGCCTTTACATAGGGAATTCATCACTGAATTCCCTAGCTAGCTGAGCATCCGTCATTGTCAGGTATAAGCCTTGGACTTTGGCGTAGGCCGCACCAAGCCCTTGCCATTTCCTAAGTTAGCTTTCTTACCAACTCTTTATAGCTTGATAGGAAGTATGAGCATCCACTTACTGGCATGCAACTAAGCCTCATCAAGTCTGGCCACAATCATCTCTTGCGTCGAGCTACCGAGCTTAGATGATATGAGGGGCCAACGTCTCCGGGACCGGCAATGCTGCAACTCATTGCGGCTGCCTACGTACCCTTCCCTACTCTAAAGGGATCAAGCACAGACCGTAGTTCATCCTTGAAGGGACAGAAACTTAAACCAAATCGTTTGCAAGGCTGTGGCCTAGCAAAAACGGTAATGGCCTGGTCCGTATAGGCCATTCCGCCAAGATGCATAATGATTATGCATCATCGGGTCCATGTTGTGGCATAGCGATGCCAACGCATCAAATACCCTCTTCAAAAGGCTACGCAACTATAAATGAGCCTTAGGCATCATTTATGCTCTTCCGGCTAAGCTATGAAGCTTACTTGGTACATAGTCCGCATATGCACCTTCAACCAACTACCCCTCCCTATATATGTCTTAATGGAATTTCTACAAGTATGAAAAGGGAGCATATTGACATGCTTCACTATTCATGGCCGTTGCCATGAATTTCGAAGGACCGCAATGATTGCCGAGTCTCCGTTCTATTGCACAATGATTGTGCACCACTCGTTCCGTCATTGCACAATGATTGTGCACCAATTGTTCTATACATTTGCACAATGATTACACACAACGATTGCGTACAATGATTGCGTACCACCCGGTCTCCGATCGTTTTCATTTTATTGCACAATGATTTATTGTAAGATCGAGCCCACCTACCCAACTGGCCTAATGCATCATGATGATGCAACATTGGCCCTTGGCCAAATGCCAAACATAATGCGCCATTTTTTGGCGCAGATTGGCCTTAAGCCAATCCACTTTTTTTTTCACGCTGCGGAAGCTTTGGATGAAGCTTCATCACAAGCAAATGGCGCATCTTTTAGCATGCGCCATGCTAAAAACACGGGGTGTTACACCATGTTTGTTTAGTCCTAACTCACCTGAGTTGTCTGGATCTGAGTCATCTGAATCTGACTAAAATCACCTGATTTGAGTTAGATCCAACTCAGTATGTTTGTTTTGAGTCAGACCTGACTCAAAATGATACAAAAATATGTGAGTCAGTGATTTGGTTCCATAAGTCAGAGTATTTTGTTACCTGACTTAAACGCGTCCGAATCAGGGGTAAGGTCTGAGTCAGAGGTTGAGTCAAATCTGACTCAAAATAGAAAACAAACGGTCTGACTACTGACTCAGCGCGAGCCAAAGGTTGACTCAGACCCAGACACCGAGTCAGTTGCAAACAAACAAACAAGGTCTTAATAATGAACTTGTAAGTCTTTCTGACTCGTGATATTTTTTCTTTGTAGAGTAACACCAACAGTAATTTTAGTAGAAAGATTTGTAGGATTCTTCCTTGAAGTTAGAGACAGATACCTTATAAATAGAAATTAGTTTAAGAAACTTAGACTTTCATATTTGATAGAATCTAAATCAGTGTAGTTGAACCTAGAGCTACAAATTTTAGATTTTAGTTGTACAAAGTCATATAGGTTTGTGGTTTGTTTTATGTTGTTTGCGCTTAGACAAGAGATGAGATTATTTTATAAGGTGGGGAGTTTTTGAAAACCAGAAGAATGGTTTGATTTTTGAGGACGAAAATGATACAAGGTGGGGAGAATGTAAGGACCCTCAAGCTCGTCAACGCTATTAGACCGGTCAAGTGATGAATTAGCCAACAATAACTCAATTAGTTTAACACGGACGTTAATAAATAGAAATTAATCTAACATCGATCTAGATACGAAATTAGTACCGCTCGATAGGTTTCGAAAAGTTACGCAGAATGGACTACTCGAACGTGTCAATCGAATACCGGACGAAGAAGATATCAACGGATAAGTATGAAGGGAAAAATAGTAACTTCGTAGACTAGATGTGTGGCTGCCCTTATCTTCAATGAGTGTCGTGGAATTTAGTGTGGTCGTGTCAAAACCAAACCGAGAGGATAAACTCGCTCTCTTTCTCTTTTCTTCTTCTTTATTTTTATTCTTCGTTCTTCTTTTTCTTCTTCTCTTTCATTCTTCTCCTGTTCCTCTTCTTCTGCGAGTTCGAGTGATGAATTTGAGAGAACGTCTGATAGTTCTGGATTTATGAAACTATTCTGATGATGTAGGAGTCCAGGTTTTTGTTGATGAAGAAGAAAAGATGATTCAGAGAACCAGGTTTGGGTTTTCTGTGATTATGAATTGGGGTTTCGAGTTGGTGATGATTAAGATGAAATTAGAGGATGGGTGTTGAAGAACGTGATGTAAGGAAGATTGTTATGGTTTTAATGTGGAGATTTGGTTACAGGGAAGAAGATTGATTAAGAAATTTGAATTAGGGTTTGTCTTGATCTTCCCTAAATCGTGAAATTAGGGTTTTGAGAATGAATTCGAGTTATAGGTGAATTGTTGGGTTAATTGATATATGAATATGCAAGTGATGGTTTGTGAACTGATGTTTATGATGAGAACATTTGGGTGTTGGATGGAATGAACTGGTGGGTTGTTGATGTGTGAGATGAGTATTGAATCAAGCTAAAGAAAGAAGAAGAGTCAATTGCTTAAATGGAACCGTTTGAGGTAATTACTTTCTGAGATAATCTAACTCAATTATTCAATTCTTATTGTTTGAGGTTATGTGGTTGATAATCGGATTTAGGCTTGAAATGGGTGTGGTTGTGGAATTGGAGTTTGGTTACAGTTTAATTTGTAATGAGTTACAAGATATGAGTATGTGTTGGTATGAAATGAAAATGGAGGTTGCTGTTGAACTGAGTTGCAGTTTCGGATTGATCTGTAACTGGGGGTGTTGGACTAAACTGAATTAAGGTGTTGCAGAGGGAAATGATATTATTGTGGAGGACAAGAAGTTGCAGATGATAAGATAGTGGTTCTGAACTACTTAAGCTGGGTTATGAAGGTGTGAATGAGACCCTCAAGTGATGTCTACTAGAATTACTGTTGGTGTTATGTTTTCAAGGGGTGAATACATAAGATTGTGTTTAGAAATTGAGTTTAATTGTTGTTGCACATGGAGTTGAGGTCTGTTTGGGGGCTATTGGTGATTTTTAGAGGATACATGAACTCTTGCAGGTGAAGTGTGATGGACTGCAGTGTATAAACTAATTGCTTAAGTCGATATTGCAAGTGGTTTGGTTTACTGAATGGTAATGGTTGCTTGAATTGATATTGGTATTACCGTTCAAAGTGTAGTTAGAGGATACGGAAGAGGTCATGGTGGTAAGTGAGATGAAATGATGTTGATTTTGTGGGAGAGTTGGCTCTGGAAGTGATGTTGAAGAGAATTGATAGTGTCGAACTGAGTTCAGTTGAAGTAGACTCTGTTTTGGTTACAACTAATAGGCGTGAGTTGAGATGATCTAGATGTTGCTTAAAGATGCAATTGCAGGTAGGCATAATCCTTGTTTGTAATTAGAATTTGAAGTTTGTTTACTATATTTGAATTGAAGTTTAAATGATAAAGAAGAAGGATATGTTTTAGGAATTGAAGCTGCAATAGTGTAGGCTTTGTATTGATTTCCCAGTCAGATGTCTGACTGATTTAACCTTAGCTGACTCAGTTAATCTGACTGAGTCGAGTTGACCCTGTTAACCTGAGTTGAATCGGTTTGACTCAGTGACCAGACCAGTAAACCGTTAACTTTGACCTTGACCCGGACTTAGTCGTTGACTGTTAAGTTGACCTTGGACTGTTAGCTTGACCGTTAGTGACTGTTAGTTGACTATGATGAACCTTATTTTCCTAAATTGATGTTTTGGACCTCTTGTGGTTTTTGACCGTTGGTGACTGTTACTTCATTTTAGCGTTAGTGAATGTTACTTCATTTTAGCGTTTCCTGTTCTTCTTCGCAGGTGTAGTTGCTTCTTCGCATGAGGAGACTTGGTGTTGAATATGGCACACTTCATAGCTCTTTGCATCGCAGTTCCTTTTGGTAAAAACTAAATCATCCATCTTATTTTGCTGCTGGCGATTCTTTCGCTCTTGATGGCTCATGCTGTAAGAAGCTTTTGACCGCTTTTCATGAATTTTGTTTTCGCCTGATGGATTCTAGATCTGTAAAATAATATCATGTAAGGGGTAAAGTAATATTATAACGCTTTTTCTTCCGTTCCCTTCGCCTCATTAGTTTCTCGTGCTTGAAGTGATTTTATCGCCAATGGGTTCGTTTAAAAGTCTTCATGTTGTTGGTCGTCGATGATTATGCCGTGTTGCTCTTTTCTTCTTAGTGGGGTTCCTCTTCTGTTGTCTGTTTTCTCCATTCCTTCCTCTTCGCAAGATCCATTAACTTCGTATGAATTATTCACTTCACAGGTATTGGTCGATGCGAACTAATCTGTTGCTGCGAAATAGATTGATTGGTCTGCGAAGGTTGTCGACGAAGTAAATGAAACCATAATGTCTTTTCTTTCGCAGAATTTTGATGTCGTAGTAACGAGATAATGTTGTTCTTCGCAAATGGTACTTTGTACAAATCTGATGATATTATCTCCATTCTTCATGGAATTAATCCTCTTTCCTAGTTGATCTCTCTTACAAAACTATTGCTCCGAATCAGCATGCTGAGAACTGTCCATCTTCGTGAGTTTCTTCTGATTCTATATAAACTTATTCACTGACGACCCCTTAGCGAAATATTGGGAAGATGACGAGCTCCATAATGCTCTGCGAACTGAATTCCCTTTGATTCTTGAAAATAAATATTGGTGGTTGAGCCAACTATCTCCTTTCGTCCTTCATACTTAACAACTGGGTGTTCGGGAAAATTCAATTGTTGTTTGCCGGCGAGATTCAACCTTTCTTTGTTAACTAACATAGACGAAAGCATGGTATTCGTTGGTCTCTGTCACTGTACAATAAGCAATCAATGGAGAAATTAGATCTGCGAACATCAGTAACCAATAAATTAATTTGGAAGGCCCTATTTGTTAATCACAAATCCATAACTAAAACTTGCTTTGAATGGATTTTCGAAAAGAGATCTGATCTTTGTTGTAAACAATTAAAGTTTATGAGAAAGTTTTTCTAAATTTTCTTTTATAAATCTATAGATCTGAAGACAAATAGTAATAAGAAAAGGAATGAGTTAAGAAAGAGGATTTGTCTTTTGTTGATGTTGACCCGTCTGACTTCATCTTCACTGCTTCTTTTTCAACTTTGCTTTTGTCCTTCATATCTCGTCCTCTTTATTTTCTGGATCTTCAGATGATAAATCTTCATGTAAACTCCCAAAATTTTTGCATTGGAACTCTTTTGGATCGAAATATGTGGATGTTGTTTTGAACCAGCAAATTAGAGGTAGGAAAAATCCTTCATCCCCTGTTTCTAGCGCCAAATTGTAGTTGCAGGAAATCCCACAACACACCCCTTATGATATTTTCTAGATCTAAATCTATTTCATAACCAAAATAAAGATTAAAGTGCTAAAATTGTAAAATGGACACAAGGATTTTTTACATGGTTCGATCACTGTGATCTACATCCATGGTTCTTCACTATGATTGTTGAGGTTACATTAATATTACATTTAGAATCTCCATTAATGGATATTTGATAGAGCTCTAAAACTAGTTTTTTGGGCAAGAAGATGATAAAGAAAATAAAGTCTTTCTCTAAAAAATATGGCTCTCTGAAAAATATCCCCCCCTTACAAAATGTGTATCCTCCCCTTTGTCTCTCCTGCTCTTCTCTTTATATAAGTGTTTACATAGTGGATGACAGCTCATATGTAGTGGGGTACAACTAATATTATCTCATGCTCCTGCTACGTCTCTCAGGCTCTTACTACCTTCTCGCAGGCTCTACTACATTCTCGCAGGTTCTGCTACATTCTCGCAAGCTAAGGAAATGAATGCATCTCGCACACTAACAAATGTGTTGTGTGATATTCTGCTCCTATAAGTTCGGAATTTAATTCCTACTTTAGTTGTACGAGAAATTTGGAGGGAAAGAAATGCTGGTATTTCCAAATACAACATGTTTTTTGTACTTATGATGCATAGGAATTGAAGCTAAATGATGACATAGGAACTTATGGTGAAGGTGTGTGAAGTTGCATTCAAGCATTTTTTTCTATCTCAAGTTTACAATTGGGATGTTGTTTTTATGTTTATGGCTTTGCGTTCTTTGCATATTCTATTTGTTTCAATCAGCAAAAGTAAAAAAATTATATTATCAAAGCTTATAAAAATAAGCAAAAAGAAACAAGGAGAAAAATTGACCCAGTGCTTAAAAAATTTAATTTTTTTTGGAAAACCCCCTTTTTTATCGGTAAATAAATTTGTACTAGATATGTGCCCGTGCTACGCACCGGGCGTTCTTTTTCTTTTTGACTTTGTGTGCGCGACAATGCATTTTGATTTGGTGTGTTCGTTCTGCCCCGCGGCGATGCACTTTTAATTTGGTGTGCACAGGGCTTCACCGCACCCCGTGGCAATGTACTTTTGATTGGGTGTTCCAGGGAATATACATTAAATAGGTGGAGAATCCCCGTGGCAATGTACTTTTGATTGGGTGTTCCAGGGAATATACATTAAATAGGTGGAGAATATGTGCAAATTTTATTTATTTTTTCCTTTTAACTTGGTGTGCACAGTGCTTTGCCCCGCCCCGTGGCGATGCATTTTTTATTGATGTGCGCCGGCTTTGCCCGTCCCGTGGTGATGCATTTTTTATTTGGTGTGCGCAGAACTTTCCCCTTCCCCGTGCCAATGGATTTTTTATTTGGTGTGGTGGGACAAATACATTAAATAGGTGGAGAATATGTGCAGATTTTATTTATTTTTTCCTTTTATTTTCGCAGAAAATATTTGGATTTTTTCCATTTGTATATTAATTTGGAAAAGAGAGTCCTAATAATACAGTAGTTACTCGATTTTCAAATTGAATTTGGACTTCCATAAAATCCAAACACGGTAAGTTAGGTTTTTCTGTTAAGTTTGTTAGGACGTATTTCACAAAAACCCTAGTTTCATGCATAGAAATCTTCAAAATAGGGTTCATATGGAAGCTACAGTGCCTTGTTCGGTTAGGACGCTATTGATGGTGGTTTTTAAACAAGGGGTAAAATCGTAAAACCCCATGACCTAGTGTTACCCGCAACACATTAACTAAGAGCATTTAACTCAGGTGTAAATAATTAATAGGGGTATTTTTTTCAAAATACAGATTAGGGTTTTAAACACGTAACCCTAATTCCAAAACCAAGCCGCACATTGCGCACCATGGCAACAATGCCAAACCAAGCCGCACACTGCGCACCATGGCAACGATGCCAAACCAAGCCGCATACTGCGCACCATGGCAACAATGCCAAACCAAGCCGCACACTGCGCACCATGGCAACGATGCCAAACAAAGCCGCACACTGCGCACCATGGCAACGACGCCAAAACCAAGCCGTACACTGCGCACCATGGCAACGACGCCAAAACCAAGCCGCACACTGCGCACCATGGCAACAATGCCAAACCAAGCCGCACACTGCGCACCATGGCAACGATGCCAAACCAAGCCGCATACTACGCACCATGGCAACGACGCCAAAAGCAAGCCGCACACTGCGCACCATGGCAACGACGCCAAAACCAAGCCGCACACTGCGCACCATGGCAACGATGCCAAACCAAGCCGCATACTGCGCACCATGGCAACGACGCCAAAACCAAGCCGCACACTGCGCACCGTGGCAACGACGCCAAAACCAAGCCGCTGCTGCGCACCATGGCAGCGACGCCAAAACCAAACTACATATCGCACTCATTGGCAGCCATGCCAAACTAAGCCGCTATGCCATTGGCACATGCCAAATATAGTGCCCTAGGCTTGCAAAACGTGCAACTAGGTCAACATGGCCGTCGTGCCATTGGCACATGCCAACACGTACCACAAGCCATATTTCCAAGCCGCTATGCCATTGGCACATGCCAAATATAGCGCCCTAGGCTTGCAAAACGTGCAACTTGGTCAACATGGCCGTACGTGCCATTGGCACATGCCAACACGTACCACAAGCCATATTTCCAAGCCGCTATGCCATTGGCACATGCCAAATATAGCGCCCTAGGCTTGCAAAACGTGCAACTAGGTCAACATGGCCGTACGTGCCATTGGCACATGCCAACACGTACCAAAAGCCATATTTCCAAGCCGCTATGCCATTGGCACATGCCAAATATAGCGCCCTAGGCTTGCAAAACGTGCAACTAGGTCAACATGGCCGTACGTTCCATTGGCACATGCCAACACGTACCACAAGCCATATTTCCAAGCCGCTATGCCATTGGCACATGCCAAATATAGCGCCCTAGGCTTACAAACCATGCAACCAAGGCCAAGTCGGCCACACATGCCATTGGCACATGCCAACATGCTCGCTGGTAGCTTTTCCTACCAAGGCCACGGCCCTAATGGCCACGCATGCCATTGGCACATGCCAACATGGTCGCTGGTATCTTTTCCTACCAAGGCCACGGCCCTAACGGCCACGCATGCCATTGGCACATGCCAACATGCTCGCTGGTAGCTTTTCCTACCAAGGCCACGGCCCTAACGGCCACGCATGCCATTGGCACATGCCAACATGCTCGCTGGTAGCTTTTCCTACCAAGGCCACGACCCTAACGGCCACGCATGCCATTGGCACATGCCAACATGCTCGCTGGTAGCTTTTCCTACCAAGGCCACGGCCCTAACGACCATGCATGCCATTGGCACATGCCAACACGCTCGCTGGTAGCCTTCATCACCTAGCCGTGGCCCTAATGCGCGCTGGTAGCCTAACTTGCAAGCCGTGCAACCTAGGCCAATTCGACCATACGCGCCACTGGCACATGCCAAAACCCACGTTGGTAGCCTAATTTGCAAATCATGCAACCTACCACCAAGGCATTCCGCACATGCCACACACGCCACTAGCAGCTTTGGCATTGCCAATTACACTCAACGTACAACCTACCACCAAGGCATTCCGCACATGCCAATGGCACATGCCACACGCGCCACAAAGCGGCGCCACTTGCACTCAAGGTGCAACCAACACTCGAGATATCAACACAACGGGGATGTTTTCCGGGGTTTTGGTTTGGCGGTCATGACTTGCGGCGTACACTACGCTCACATTAAGAAAGCGTGAAAAGGAATAAAGCGGTCAAATAAATGAGGAAATAATGGTGAAAACGTTTTCACCCATTAACACCATAGGGTTACCACCTCCTACCATTATTTCACCCTTTACTCTCTTCCTTCATGAGGCCAGGGTACGTTTCAATCCCGACTTGTATAAATAGGTCTTACCTATTTCCACCAGACAACAAGTCTCGGTCAGGAGAAAAATACAACACTCTCGGAAAAGGCAACTTTGCAAGCTCTCCAAAAAGCTTTCATCTCTTGCAAGCTTCGAAGCTTCCATTTTCTGATACAAGTCGAGACACTACTCTCCCAGAATTATTCTGGTCTTAACACCTTTCTTTGCTTCCCTCCCCAAATCAACCCTTCTCCTCCACTTTGTGACCGAAGCAAGTCTGGAACGGCCATTTCTTGGTTTAGGCCGGACTTGTGTACTGATTGATCTCTCGAATCTATAAAGTGCTCACGTGCAGCACATTTGTTTAGGGTTTGAACCAGTTTCTCACTCACCTACCGAATTTACCGAAATCGGCAGAAACGATTTTCACCCATAAACAATTGGCGACCACGGCGGGAGGATTGATCTATCGGCTACAATGTCGAATTGCCGATCTCTTTCTTCGACCCGGATGTCAAGATGGTAGGGGAAGGCGACTCAATCCGAGCCGCAACTACCAGAAACCCAGGTTACTAGTTGTAAAAACTACACGAGAAAGCTGGGACTTCTTTGAAGATGCTACCGGCGATTGGGGACTTCTTTGGCGATGCTACCAGCAAAGCCACCTTTTACATGGAGAGGGCGTGTTCACAAAAACCTATGAAGTGAGTAAATTTAGATTGCGCAAGATATACGATCTATTTTTAGGATCTTAATAAACCGTCATACTCACCGTGTCTTGTGCCTCTGCTTTAGCACACACTTTCATAAAAGCAATATTCCTTTCCCAAAACATAATCGAGTCATATTATCAAAACCATTCATCCCGGAAATAATCCAATACCCTAAAAAGCTACCAATTATGTCTATCAAAGGTCAAGTTTTGAACCGGACATCCAATATGTCTTTCAAAAAAAAAAAAAAAGAACCTAAATGAAAGTTGAGAAACGTTCAAGGAAAATCATCCAACAGAAGTCTGCTCTTCTTGGAGAAAGTCAACTTTGCATCTTCAAGAGCCGCTCTCTTCGTAGTCAACATCTTGGAAAGCTCTTCGAGTTCCACCTCTGTCGTGCAATCTCCTCGGCGGAAAGGCTTTGTTCTTTGCATCTTTCAACTTTTGGATCTCAGCAAGGCCTTCGACAAACCACGAAGTGTTGAACTCCTTTTCTACGCACACGTTGCGATGGTGCTCCCAGTCGGCAATAACATCTTCAGAAACAGTGTGACCGGTCACCTCACGCATATCCTCGATGGAAGATAAAGCCTCTTCCACACGCTTAACCAGCGCAAATTGACTAGTGACTTTCTTGGTTGTGGCCATATGTCCATACTTCTCCCAGATTCTGGTGTACAACGCCTCATGCTTAGCCGGCACGCTGAAGCCGCCAACCAAACACATGACCTGGATAAGGAACCAAGTACGGGGGATCAAAATGGCGCCCGCACCTGGCCTCACGACTCGCAGAGGGTATTCTTCCATGTCTACGCAAAGCAACCATCAGAGAATCATCCACCGTTTGAACCACATCTGTGCCCGGCAATTGGCTAACTCCCATCTCCAAGTCACCGGTGGTGGTCACCAAAGGCAAGTTTTCGTGTGGCTCTACCCCAGAATCGTCCTCCGAACCGGATTCCTCCTGCGAACTTTAGTCAGACATTTTTCAAAAGAAGAAACAGAAGAAGAAAGAAAAGAAGCGCGAAACTCACCGAACCACTTAGAAAAAGAACCCAGTCTTGCCGGAGGAATCACTATCACTTGTCGAACTTTCTTCTTTCTCGACTCATCACCGCTATGAGAAGGCTCGGTCTCTGCTTGGAATTCTTTGAAGAAATTGACGTCTCGGCAACGTGCAAGGGCGGCAAAAGCATTAACACTACCGAAGCCCCGGAGGAAACAAGACACATGTTTTCAGCAGAAATTCACGTGATTTGAGACAAACCAACGAAGAGGCGACACATACCTGGTTATTGGAAGAACTGAAAGACTCGAGAGCTGAGGGAGGGTCTTTTGAAACCGTCCGGAACCCCGCCAGCACGATTCTTCATTCTCAGTTCCTTGGCACAGGGACTTTCCGAGTTGCTAGGCAACTTTCGCTGAGATCTCTCAACATTGGATGCTTCTTCAAAACTGCTGGGGAAGGTTTACAACGAACGTTCTCCACCACGTTATTCACAAAATCTTGGATCATAATAAAGTCGTCGCACCAGAACTCATTATAGCCGACGGTCGTCGAAGTTACTCTTCCCATTTGAAAGAAGGGAAGGCGGATACCCGGCTCAAGGGCGCTAGCATTAAGGGCGGCACGCAATGAATCCTTAGGGATCACCGGCTGGTAAGCAAGAGGCACCCTTTGATCGAAACCCATGTGACGAGCAACACGGTCAATATTGTAAGCAGCTATCTGGAAAAACCCCATGAAGAAAGACGGAATATAACCGGACATGCAGCTTTGAATAAACAAGTTTTCACCAACGCTCAAATCGCCATCAGAAGACAAAGACATGATCGGAGAGCGAAGCAAAGGTGTCAATTTGAGTCACCGACCTATGGACCGGCTCCCACTTTGGCGAAAAATCGATTTCATATGACTTGTCAAGAAGACTAACCAAGCTCATGCCAACCTTTGGACGCCTGTTCACCCATCGAAGAATTCGGGAACCCCCAACTCGCGGGAATCGAAGGCATCGGCCGAGCATACTTCTCAAAGTGCTCCCATAGCCGGACTTGCGTAAAAGCGACGTTCACATATGAATCCACTTTCATGAAACTATTCGAAACTCGCATGTTCGCAACCAGGTGATCCAGATGCACATACAGGGAACCGAGGAATAGCTTGCCAATGGGAAGAACTTCACCTTTTGCTAACTTCACGGCAATCGCTTGCAACTCGGGTCTTATTTCCTTCTTGCCGGAACCGTCATCAAAATGTCTCTAGACAACCGAGAGAGCCAAAAATGCTGCAACATGAAGATCGCGCTTTTCATTCAGGTTCGGCTCGTCCAGGAAACCATTGAGACATCCACCAGCTATAAAAGCACCTTTCATCCTATTTAGGAAAGAATCCTTCGACTTCGCAGTGGAGTCTTTTCGAGCGTAATCTCCCAACTTAGCGGCAAGTTCATCCCGCATCTTCACCTCACTTTCGAGATAATTGGATTTTAAGATTCCCGATTCTGGGAAGATTCAAAGAAGAGAGCCACACTCTCAAGGAGAAAGTTATCTCACCCCATCTACATATGATTGTATGGGTGTCCGAACACCATGTGGAGATGAAAGCAACCAAGCCGGGATATCCTTCCTAAACGGAGGTTTCTTGAAGCTCGACAACATCAATAATCTGCGCTCGAGTCAGGTTGGTGTTTATGTGCTCCTTACTCACCATGAACTCAACCCATCTATAAAAGAACGCAATGGGCTTTGACACATCCCGAAATCAATGTTGGAAGAGGAGTATACCCCTTTTTGAAGACAACCGTATGGTGTTCTCTGGGCGAACCGAACGTGTCTTCTTTTCATCTTCACCACCAGTTAACAAAATTGGCACGAAACCTGGGTGATTTTTCCGAGCAGAGACAAGTTTTTTTGGCGAAGAACTCATCATCCTTGTTTGGTTTGGAATTATGGACATCCTTTGATGAAGCGAAATTTTGTTCAGGTAACATCTTGTCGGATCTCTTAATAACAACTTAGTAACAAGATACCTGCACACAAAAAAACAAAACAAAATTATCTCCCTGACACATAACCGCGCCCAACAAAAGGAAAAACCGAAATAAAAAAAAGAGGACGGCGTATTCTCTACGGGTTCAAAACTATATACGCAGTATTTTCTTCGGGTTCAAGACTATATACGCAGAATTTTCTTCGGGTTCAAGACTATATACGCGGTATTTTATACGGGTTCAAGTGTGTCTACAGTATCCTTCTTCGGGTTCAAAATTATATATGGAGCATTTTTCTACGGGTTCAAAAATGCACGCGCAGTATTTCTTTCAGGACTGAAAAATCATATATACAATATTTCCTGCGGGTTCGAAGTCATATGGAGCATATATACAGTATTCTTCTTCGGGATTCATGTACGGTATTCTCTACGGGTTCAAGAATGCACACGCAGTATTTTCTTCAGGGTTCAAAATTATATACGCGGTATTTTATACGGGCTCAAGTGCGTCTGCAGTAGTAACCTTCTTCGGGTTCAAAATAATATATGGAGCACTTTCCTACGGGTTCGAATAATATATGCAGTCTTTCCCTTGGTTGCATACATACAATATTTTCTACAAGAGACACGCCAAGAAATTATATGCGCAATATATAAAGAGAAACGCCTACTCTTAGAGTTTACACCTACATAAAAAAGGAAACAAGAGAAGTACGGGAAGGCATACCTGGAAGCTGGTTTTTCTTTGTGACTCTGCCGCTAGTAGGAAAGGATGAAAAGATGAAAGTGCAAGATGAGAGAAAGGGACTTTATATATATAGGCGTGAAGATTCTGAAATAGGGAAGGATTCCCCCTTACCAAAAATCGTGCATGTGAAAAACGGGCCCACAAGGGCGCCCAACTTCCCAACGTCGCCCAAGTTGCACCGGCCTCACCAATTGCACCGACTTCCCAATGGCCGCCTAAGTCACGCCTGCAAGCACGCACAGCTTCCATACCTTACGTCGATCCCACCAGCTAGCACACTCAGTTTCTCAACTCACGCCAACTTCCCAACGTCGCCCAAGCTGCACCGGCCCCACCAATTGTGCCAGCCTCCCGATTTGTGCAAAACTACCAGAGGCAAGGATTCCAAATCCTATTTATAAAAGGTCAGACAAGCCTCCTCGATTCTCTTTACGGTTTTTTGTTGATAGTTTGTCACCATCTTATGCTTACCTCGCAACAAAGCCCCTGTTCCGAGCTAAGCAGGGGACTTAATGTTGATGGTGGTTTTTAAACAAGGAGTAAAATCGTAAAACCCCATGACCCACTACAAAAATAGGTTCTATTAGTGAGGGTTTCTTTTTAGGGGCGTCACAAATAGTCACTAATTGTGAGGGTGTTTTGACCAACCGTGGCAAATAGTAGGTTTAGTCAAAGGAGCAATAACTTTGGTCGGTTTTGTGTTTCCGACAGAGTTAAAAAAAAAAATAGGCAGAGTAATGGCTGCGGTTTCTCAACCGTCGTAAATGGTTCGAGAATTCTTTTATTTATTTTTTCTTTTTTCTCAACCTTATCTCTAAGATAGAAACAGATCTAGGTTCTTATCTTCTCTTTTCTTTCCATTTTTTCTCCGCTCATGAAGAACCGAGGTTTGCTCCGCCTCTTCGTAGGAAACCAAATTCGTGTGTTGATTCAAACTCAACGAGAGATGGTAACGAGAGATGGAGGAGATGAAGATGGTACCATTTTTTAATTACTCGTTTCTCTTTTTGTAGGAACTAAAAGAGGAAACTTTGATTGAACACGGAAGAGAAGAAAAAGGTGATGTTTTTACAGATAAGATTAAAGTTTCAATGAGAATCGGTGATGGAGATAAAGATCATGAGTCTGAGATTTAGAGAAATGGAATGGAATCAGGGATAGTTGATGGTCATGGTGTCGATCCATGTGTTGATTCAAACTCAACAGAAAGGTAAGTTGAATTTATGGTTTCTCTAATTAACTTTTTTTTTTTGTGTTTGAAATTGATTTATAGATTGATCAATTAGTGATGGGTTTTCTTTTAATTGAAGTTTGGATGACGTATATGGTTTAATTTCGATTTCTATAATTAATCAATTCGGAATTAGGGTTCATCCAAAATTAGGTTTTTGGTGATAAACTTAGACCAGTGTTTTTTAGTTTGAATGATAGATAAAGAGGAGCTGAAGCTGATATGGTCGATATGTAGTGAAGCTATGGTTGTGGGTAGGTATGTTTTGCATGACATGGATGGAGTTGTTGATTTTCTTGAGCCATGAATGGTTTGAGGATGAAGGAGATCTTCGTTTACGCTCAACTGGATTGCAAGCACTTTCTTTCATGGTAAATTGTTTTCTATTTTTTTGCTTTCCGATTTATTCGCCTTGTAGAATTCTAATTGCTGTCATTAGTTCCATGGAGCCGTGCTTTTTACTCATTTATTAGTCTAATCTGATTTATGTGTATTTCGCGCCTCATTTTTTTCTTTTCTGACATAATATTTATGTTCGTTTAATGTTTTTTCTAGGTGTGGTTCATGGGTGAATATTCCCATCTGTCAATGGACTTTGACAATGTGAGTTATCCTTCTCTCAATTAACTCTTCTTATCTTCTGTTCGATTTCACATCGAATTCTCATCACAATGTTCCATTTCGTAAAACAATTTATGTTTTCATTTGTGAACAGATAATTGCAGTAACATTAGAGAATTACACCGATCTGGAAATAAATCCTGAGGATAGCACGCAGAACCTTCAAAATTCTCAGCCCCATGGCCAATTGGTCGTGCACAAGGAAGGTGGAACATTACCAGAGTGTGTAAATACGTTGGACCCTGCAATGTGAGACTTCCCTTACCGATGTCATGTTTTTCTAATGTATTTATGTTCTTCATGTCTGACTATATTAACTTTGCTGCAAATGCTCCTCACTTTTCATTACGATGTTACCAGGAGCCCCACATACTGGTATAAGGTTTGTCTACACAATATGGCTGGATTTGCAAAGGAAGGAACTACAGTGCGGCGAGTTTTAGAACCTCTTTTTCGTACTTTTGATTCTGAGAACCACTGGTCTTCCGAAAGTGGGATTGCTTCTTCTGTTTTATCAGATTTGCAATTGCATATGGACAAATCAGGTGACAAATTGATGTTTCGTTTTCTATGTAATCCTATTTTACAACTTTAATGTGAATTATAATGTCCTTTAGCTAATGGTAGCTTCTTTACTTGTAAGGAAAAATACCCATGTTCAAGGTTCTTGTATTAGTCATTAGCATTACATTTTCACTGAAGTACTAAAGATTTATCTGAATCAAGGTGGTTGGGACCTTTGGATGCTCATAATTTTTCTGTTGCTTTGTAGTAAAACATGCTTTATTTTTCGATACTGGATAGTTCCCATGCAATCGTTCGTATAGTTAGTATTCTATCAGAATAAACTGTTGATCCATAGCATTTGATAACATTTATAACTTGGATACTTATGTATTTTCTGCGTTTGGAACAGATTGAGCTTTTTTTTTTTTTCTTGATCGAGCTTTCGTTGAAAAAGTTAAACCTGCATATGACGGCCATTAGCATCGCTTTCCTTTACTGCAGGGAAGAAATTTCGTAGGAGACCACTAGCTATTGTTGCTGCTTTCATGAGTCATTAGCATTGCTTTCCTAAACTATAGATATCATCATTTTTTGCTCCAGTTCTTTCATTTTCGTATATAGAAATCAAACTGGAAGGGAGGACTTCACTCTTAAGAATGAAAGATGGCTCCTTGACAATTTGATATTCCATCTGTAATTGAGGTAAAATTCTTATTGTTCTTTTTTTTTGTTAGTACGTTATCGAGTTAAAGAAAACATGAATTTTGAATTTTCACATTCTTCTTTCATCGACAAGGCGACGAGAGATTCGTGGACAAGAAAATAATACTTTTCAGCATCCTTAATTGGTAAGCTCGTCGTCACATTATCCCACCCAATTTACATTTAGTGAGTGCTTGTTTTAATTATTTCTCAATATGCATCAATAAGATATCTTGTAGTCTTATACGTGTAACTCCTAGTTGGAAGTGTTGATTTCACTTTGAATCTGATATGAGTACCACCAACTCTTGGTATCCATTTTGAAGTTCTTTGTTAGTAATATCGACGGTTACTTATTTGACCATTGTATGTAATTTTTTGTCCTTTTGCTTGTATGGTGTCCCTCTAGAGCTTGAAGTTTATTCCATATAAGCCTAATTATGTTCATTGTGTTTCTATTTTTTTTCGTTAGGTGTTCATTTTCGACAAAGATTGTTGCCCTGCAGAAAGTATGGATGTGGGTAGGAAAGTTGTTGACAAAATTCAAGAGACTTGTGCCTCAGAGTTAGCTAAAAAAGAATTTGTTTATGATGGAAAGAAAAGTTTGTTTAATGTTAGCTACCTTTTTGAACTCTCTGGGTGTTGTTTGTTTGCCCATATTTGTTTGAAACAGGTAAAATATGTAAGCTTCATGACTTTGTAACACTTTGTTATGTATGAATACAAGTTCAATGGAGAACTTTCTAAAATTTTGTTATATATGAATGCAAGTTTTTATCTAAGATTTATATTCGAGAATTTGTCTTTAAAATCCAACTCGGTGGCCGCGACGGCCGGAGGATATGTGCGAGGGTTTGTAAACCGTCACAAATCGAAACCGGACTTGGGAGCCGTTGTGGAAAATTTTTAGCCGGTGGTGGTCGTCCAATTGGTGAGGGCCAAATAACCGTCACAAATAGAGAGTTTATTTGTGAGGGTGACCAAATCACAAAAAAGGAAAAACCGTCACAAATAACATTTGTGACGCTACTAGTCATGACGGGTGGTCGTCCGTCACAAATGTTTATTTGTGACGGTTTATGTACTATTTGTGACGGTTTTTTCCTATTTGTGACGGTTTATGGACCCTCACTAATGGGACCTGTTTTTGTAGTGACCTAGTGTTACCCGCAACACATTAACTAAGAGCATTTAACTCAGGTGTAAATAATTAATAGGGGTATTTTTTCAAAATACCAGATTAGGGTTTTTCGACACAGAACCCTAATTCCAAAACCAAGCCGCATACTGCGCACCATGGCAACAATGCCAAACCAAGCCGCACACTGCGCACCATGGCAACAATGCCAAACCAAGCCGCACACTGCGCACCATGGCAACGATGCCAAACCAAGCCGCATACTACGCACCATGGCAACAATGCCAAACCAAGCCGCACACTGCGCACCATGGCAACAATGCCAAACCAAGTCGCACACTGCGCACCATGGCAACGATGCCAAACCAAGCCGCATACTGCGCACCATGGCAACGACGCCAAAACCAAGCCGCACACTGCGCACCATGGCAACGACGCCAAAACCAAGTCGCCCACTGCGCACCATGGTAACGATGCCAAACCAAGCCGCACTGCGCACCATGGCAACGACGCCAAAACCAAGCCGCACACTGCGCACCATGGCAACGAGGCCAAAACCAAGCCGCACACTGCGCACCATGGTAACGATGCCAAACCAAGCCACACACTGCGTACCATGGCAACGATGCCAAACCAAGCCGCACACTGCGCACCATGGCAACGACGCCAAAACCAAGCCGCACAACTACTTGCATGAAGATGGCAACGATGCCAAACCAAGCCGCACACTCGCGTACCGTGGCAACGACGCCAAAACCAAGCCGCTTTGCGCACCATGGCAGCTGACGCCAAAACCAAACTACATATCGCACTCATTGGCAACCATGACAAACTAAGACACTATGCCATTGGCACATGCCAAATATAGCGCCCTAGGCTTGCAAAACGTGCAACTAGGTCAACATGGCCGTACGTGCCATTGGCACATGCCAACATGTACCACAAGCCATATTTCCAAGCCGCTATGCCATTGGCACATGCCAAATATAGCGCCCTAGGCTTGCAAAACGTGCAACTAGGTCAACATGGCCGTACGTGCCATTGGCACATGCCAACACGTACCACAAGCCATATTTCCAAGCCGCTATGCCATTGGCACATGCCAAATATAGCGCCCTAGGCTTGCAAAACGTGCAACTAGGTCAACATGGCCGTACGTGCCATTGGCACATGCCAACACGTACCACAAGCCATATTTCCAAGCCGCTATGCCATTGGCACATGCCAAAATAGCGCCCTAGGCTTGCAAAACGTGCAATTAGGTCAACATGGCCGTACGTGCCATTGGCACATGCCAACACGTACCACAAGCCATATTTCCAAGCCGCTATGCCATTGGCACATGCCAAATATAGCGCCCTAGGCATACAAACCATGCAACCTAGGCCAAGTCGGCCACACATGTCATTTGCACATGCCAACATGCTCGCTGGTAGCTTTTCCTACCAAGGCCACGACCCTAACGGCCACGCATGCCATTGGCACATGCCAACATGCTCGCTGGTATCTTTTCTTACCAAGGCCATGGCCCTAACGGCCGCGCATGCCATTGGCACATGCCAACATGCTCGCTGGTAGCTTTTCCTACCAAGGCCACGGCCCTAACGGCCACGCATGCCATTAGCACATGCCAACATGCTCATTGGTAGCTTTTCCTACCAAGGCCACGGCCATAACGGCCACGCATGCCATTGGCACATGCCAACATGCTCATTTGGTAGCTTTTCCTACCAAGGCCACGGCCCTAACGACCCACGCATGCCATTGGCACATGCCAACATGCTCATTTGGTAGCTTTTCCTACCAAGGCCACGGCCTTAACGGCCCACGCATGCCATTGGCACATGCCAACACGCTCGCCGGGTAGCCTTCATCACCTAGCCGTGGCCCTAATGCTTGTATTTGGTAGCCTAACTTGCAAGCCGTGCAACCTAGGCCAATTCGACCATACGCGCCACTGGCACATGCCAAAACCCACGCTGGTAGCCTAATTTGCAAATCATGCAACCTACCACCAAGGTATTCCGCACATGCCATTGGCACATGCCACACATGCCACTAGCAGCTCTGGCATTGCCACTTACACTCAACGTACAACCTACCACCATGGCATTTCGCACATGCCAATGGCACATGCCACACGCGCCACTAGCAGCGCCACTTTCACTCAAGGTGCAACCAACACTCGAGATATCAACACAAACTGGGGGATACTTTCCAGGGTTTTGGTTTGGCGGTCCACGACTTACGGCGTACACTACGCTCACATTAAGAAAGCGTGAAAAGGAATAAAGCGGTCAAATAAATGAGGAAATAATGGTGAAAACATTTTCACCCATTAACACCATGCGGTTACCACCTCCTCCCATTATTTCACCCTTTACTCTCTTCCTTCATGAGGCCAGGGTACGTTTCAATTCCGACTTGTATAAATAGGTCTTACCTATTTCCACCAGACAACAAGTCTCGGTCAGGAGAAAAATACAACACTCTCAGAAAAGGAAACTTTGCAAGCTCTCCAAAAAGCTTTCATCTCTTGCAAGCTTCCGAAGCTTCCACTTTCGATACAAGTCGAGACACTACTCTCCCGCACTATTCGGTCTCAACACCTTTCTTTGCTTCCCTCCCAAATCAACCCTTCTCCTCCACTTTGTGACCGAAGCAAGTCCGGAACGGCCATTTCTTGGTTTAGGCCGGACTTGTGCATTGATCTCTCGAATCTATAAAGTGCTCACGTGCAGCACATTTGTTTAGGGTTTGAACCAGTTTCTCACTCACCTACCGAATTTACCGAAATCGGCAGAAACGATTTTCACCCATAAACAGACGCGTTTCACAAAGACCCTAGTTTCTTAGCCGAACTTCCTGAAAGGAAGAACACGAATAACAATGCGGTTCAATAGGATTTAAAATTAGGTTACCGACTGCGAGTTCGGTTGGTTCGCAAAAATTTCTAAAACTATCTAGTAACCGAACTCTACCCATATTACAAAAAGAAAAAAAATTCCAATGTAACCGAACTATGTTATTTGTCCCACTATGTTGAGTTCTCATTCAGCCGAACTTTTCCCACTCTGTTCGGTTGGTTCGCAAAAAATTCTAAAACTAGTTAGTAACCGAACTCTACCCATAATACAAAAAAAAATAAAAAATCAAATGTAACCGAACTGTGTTATTTTTCCCACTATATTGAGTTATGATTATGATTTAACCGAACTTTTCCTACTCTGTTCGGTTGGTTCGCAAAAATTTCTAAAACTATCTACTAACCAAACTCTACCCATATTACAAAAAGAAAAAAAATTTCCAATGTAACCGAACTGTGCTATTTTGCCTACTATGTTGAGTTTCAATTTAACCGAACATGTCCCACAATGTTCGGTTTGTCGCAAAAAATCTTGACAAACCGAACTCTTCACCAGTTGCATACATGTGGAGTTCAGTTAGATAGGATGTTGGGTTAAAGTTTGTGAACCAACCGAACATTACTCTGTAAATCCTATAAACAAAGTTCGGTAACATGTTTGTTAACCGAACGACTAAAAACCTCCATTAAAGAGCGAGTTCGGTAACCTGCGTGTTTGGAAAAAGTAACCGAACTACACTTTCAAATGAGTTCGTTAACCTTTTATTCACATAAGGTAACCGAACAGGCCCAAATCTACTCTAAAAATTTACATTTTTTTGAAAATTTGGAGCAATTTAACCAACATTATCTAAGTTTGAAGCATACCTGGGTACCCAAATACTCTTCCTCCGGTTGTAGTTGGTAAAATCCATCATTTTTTCATGTTTTTCTTCTTCATCTTCTCTAACTTTACTCTCTCAATAATTCTACTTCTTTAAAAAAAAAAAATACCCATCTGATTTTTTAATCTCACTAATTATCTTTAACTTAATCATTTCACTAATCATTACACTACCTATTATTAAGACTAACTAATCATTACCCAAAATTAATCAGGAGGGTAATTTAGGCATTAATATAAATATCTAGATAAGGGGTGACCTAGATTTACTTCTGATGTCTTACCCAAAATAAAACCATGGTCCCAAAAAACGGTTCGAAAAAAGGTGGCACATGACAGTCCACTCCACAATACAAGTTCAAAACTTAGATTTATTATTCAACTCCAAGGTAGACTGAAACATAAATACAAGGTTCTGTTCGCTTTAAAATAGAGGGAATGCACACCAAAGGCACACGTTAGGCCACAATAAAATGATAACAATCATAACATGATGGGATGCAAGGAAAACGTAGCAGATGCAAAAAAAAATTGTGAAAGAAAGAAGATAAAGAACACAACGGCAATCAGTTGCATCCATTTTGAACGACGAGGTGGCCAGTCATTTGCCAACTTTCGTCTCCACCAGCATATGGACAAGGTACTGCCTTTGTGAAATCTTTCTTTTTTAGAAGTTTTCGTGCTGCTCTTGTAGCCCCAGGTGAGGAACCGGTCCAAGTACCTGTAGAATTCTCGTATCTACTGTGTGTGAGGCGGTTATACATCTTCAAATCTTCATTCTTTTGTATGTCATGTGGGTCAATGTCGACTGTGAAGATATCTCCATAAGGTCTGGCTGAGTGGACAAAAATTGGCAACGATATGGGATCAACAGACACTGCAGCAAGATCTGAAGTCACAACAATGCTAAGTCCATCCGGACTGAAGAATGGATGGTTTACATGCCCCCCTAAATCATTTCCACTTGCTATCACTCTTACAACCACAGCCGGATCATCCGGATTCACTAGATACACAGCAAAGTATCCTGAGTCAAGACCATGGTCTTTTTCAGGTGTACCTGGAGGCTTGTCACGGTTTGACGAAAATACTATCCAATTTCTTTTGGGAGACCATTGGCACTGTGTGTCAGTCCAATTCCCATTCGTTAGCCTTTCGGGTGTAGCTCCTTTAACCGCCCCTTTAGCTTCGTCCATTATGTATAGGTTCTTGTATCCGTCTCTTGTTGATCGATAAACTATTATTTTTCCTGTTGCAGTTGTTGTCCCATCAATACACTTTTCAATACAAAATGTACACGATAAACAATTACATGCAGTACAACTAATTTACGCAACTCCTCTTAAAATAGAGAAGAACTAGATGGGTGATTTTTTAGTTATTTTTTTGGATGATTACCATCTGGACTGCTGGATGGGAAGGCATTATTGAACCCATCATCTGTGAGTGGTTGAAGTTGCCTTTTACCAGCAGACACTCTCCGGATGGCATAGATCTCTACAGTTGCATCTGCGCTAAAAGAAGGTCCTATGCATACATACAGTGTGTCAAATGCATCCACTTGGTTCCAAACAGGCGAGAAGATGCTGTTCGGAGTGAGCTGAATGCAGAACTTATATATCAGCAAACAATGATATAAATTGAATCTAGCAGTTATACTTCACACTCTTTCGGGTACCTCGGTAGTTTCATATAGGTTTTCGTTCGTCAAGTACCCAGACAGTCTTGAAATCATTGTCAACAAATGCAAGCCTGTCTCCGCTTTGGGAAAATGTTGGAAATCCTCCTCCCACCCTGAAAAGTCCTATATCTGGATCAGGAGACGTGACGATTTGAAACTGTCTTTTGATCTTTTCTTCCTCCTGGCACCAGTAATAAACATTTGTATGAGTGGGCTTAGCTTAGGTCAGACAAGATGCATTCAATTCAACATGAAACTTAAACTGGTTGTTGTTACATCGAGGGGGTCACTGGTGCAACAATGGTAGCCGATGCGCTTCCCATCACCTATCACAAAGGGGTTGAAATGGTCACCCTTTGATCTAGTTTTCTGAGTTATTTGTGTGGGTTCTCGTCCTCCTGTTGAATAAAAAATCTCAATATGTCTATATTGTGCCTCAATACGGGTATCACTAAACACTGATTTCTGCCTAATAGTAGCAACAGCTACTGTGGTGGCATCTATGGCTGCCGGTGTGAACGCGTCAATATTATCTGGGGTCACACGCACGGGCATAACGCTAGCACTGCTAATATCAGCTCTGTATACACCCCAAAAATTTCCATCTGTTGTATTCTTGGGAAGTTTTTTATCATCCTTACGGTGGAAGAATAGGACATCGTCACTTCCCCAAGTCGGCCAACCCCCATTCTTTACAACCAACCTGCGATCATAGGGCTCCTTTACACTCATGACATAAATGTCAGTCTTTTGGTCTTCGATTGCCCCATCCCAACCTCCCGTTACCTTAAACGAGGCCACAGCTATCTTCTTTCCAGACGGGGACACCGAGGGGCTTAAATCAGCATGCTCTGGTTTGATTCATAATCAATAACAAGAAAATTAGCATTTAAAATTAAATCGATTTATGTAATAGTTATATAGAAGGAGAATAGCACCTCGTGGTGTGAGACGGTCAGTTTTTCCGGTCGTAAGATTGGTTTTATAAACAGCAGTCCATGGCTGACGACGTTCACAAGCTCGTTCCTTGGTGCTTACATAGATGAGATAATCGCCGGCAAAGCAACCACTGTCTTCCAGGCGAACACCATCTTCAAATGGATATTTGGCATGGAATCTATTTAAAACCTCACCTAAGCTGTGGATTTTTACCTTGGGTGGGCTGACGTCATTGTGACGGAGACCTATGTGAAGCAACTCAAGGTTTTCTCGTTCAGAGACAAAAATCATGCCTGTGAGACGACCGGAATATACATCTGCCTGACTGCCATAGCCAGTCAAACTTGTGTAGGTGAAAATTTTCATAAGGGCTTCGGGTGAGATCTCAGTGCTGCTGTAATTGTAGGACTTCCCATCAGTCATGTGAAGTTCATCTCGGCTTGATGTTGGGGGAATCGGGCAAGAGAATATATCAAGCGGCACCGGTGGTCGATAAGTTGAAAAGAAGGCAATGCTACCTCTTCTCTCTACATCTACCTCCTCCATGGGAAATTTGGTATCTTCTTCCTTTTTGCCTGAAAAAAGTGGCCAGAATTTTTTTTCAAGAAACGGAATGAAATTAGATTCACTTTATTCTTAAAAGTCAAAAGCTATGAACCTTACAAGGAAGCATACATTACCTTATAAAAATCTTGGTAGAAGTTGCAGAGGATTGCAGTTGAAGATTTGGATGTGAAGGAGAGATCATCTTTCATTATATAAGAATGAAAGTCATCTAGTAGCATTGACTTTGGAAAGATACGTCTTAAAAGAAGGAAACATTATTGGAGATGTGTCGTCATTTGAAGTGGACATGCTTAAACATGTTAGCATGTTCCGGGAAAAACTGAATAAAGCTTAGGTTCCATCTAGATATTAAGTCAAAGTTAAAACAGTCTGCTCGTGCGGTGCAATCCTTTTAAGTATTTTGACCACCGTGCCTGCCTATTTACTCAAATTTGCCTTTATAATCCTGACTACTTTGGAGCCCATACAAATTATCCGAAGAATATTTTTCATCACCCAACCTGAGGTATTGGTACGGGTACCTAAACTAGGTAAAAGTAATAAATTATCTTCACTATTAATAGGGGTTAAAAGTGGGAGATTAGGAGAGGTTTTAATGTACTCGAGGAGAGTTTCAGTATCACCCGTTAGTGGCAGGGGAGTTTAGAAGAATCTCTTATAATCTCTGTTATTCGTGGGGGAGTTTTGGGAAGTCTGTCAAACTCTCTCAGAGACCTTTGTTAGTCATGGGGGATTTTTCTAAACGCCCTTTGTTGAGGGGTGAATTCGTGTTTAGATCCTACCCGTCCTAGCCACACCAAATGACCTCACAATACCAAGAATAGTAAGAGAGAGTTGACTTTCCATTGTACTTTGCCCTTCTTTATATAGACTTTCCCAAAAGCCATTCTTTTTGTTACATCTTGACACATGTTCTAACCTCTCTTAATTACTTCTAATATCATTCCTTAATATAACCTCCTTCTTCTTCATTAATTCCTTCCTTGTCCTTCTTTTCTCATGGGTGTTTTCCCATTTGGGCTTGGGCTTAGTCCCCAAGTCCTCATATCTCATACTAGGCTCACCCCTTTGGGGGGCTGTTGATGGTGGATTTTAGACAAGGGGTAAAATCGTAAAACCCCATGACCTAGTGTTACCCGCAACACATTAACTAAGAACATTTAACTCAGGTGTAAATAATTAATAGGGGTATTTTTTCAAAATACCCAGTTAGGGTTTTCAACACAAAACCCTAATTCCAAAACCAAGTCGCACCACTGCGCACCATGGCAAAGCAATGCCAAACCAAGCCGCATATCTGCGCACCATGGCAACAATGCCAAACCAAGCGCGCATCTTTGCGCACCATGGCAACAATGCCAAACCAAGCCGCATCTGCGCACCATGGCAACAATGCCAAACCAAGCCGCATACTGCGCACCATGGCAACAATGCCAAATCAAGCCGCACCCTACGCACCATGGCAACCATGCCAAACCAAGCCGCACCCTGCGCACCATGGCAACCATGCCAAACCAAGCCGCATACTGCGCACCATGGCAACCATGCCAAACCAAGCCGCATATCTGCGCACCATGGCAACCATGCCAAACCAAGCCGCACTCTGCGCACCATGGCAACCATGCCAAACCAAGCGCATATTTGCGCACCATGGTAACCATGCCAAACCAAGCCGCATATCTGCGCACCATGGCAACCATGCCAAACCAAGCCGCACTCTGCGCACCATGGCAACCATGCCAAACCAAGCCGCACTCTGCGCACCATAGCAACCATGCCAAACCAAGCGCACCCTCGCGCACCATGGCAACAACGCCATATTTCCGAGCCGCTATGCCTTTGGCCCACGCCAAACATAGCGCCCTAGGTTTGCAAGACTTGCAACTAGGTCAACATGGCCGCACGTGCCATTGGCACATGCCAACACGTCCGCAAGACATATTTCTAGCCGCTATGCCTTGGGCCCACGCCAAACATAGCGCCCAAGGTTGCAAGACTTGCAACTAGGTCAACATGGCCGCACGTGCCATTGGCACATGCCAACACGTCTTGCATGGCCAGTATTTCTAAGCCGCTATGCCTTTGGCCCACGCTAAACATAGCGCCCTAGGTTTGCAAGACTTGCAACTAGGTCAACATGGCCGCACGTGCCGCAAGCCATATTTCCGAGCCGCTATGCCTTTGGCCCACGCCAAACATAGCGCCCTAGGTTTGCAAGACTTGCAACTAGGTCAACATGGCCGCACGTGCCAATGGCATGCCAACACGTGCCGCAAGCCGTATTTTCTAAGCCGTATGCCTTTGGCCCACGCTAAACATAGCGCCCTAGGTTTAAGACTTGCAACTAGGTCAACATGGCCGCACGTGCCATTGGCACTTGCCAACACGTGCCGCAAGCCATATTTCCGAGCCGCTATGCCTTTGGCCCACGCCAAACATAGCGCCCTAGATTTGCAGGACTTGCAACTAGGTCAACATGGCCGCACGTGCCATTGGCACATGCCAACACGTGCCGCAAGCCATATTTCTAACCCGCTATGCCTTTGGTCCACGCTAAACATAGCGCCCTAGGTTTGCAAGACTTGCAACTAGGTCAACATGGCCGCACGCGCCATTGGCACATTGCAACACATGTCGCAAGCCATATTTCCAAGCCGCTATGCCTTTGGCCCACGCCCAACATAGCGCCCTAGGTTTGCAAGACTTGCAACTAGGTCAACATGGCCGCACGTGCCATTGGCACATGCCAACACGTGCCGCAAGCCATATTTCAGTCGCTATGCCTTGGGCCCACGCCAAACATAGCGCCCTAGGTTTGCAAGACTTGCAACTAGGTCAACATGGCCGCACGTGCCATTGGCACATGCCAACACGTGCCGCAAGCCATATTTTTAAGCCGCTATGCCTTGGGCCCACGCCAAACATAGCGCCCTAGGTTTGCAAGACTTGCAACTAGGTCAACATGGCCGCACGTGCCATTGGCACATGCCAACACGTGCCGCAATCCATATTTCCAGTCGCTATGCCTTTGGCCCACGCCAAACATAGCGCCCTAGGTTTGCAAGACTTGCAACTAGGTCAACATGGCCGCACGTGCCATTGGCACATGCCAACACGTGCCGCAAGCCATATTTATAAGCCGCTATGCCTTGGGCCCACGCCAAACATAGCGCCCTAGGTTTGAAAGACTTGCAACTAGGTCAACATGGCCGCACGTGCCATTGGCACATGCCAACACGTGCCGCAACCCATATTTCTAAGCCGCTATGCCTTTGGCCCATGCCAAACATAGCGCCCTAGGTTTGCAAGACTTGCAACTAGGTCAACCTGGCCGCACGTGCCATTGGCACATGCCATCACGTGCCGCAAGCCATATTTCTAAGCCGCTATGCCTTTGGCCCACGCCAAACATAGCGCTCTAGGTTTGCAACACTTGCAACTAGGTCAACAAGGCATTCCGCACATGCCATTGGCACATGCCAAACACACCTTATTTGGTAGCCTAACTTGTAAACCGTGCAACCTACCACCAAGGCATTCCGCACATGCCATTGGCACATGCCAAACACACACGCTGGTAGCCTAACTTGCAAACCGCGCAACCTACCACCAAGGCATTCCGCACATGCCAAACACACACCCGGGTAGCCTAACTTGCAAACCGTGCAACCTACCACCAATGCATTCCGCACATGCCAAACACACACGCTGGTATCCTAACTTGCAAACCGCGCAACCTACCACCAAGGCATTCCGCACATGCCAAACACACACATTTGGTAGCCTAACTTGCAAACCGTGCAACCTACCACCAAGGCATTCCGCACATGCCAAACACACACGCTGGTAGCCTAACTTGCAAACCGTGCAACCTACCACCAAGGCATTTCGCACATGCCAAGAACACACGCTGGTAACCTAACTTGCAAACCGTGCAACCTACCACCAAGGCATTCCGCACATGCCATTGGCACATGCTACACGCGCCACTAGCAGCGCCACTTGCACTCAAGATGCAACCAACACTCGAGACATCGACACAAACTGGGGATGCTTCTTTAGGGTTTTGGTTTGGCGGTCACTGACATGCAGCGTACATTACGCTCACATTAAGAAAGCGTGAAAAGGAATAAAGCGGTCAAATAAAAGAGGAAATAATGGTGAAAAACGTTTTCGCCCATTAAACCATGCGGTTACCACCTCCTCCCATTATTTCACCCTTTACTCTCTTCCTTCATGAGGCCGAGTACGTTTCAATCTCGACTTGTATAAATAGGTCTTACCTATTTCCACCCGGACAACAAGTCTCGGTCGGAGAAATATACTACACTTACACTCTCGGAAAGGCAACTTTGCAAGCTCTCCAAAAGCTTCTATCTCTTGCAAGCTTCCTAAGCTTTCACTTTACGATACAAGTCGAGATACTTACTCTCCTCAACACCTTTCTTTGCTTCCCTCCTCAAATCAACCCTTCTCCTCCACTTTGTGACCGAAGCAAGTCTGGAACGGCCATTTCTTGGTTTAGGCCGAACTTGTACAGATCGATCTCTCGAATCTACAAAGTGCTCACGTGCAGCACATTTGTTTAGGGTTTGAATCAATTTCTCACTCACCCACCGAAATAACCGAAATCGTGAAAACGATTTTCACCCATAAACAATTGGCGACCACGGCGGGAGGATTGATCTATCGGCTACAATGTCGGATTTGTCGATCTCGTTCTTGACCCAGATGTCAAGATGGTGGGGAAGGAGACTCAATCGAAACGCAATTACCAGACGGCCGGGTTACCGATTGTAAAAACTACACGAGAAAGGCGGGGACTCGCCGAAGATGCTATCGGCGATTGGGGACTTGCGACGATGCTACCAGCCAAAGCCGCCTTTTACATGGAGAGGGCGTGTTCACAAAAACCTATGAAGTGAGTAAATTTAGGCGCCAAGATATACGATGACCTGTTTTTAGGCTCTTAGTAAAACCGTCATACTACTGAGTCTTGTGCCTATTTCTAGCACACACTTTCATAAAAGCAATATTCCTTTTCCCAAAACATAACCAGAGTCATATTATCAAAACCATTCATCCCATAAATAATCCAATACTCTAAAAAGCTACCAGCTGTCTATCAAAGGTCAAGCTTTGAACCAGACATCCAATATGTCTTTCAAAAAAAAAAAAAAAGAAGAACCTAAATGAAAGATTAATAGAGAAACGTTCAAGGAAAATCATCCAACTGAAGTCTGCTCTTCTTGGAGAAAGTCAACTTTGCATCTTCAAGAGCCGCTCTCTTCATAGTCAACATCTTGGAAAAATTTTTGAGTTCCACCTCTGTCGTGCAATCTCCTCGGCGGAAAGGCTTTCGATTGCTGCATCTTTCAACTTTTGGATCTCAGCAAGGCCTTCGACAAACCACGAAGTGTTGAACTCCTTTCTACGCACACGTCGCGATGGTGCTCCCGATCGGCAATAACGTTTCGAAACGGTGTGACCGATCACCTCACACATATCCTCAATGGAAGATAAAGCCTCTTCCACACGCTTAACCGATGCAAATCGACTAGTGACTTTCTTGGTTGTGGCCATATGTCCGTACTTCTCCCAGTTACGGTGTACAACGCCTCGTGCTTAGCCAAGCCTGCTGAAGCCGCCAACCAAACACATGACACGGATAAGGAACCAAGTACGGAGGAGGAAAAAGGCGCCTGCACCTGGCCTCACGACTCACAAAGGGTCTTCTTCCATGTCTACGGCAGCAACCATCAGAGAATCATCCGCCGTTTGAGCCACATCTGTGCCCGACAATTGGCTAACGCCCATCTCCAAGTCACCAGCGGTGGTCACCAAAGGCAAGTTTTCGTGTGGCTCTAACCCAGAATCATCCTCCGAACCAGATTCCTCCTGCGAACTTGAGTTAGACATTTTTCAAAAGAAGAAACGAGAAGAAGAGAGAAAGAAGCGCTTGCGGACGCGCTTACCAGGACGTGCTTACGAGACACGCTTGCCGGGCACACATGCCGCACGCGCATGCCAGCCCACGACGTACCACACTCTGTGCTAACGGTTTGCATCCTTCCGTAGCTAACATCTAGCGCCCTTCGGCCACCATCCTTGCCCTTCGAAACAGCGCCATGGCTCCAGACTTCGTGATCAAAACCGTGTCATCTCGCACGATACACTTACGATCACGGAACCAGGAGCCGCTTCCGCCACCCCAACGGTTATTCAAGCATGGCGGCTTCAACCGTCACTGGAGACGCTACTCCACCATCGGGGCAAGATCTTTGGAAGATCGGAAGATGCCGACCTTCTATTAGCTTTGTTGATTTGATGAAAAGACAAAAGATACTTGACGGGATGTGCGTTTATAGATGAAGAGGCTCGCGTTGCTCTTAGACGCCCAGTAGAAGGGGATAAGCAATCCAAGTTCGTCACACATGAAGATCAGGAAAGACTTCTCCAAAATCGAAAGCAAGGAAATCAACAACTCTCCCGAGTTCACGGAGACCCTTCTCCCGTCGGGACCCGCACAATGGGAACTTCGCCCACAAAGTCGTACGATCTATGATGAAACAGTTATGTGAGATTCTATGTTTCTCCAAGGCGTAGCGTCAAGACATATTTGCACCCTCAACCGCACTGCATCAGGAAAGCGGCGCTTCCATCCAGGGAAGCCGTCCCCAAACCCCAACCTCTCCTAGAAAGCACGATCGATAGATGGAACCGGGGACTCCTAACCTCTGTTCTCTTGAGGGATGTCGAGTTTGACAAGAACGTGACGTGGCCTCCGACTTCAAAATGGTAACCCGTCAAGGCTCGAAAGTTGCAAGACGTCGTTCTAACATTCTTTCAGTAGCTCGCATCAACATTCTCTCCGAAGTAGCTACGCATCAACGTACTCCAAGTCTGCAGTGAGTCAACGAGTTTGGATTTGAAGGGAGGGGAACGACTAGGTCATCCTCGTCGATAACGATGAACGCATGCTCCAACGGGATATGTGTGCGCGATAGGGAAATTTTCCATTCATCAAGCAAGCGGTGAAGCGTACGTCAGTCTACTGAAGAAGAAGAAAACATACCGGTATGACTTTCTTAACCCGAATAACCTTTGTTGGGATGCTCCTGCAAGAGTCAGACCTCGCGCCTTCACCTGGAGAATCTGGCTGGTTAGAAGATGACTCGTCTCTGTGCGACATGAAAAATAGAGAAACTCAACAAGAAGAACCCCTTCTCAAACAAGGGAGACGATACATTCGCGTTGGATATGAATACGGAACCTTAAAAAAGGAAAGGGAGCAATGAAAGACATAATGCTTCCAGATTTTTTGGCATGGATGATGCCCTAATGGAAGCCGCACGTGAAGGAAAGCAAAATAAGGAAACTTCGCTGGCTGAAGAAACGTCTACTCCTTCTTTATTTACATAAATCACGCCTGCAAGCACGGTTTCCAAGTTGCACCGGCCCCACCAATTTGCGCCGATCTCCCAATGGTTGCACAAGTCACGCCTGCAAGCACGCAAGGCTTCTACACTCTGCGCCGGTCTCACCAGCTAGCACACTCAGCTTCCCAACTCATACCAACACCCAACGTCGCCCAAGCTGCACCGGCCCCACCAATTGGGCCAACCTGCAGGCACGCACGGCTTCTACACTTTGCGCCGGTCCCACCACTAGCACACTCGCCCTTCCCAACTCATGCCAACACCCAACGTCGCCAGGCCGCACGGCCCCACCAATCGCGCAAACTGCAGGCACGCACAGCTTCTACACTTTGCGCCGGCCCCACCAGCTAGCACACTCGGCCTTCCCAACTCATGCCAACACCCAACGTCGCCTGTGCTGCACCGGCCCCACCAATCACGCCAACCCGCAGGCACGCACGGCCTACACTTTGCGCCGGTCCCTTGACTAGCCCACTCGGTTTCCCAACTCACGCCCACTTCCCCAAGCGTCGCCTAAGGCCGCATCGGGCCCACCAATTGTGCCAGCCTCCCGACTTGTGCAAAACTACCGGAGGCAAGGATTCCAAATCCTATTTATAAAAGGTCAGACAAGCCTCCTTCAATTTTCTTTACGGTTTGCTGTTAATAGTTTGTCACCATCTTATGCTTACCTCGCAACAAAGCCCCTGCTCCGAGATAAGCGGGGACTTAATGTTGATGGTGGATTTTAGACAAGGGTAAAATCGTAAAACCCCATGACCTAGTGTTACCCGCAACACATTAACTAAGAACATTTAACTCAGGTGTAAATAATTAATAGGGGTATTTTTTCAAAATACCAGATTAGGGTTTTCAACACAAAACCCTAATTCCAAAACCAAGTCGCACCCTGCGCACCATGGCAGCAATGCCAAACCAAGCCGCATACTGCGCACCATGGCAACAATGCCAAACCAAGCCGCATACTGCGCACCATGGCAACAATGCCAAACCAAGCCGCATACTGCGCACCATGGCAACAATGCCAAATCAAGCCGCACCCTGCGCACCATGGCAATAATTCCAAACCAAGCCGCATACTGCGCACCATGGCAACAATGCCAAATCAAGCCGCATACTGCGCACCATGGCAACAATGCCAAATCAAGCCGCACCCTGCGCACCATGGCAACCATGCCAAACCAAGCCGCATATTGCGCACCATGGCAACCATGCCAAACCAAGCCGCATCTGCGCACCATGGCAACCATGCCAAACCAAGCCGCACTCTGTGCACCATGGCAACCATGCCAAACCAAGCCGCACTCTGCGCACCATGGCAACCATGCCAAACCAAGCCGCATACTGCGCACCATGGCAACCATGCCAAATCAAGCCGCACTCTGCGCACCATGGCAACCATGCCAAACCAAGCCGCACTCTGCGCACCATGGCAACCATGCCAAACCAAGCCGCACCCTGCGCACCATGGCAACAACGCCATATTTCCGAGCCGCTATGCCTTTGGCCCACGCCAAACATAGCGCCCTAGGTTTGCAAGACTTGCAACTAGGTCAACATGGCCGCACGTGCCATTGGCACATGCCAACACGTGCCGCAAGCCATATTTCTAAGCCGCTATGCCTTGGGCCCACGCCAAACATAACGCCCTAGGTTTGCAAGACTTGCAACTAGGTCAACATGGCCGCACACTACAGGAAAAATATACATCTACAACTGGAAATTTACAACGCTTCGCTAAGTATTGTAGAAAGTCCTATGTTTTACAACTGGTTTCAAAGGAAGAGTTGTCGTATATCATCACTGCCAACCCTTAGGAAACAATGGGTTGCGCTAAGAAAACAAACGACAACTCCTTAAGCAAAACAGTTGTGACGACATTTAGCTATAACAACGTTGTTCCATATATGTTGTGACTTAGCCTATCACAACACTGACAAGTGTTGTTGAAGAACACAAAAACATGATAATGAAAAATATGTTAGAGGGGAGATTCGAACATGAACCTACTACATGGAAGTCTAGCTCATCAACCACCCTTTCAGTTCACAAGTTTTTATTTTTTTCTTTTTTTTAAATAGAAACCTACAACAACACTTATAAGTGTTGTTGAAGTAAAAATATATAATGTTCCATATATGTAGTGACTTAGCCTATCACAATTCTCACAAGTGTTGTTGAAGAACACAAAAATATGATAATGAAAAATATGTTAGAGGGGAGATTCGAACATGAACCAACTGCATGGAAGTCAAGCTCATCAACCACCCTTTCAGTTCACAAGTTTTGATTTTTTTCTTTTTTTTTTAAATAGAAAGCTACAACAACACTTATAAGTGTTGTTGAAGTAAAAATATATAATGTTCCATATATGTAGTGACTTAGCCTATCACAATTCTCACAAGTGTTGTTGAAGAACACAAAAATATGATAATGAAAAATATGTTAGAGGGGAGATTCGAACATGAACCAACTGCATGGAAGTCAAGCTCATCAACCACCCTTTCCAGTTCACAAGTTTTGATTTTTTTCTTTTTTTTTTAAATAGAAAGCTACAACAACACTTATAAGTGTTGTTGAAGTAAAAATATATAATGTTCCATTTATGTAGTGACTTAGCCTATCACATCTAACAAGTGTTGTTGAAGAACACAAAAATATGATTGAAGTGAAAATATATAATGTTCCATATATGTAGTGACTTAGCCTATCACAATTCTCACAAGTGTTGTTGAAGAACACAAAAATATGACAATGAAAAATATGTTAGAGGGGAGATTCGAACATGAAACTACTGCATGGAACTCTAACTCATCAACCACCCTTTCAGTTCACAAGTTTTGATTTTTTCTTTTTTTTAAATAGAAAGCTACAGTTAAACACTTATAAGTGTTGTTGAAGTAAAAATATATAATGTTGGAAAAAATGAGGTTGGGGGATTCGATCCTGAGCCTCAAGTGTGGAAGTCTACACCACTAACCATCCTACACTATCACATGTTCTGTCAAGTTTGTGGTTCTTTAATACACTAACTATACACTAACTTTATGACAACCCTTCATAAGTGTTGTAAAACAAAATATAATGCTCAAAAAGTAATGCTCAAGTGACTGAGCGCGAAGCTTCTCTATAATGCATCACATACCAGTTAGATGTATTTGACTCTCGAGAATAGAAAACTTGTCGCGCTTGTTTTGCTAAAATGAATGATCGTTACAGTATTGGTTCTTATGATGTTTTAAATTGACTAATGTAAAGCCATCTTCTACCTTCACACCAAAACTGGTGTGAGCCCAATCACATTTGAATATTGGAATTTAAAACATATGATTGTAGTCCAACAATAGAATTTCTTCTAAAACACCGTAGAACCCAAATGGAGCTGTTAACTGTCTATTTTACAAGAAAAATACTAGTGTTAGTAAAGGAAATACAACAAAAGTGACAATGACAGTAAAAATTCAATATCGTAAAAACAATAAACTATACTGACTTAGACTAGTCCACTCACGGCCAGGTTTCGATCTCAGAGCCTGGTATGCGTACAATGTGCAGAAATAGGGTTTGTTTAAGGTTTCATAGAATATTCCTAAGGAAGAAGGAATCTTACATGTAAATGGATGCATTCATCGTTCTTACCAAGTTTCTGACTTAGACTAGTCCACTCGCGGCAAGGTTTCGATCTCGGATCCTGGTATGCGTACAATATGCAGAAATAGGGTTTGTTTAAGGTTTAATAGAATATTTTGGAGGAATCTTACCTGTAAATGGATGGATTCGTTGTTCTTACCAAGTTTCTGACTTATAGTAGTCAACTCACGGCCAGGTTTCGATCTCGGATCCTAGTACGCATACAATATGCAGAAATATGTTTTTTTTTTAAGGTTTCGTAGAATATCTCGAAGGAATCTTACATGTAAATGGATGAATTCGTCGTTCTTACCAAGTTTCTGACTTAGAGTAGTCAACTCACGGCCAGGTTTCGATCCCGGATCCTTGTACGCATACAATATGCAGAAATAGGTTTTTTTTTAAGGTTTCGTAGAATATCTCGAAGAAATCTTACCTGTAAATGGATGGATTCTTCGTTCTTATCAAGTTTCTGACTTAGAGTAGTCAACTCGCGGCCAGGTTTCGATCTCGGACCATGGTATGCATAGAATATGCATAAATAAGGTTTGTTTAAGGTTTCGTAGAATATCTTAGAAGGAATCTTACTGTAAATGGATGAATTCGTCGTTCTTACCATGTTTCTGACTTAGAGTAGTCAACTCACGGACAAGTTTCGATCTCGGATCCTAGTACGCATACAATATGCGAAATATGGTTTTTTTTAAGGTTTCGTAGAATATCTCGAAGGAATCTTACCTGTAAATGGATGAATTCGTCGTTCTTACCAAGTTTCTGACTTAGAGTAGTCAACTCACGGCCAGGTTTCGATCTCGGATCCTGGTACGCATACAATATGAAGAAATAGGTTTTTTTTTAAGGTTTCGTAGAATATCTCGAAGAAATCTTACCTGTAAATGGATGGATTCTTCGTTCTTATCAAGTTTCTGACTTAGAGTAGTCAACTCGCGGCCAGGTTTCGATCTCGGACCATGGTATGCATAGAATATGCATAAATAAGGTTTGTTTAAGGTTTCGTAGAATATCTTAGAAGGAATCTTACTGTAAATGGATAGATTCGTCGTTTTTACCAAGTTTTTGACTTAGAGTAGTCAACTCACGGCGGGTTTCGATCTCGGATCCACGTACGCATACAATATGCGAAATAAGTTTTAATTTAAAGGTTTCGTAGAATATCTTGAAGGAATCTTACACAGTAAATGGATGGATTCGTCGTTTTTATCAAGTTTCTGACTTATACTAGTCAACTCACGGCCAGGTTTCGATCTCGGATCCTAGTACACATACATTTATGCAGAAATATGGTTTTTTATAAGGTTTCGTAGAATATCTCGAAGAAATCTTACCTGTAAATGGATGGATTCTTCGTTCTTATCAAGTTTCTGACTTAGAGTAGTCAACTCGCGGCCAGGTTTCGATCTCGGACCATGGTATGCATACATTTATGCAGAATTATGGTTTTTTTTAAGGTTTCATAGAATATCTCGAAGGAATCTTACCGTAAATGGATGAATTCGTCGTTCTTACCATGTTTTTGACTTAGAGTAGTCAACTCACGGCTGAGGTTTCGATCTCGGATCCTAGTACGCATACAATATGCGAAATATGGTTTTTTTTTTAAGGTTTCGTAGAATATCTCGAAGGAATCTTACCTCGTATATGGATGGTTTCTTCGTTCTTACCAAGTTTCTGACTTAGAGTAGTCAACTTGCGGACAGGTTTCGATTTAAGAGCCTGGTATGCATACATTTATGCACAAATAGTGTTTGTTCAAGGTTTCGTAGAATATCTAGAAGAAATCTTACCTGTAAATGGATGGATTCGTCGTTCTTACCGAATTTACGAATTAGAGTAGTCAACTCGCATGACCGTGTTTCGATCTCGGATCTAGTACGCATACAATATGCGGAAATAAGGTTTTTTAAGGTTTCGTTGAATATCTCAAAGGAATCTTACCGAAAATGGATGAATTCGTCGTTCTTACCAAGTTTCGACTTAGAGTAGTCAACTCGCGGCCGTGGTTTCGATCTCGGATCTGGTACGCATACAATATGCAGAAATAGGTTTTTTTTAAGGTTTCGTAGAATATCTCGAAGGAATCTTACCTGTAAATGGATGAATTCGTCGTTCTTACCAAGTTTCTGACTTAAAGTAGTCAACTCATGGACAAGTTTCGATCTCGAATCCTGGTACGCATACAATATGCAGAAATAGGTTTTTTTTTTAAGGTTTCGTAGAATATCTCGAAGGAATCTTACCTGTAAATGGATGAATTCGTCGTTCTTACCAAGTTTCTGACTTATAGTAGTCAACTCGCGGCCAGGTTTCGATCTTGGAGCCCGGTACGCATACAATATGCAGAAATAGGGTTTTTTAAAGGTTTCGTAGAATATTTCGAAGGAATCTTACCTGTAAATGGATGGTTTATTCGTTCTTACCAAGTTTCTGGCTTATAGTAGTCAACTCGCGGTCAGGTTTCGATCTCTGAGCCTGATTTGCATACAATATGTATCATGCTAAGTTTGAAGTCAGATTTCTCTCAGAGCTTCTTGGTTCATAGATTGTATGCTATTATACCAAGTTTGAAGTCAGAACCCTCTTCGAGCTTCTTGGTTCATAGTTTCTATGTTGTTATACCATATTTGAAGTTCGATTCGATACTAAGCTTCATATTCATCAATTTTCGATGATGTATCATGCTAAGTTTGAAGTCAGAACCCTCTCAGAGCTTCGCGGTCCATAGATTATATGCCATTATACCAAGTTTGAAGTTCGAATCGACTCTGAGCTTCATATTTATCGATTTCGATGATGTATCATGCCAAGTTTGAAGTCAGAACCCCCTTGAAGCTTCATGATTCATAGTTTGTTTGTCGTTATACCGAATTTGAAGTTCGAATCGACAACGAGCTTCATATTTATCGATTTCGATGATGTATCATGCTAGGTTTGAAGTGTGAACTGAAGCTACTTCATGAACTATATGACTATTCGAAATTACTTCATGACCTATGTTACTAGTTGAATTTCAAATCGGAAGCAAAAAAAGAAAGCACAAAAACACAAAGAGAAAGCACAACGAAAACAAAAAGAAAACACAAAAAGCTTCATATTTATCGATTTCAATGGTGTATCCTGCTAACCCGAGTCTTGCATTGTGAACTGAAGCTACTTCATGACCTGTATGACTAGTCGAAATAACTTCATAACCTATGTGACTAGTCGAAATTTAACCCGGAATCACATAGAGAAAGCACAAAGAAAGCACAAAGAAAACACACTTTCATTGATCCGTATGACAGTCTTAAATCAAATCTCTACCGTCCAAAGGTATCCTTAATCCGTATGACCATCTTTAAATCAAATCTGGACCGTTCAAAGATAGGTATATCGAAGATCAAAAGAAAATTTTTCCCAATTTCTTCGTTTTCTTCTTTTATCTTCGTCCCTAACCTTATCTTCCACCTCCCTTGCAAAAGAAAACCCTAACTCACCACAAAATCTATTTCTCGATCACTCTCTTATGTAAAAAAACTTACGGAAGTTGTAGATCGGTTCTTTCAAATTGCAATGGCTTCGTTGAAACTCATTTTCTCTTCTTCTTATTCTCTCTTCTTCTTTCTTCTTTTTCATTCTTCTTCTCTGCTCTTCTTCAGTTGAAAATCGAGAGGTGAAATTGAGGTATGTCTTGAGGAAAATTAAATCGCGAGGATGTATAAAATAAGAAGGAATTGGTGTTTCTGCTAATTATGAAGAAGAAGATTGAGTCCTGTTATGAATCGAGAACTAGGGTTTTCTTTGTGAATCGTTAATTGAATTAGAAATTGAGAAATTAAAGATGGGTTTGGTGAATATAGTATGATGAGGAAGAATTAGTGAGTTTTAATGAAGATTAGAGAAGCTAAGGTTTTTGTTCTTTCCCAAAATAGATATTAGGGTTCTTGGATGTAATTGAATCAAGTGACTGAAATTGAAATTGAGGTTTTAGGGGAAGGATTAGAGATGTGAATGTTTGATTTGAAAAATTAGAGGCCGTGGTGGTGCAGAGCAGAAAGCAAAGGAGGAGGTCGTGGTGGTGGTGGAATGAAAGCTGGTAATGAAGTGATTGAGTACAGAGTCTGGAATCCTTTTAGATCAAAGCTTGATGTTCTTTGTGTACCGCCTTTGAGTTAGACCTAGAGGTGGTGGTAGTGGAGGAGGAGGAGGAGGTAGATGGGGTCTTTGGTGGTGGTAGTAGCGGTGGTGGTGGGAGAAGGAATTATGAGCCAAACCCATTTGATGTTCTTTGATAAATTTCTTTGAATTAGGTGTTTCCGAAATTGAAGGAGGAGAGGAGGGTAACTAGAGAGTTGTCTTGCCAGGTGAAAATTGCTAAGTTCTTTGTTTGAGTTTTGTTTAATGATTGTTATTAGTGATGTATATACACTGAGCAAAATCTGGAGGAAATTTGAACGAAGTTTTGAGTGTTCTTTGGGAAACCGGTGGAATTTGGTGGATCCGGAAGAGTTGAAAAGAGTTGGAAATGACAAGTATAAAAGAGGGAATTTCTTAGATGCTCTATATTTGTATGATAAAGCTATTGCTATTTCGCATGAAAAATGCAGCTTACATGAGTAATAGAGCTGCATGGAATTAACTGGTCTTGGACGATTTATGGAGGCCGTAAGAGAGTGTGAAGAAGCGGTTCGATTGGATCTGGATATTGTAGAGCACATCGTAGATTGGCTTCTTTGCATCTTAAGTGAGTATCAGAACTAGAATTATTATTGTGGATAATGTGCTTATTTTTGTATACATTATGTTTGTGAGTTTTTCTTGTTGCAATTTTAGGTTGTTTAGATCTCGATTTACCTAAGATAGTTCTTATTTTTCTGCTTATTTTTATGTAAGATTTAGATAAATTTTGCTTTTTCTATGTTGATAGTGGTTGCTGTGTTTACATCCTAATACTAGTTTAGGAAATATTCATGGGTCCTTGTTAGTCAAAAAAAAAATAAAAGAAAATAATCCATGGGTCCTTTGTTTTTTCATCTCTGAGCTTTCGAGGTTTTTCGATGAACAGGATCCATTGAATGTCTGTTTTGCCTTATGGTTGCTTCATTAGTTTAGATTCATGAGTAACTTTTGTAGCCCACTGAGCAAGATTCAACTTTCTTTGTTATCTTCATTTGTACCTACTTGTAAAGGGCCATCTATCTAATTCATTAGTTCCTATTTATTAGCTTGTTTTGGTGACTTTGATTCCTTAGGAATAAAGATGTTCAGGGATCAAGTTCATGATTTTGAAGTACATTTGATCTTCTTACAGGTTAGGTCATGTTGAGATTGCCAGGAAGCACATTTCTTTTCAAGTGCAGCATCCTGATCCAACCGAGTTGCAAAAGTTGCAAGCGGTAGAGAGGCATCTAAATAGATGTCTTGACTCGCGAAGAATTGGTGATTGGAAGAACGTCTTCGAGGGAATGTGATGCTGCCATCGCTCTTTGGAGCAGAATCTTCTCCTAAGGTAAAAATCGTATTGTGGACTTAATGTCCTGTCATAATCCTGCTCGTTGATTTGATTTATTATGGATAAAATCAGATGGCCTGAAATGGTTAGAATGGAATTTTCTGACTCCTTGCTGCTGCAGAGTGAAGCCCTTCGAAGCTCCATCAACTAGATTATGCAGATTCTTGCCTAGGAAAAATACCTAAATTCGAACCATCACCGGCTTCCTTCTCGCGAGACCAAGTTCTTCGGGATGCTATCAAATGCTTACATCTTCTTTGTTCGTGCACAAGTTGAGATGGCACTTTGGGTTGGTGAGCTAATATACTATAGTTTTTCTTTTTGTTTTATGAACCCAGTAGTAGATCGAGTCTTGTTTGAGTTATTACTAATGAGACTTTGGAAGATTAGAGGTAAAAATCTAAAATATGAGATCGAGAAAGGCGTCGTCTTGATGCTCTTCTTTGTGTAATGTATATCATCTGTTTCATACTTGCATAAGTTTGAAAGTAGTTTCCAGAATTCAAATTTCTCCAGTACTCGGATTTTGTTTATGTATCCTGTGTTGGTGAAAACTCATGTTTGACTCATGAATCATGATTCAAACATGGTTGTACGAAATATATTCTAAGGGTCTTGAATTGAATATTTTTCTTAGGTTTGAGAATGTAGCTTCAGCTCCGAGAAGGCCGGGCTCATCGATCATCGAAATCTTTGAAGTTGCGGTGATGCTTAACATTGTGAGGCTAGTGGCAAGAGCTCGCGCCCATGTGAATGATCTCTTCACGGCAAGTATCTTTGAGCTTTGTTCGGATTATGGAGAAGATATTAAGTCGGACACTTCCAACTCGTTCTCCATTGTAATAGAGCAGTTTGTTGGTCTAAACTTGGAAATTGGGAGAGATCCGTCGAAGACTGTAACTGTGCTCTCAACATCCAGCCCTAAGTATACAAAGGCCCTTCGTCGAATTTGTGTCCTACGGCAAGGTGAAATGGGATTTCAGTATTCTAATTTCAGATTTTAGGCTTCTTATAATTTCTAGATGATCAACTGCATATGGTGGAGCACCGATGCATCAGCAGGTTTGTTGCTCGCCCGCATACTTCTTTTGTTTGTATTCACTGGCTATGTTAGTTGGTATAATTCTTTGAGTAGATTTTGGCAGTGCGGTTGATATCTTTCAGCATTTTAAAATGTTGTATATCACATCATTTGTAGTTGTACTATGTTCTTCCTTCGCACACATATAGGAGTTCTATGTTTTGGTTTTTTGTAGGTGCATATGAGCTTAAGTAGTGAATGTCTTTTTTATTGATTGTTCCATGGATTGAGTCTAACAATCCATAATTGTAGCCTATGGTATTGACATCTGCTAAGCATGAACTTGGAAAAGTACACAATGTTATTATTTATTAAAGGACATATTTTATTATTCTCTCTTTCAGGGTTGTAGTACAATTGGAAAATTTTACCAATTGTTTCATTCTTGATCTCATTTTGTTAACTTGTCCGGTGTAGGCTCATATTGATCAATGGATTGATTTTTACGCCATGGAGGTTGATGCTAATATCTTGTCTTTGGTTTATCCCAAGAATTGGGTTTGATCCATGCGTCCCAATAAAGGTAACTCTTCTAAATAGCATTGTGTAATATTGATTTATTTCCTTATGCAAAAGGATTTTTTTTTGTCTTAAAATTTTAAACGTTTAGGGTCTTAGTAAAAATTGAAGTGTTCTTGTTATATTACATGTTCATGACCAGTATTAGTGATGTATGGAAGTAAGCCACAACAGAGTTGATTCTTTACTTGTTCATATACATTCTCGGAGGCACTTTGGAATGGTTATCCTTTAATGATTAAGGTGTATATTAAAGTGTATATTCGTAATCAAGACTTGCTGTTTAACTTATATATGTTCTTGCCTGTTGCCTTCAGGAAAAAGGTATTCCACCCTAATATTAACAGAAATGGGAGCATCTGTCTTGACATCTTGATGAGGCAGACAGGATGTTGGACATGGATTTTGAGCAACAGATTCGGAAAATTGTTAATGAGATACCTCCTCGCCTCCGACGCCGATGTACACTGCAGCTTGGCCCAAGGAAGTGCGTAAAATTGCTGTAGATTTACTAGTTAAGCCTTGTTCGGGTTAACATTGGGAATCTTGATGAGCTTGCTTTGCAAACAAGCTTGAAAAATGGTTCTTGAGCGGGGTTTGTGTTATGTCCATTATATGCTTGGTCATGTAAAAACTATTATCATTTTCTTTTCTTTTGTTGCACAACACGCTTTCATACAAGGTGATTTGAAGTTAGCTAGGTAATGCAATTGGAGTGGTAGGTTAACTTGAATGAATGTAAATGTATTACAGTCGCAGCTTAATGTGAATGTGAAATACTTTTGGCAATTCGGTTTCGGCTATAAATTTTTTTTCAAAATAGTTTTATGCACACAACTTCTAATAAGAGTTGTGTTCCATATTCCAACTACACAAACCAATGGTTGTGAAAGAATGTCTTTACGACATAATTAGGTGTTGTCCAACATAGTTCTACAACACTAACAAGTGTCGTGCAAATCTTATTCATCATAGTAATAAGAGGTGTTACATCTTTCTACAATACACATCCTGGGTTGTCTAAGATAGTCCTTCAACTTATATAAGTGTTGTGTTAGATATTTCTACGATATAAATCCTAGGTTGTCTAAGATAGTCCTTCAACTTATACAAGTGTTGTGTTACATATTTCTACAATACACATCCTAGGTTGTCTAAGATAGTCCTTCAACTTATACAAGTGTTGTGTTACATATTTCTACGATACACATCCTAGGCTGTCTAAGATAGACCTTCAACATATACAAGTGTTGTGTTACATATTTTTACGATACACTACTTGTGTTGTCCAAGATACTCCTACAACAACAAGCAAGGGTTGTGTTAGGCTTTCAAAAAAAAATCGAAAGAGAATCACAACTTTGGCAAAATATTGTCGAACCATGAATTACATCACCCTTAACAACACTTAGTCAAGTATTGTAGAACAGCTTGGACTTTCTACAATACCCCACCTACACAATACACAAAAAAGCGTTGTAGTAGGGGTACTACAACCCTAATACTGAGTGTTGTAAATGATGATTTTTCCCGTAGTGGCACGTGCCATTAGCACATGCCAACACGTGCCACAAGCCGTATTTCTAAGCCGCTATGCCTTTGGCCCACGCTAAACATAACGCCCTAGGTTTGCAAGACTTGCAACTAGGTCAACATGGCCGCACGTGCCATTGGCACATGCCAACACGTGCCGCAAGCCCTAATTCAGAGCCGCTATGCCTTTGGCCCACGCCAAACATAGTGCCCTAGGTTTGCACGACTTGCAACTAGGTCAACATGGACGCACGTGCCATTGGCACATGCCAACACGTGCCGCAAGCCGTATTTCTAAGCCGCTATGCCTTTGGCCCACGCTAAACATAGCGCCCTAGGTTTGCAAGACTTGCAACTAGGTCAACATGGCCGCACGTGCCATTGGCACATGCCAACACGTGCCGCAAGCCATATTTCCGAGCCGCTATGCCTTTGGCCCACGCCAAACATAGCGCCCTAGATTTGCAAGACTTGCAACTAGGTCAACATGGCCGCACGTGCCATTGGCACATGCCAACACGTGCCGCAAGCCATATTTCTAAACCGCTATGCCTTTGGTCCACGCTAAACATAGCGCCCTAGGTTTGCAAGACTTGCAACTAGGTCAACATGGCCGCACGCGCCATTGGCACATGCCAACACGTGTCGCAAGCCATATTTCCAAGCCGCTATGCCTTTGGCCCACGCCCAACATAGCGCCCTAGGTTTGCAAGACTTGCAACTAGGTCAACATGGCCGCACGTGCCATTGGCACATGCCAACACGTGCCGCAAGCCATATTTCCAGTCGCTATGCCTTTGGCCCACGCCAAACATAGCGCCCTAGGTTTGCAAGACTTGCAACTAGGTCAACATGGCCGCACGTGCCATTGGCACATGCCAACACGTGCCGCAAGCCATATTTCTAAGCCGCTATGCCTTGGGCCCACGCCAAACATAGCGCCCTAGGTTTGCAAGACTTGCAACTAGGTCAACATGGCCGCACGTGCCATTGGCACATGCCAACACGTGCCGCAAGCCATATTTCCGAGTCGCTATGCCTTTGGCCCACGCCAAACATAGCGCCCTAGGTTTGCAAGACTTGCAACTAGGTCAACATGGCCGCACGTGCCATTGGCACATGCCAACACGTGCCGCAAGCCATATTTCTAAGCCGCTATGCCTTGGGCCCACGCAAAACATAGCGCCCTAGGTTTGCAAGACTTGCAACTAGGTCAACATGGCCGCACGTGCTATTGGCACATGCCAACACGTGCCGCAAGCCATATTTCTAAGCCGCTATGCCTTTGGCCCACGCCAAACATAGCGCCCTAGGTTTGCAAGACTTGCAACTAGGTCAACCTGGCCGCACGTGCCATTGGCACATGCCAACACGTGCCGCAAGCCATATTTCTAAGCCGCTATGCCTTTGGCCCACGCCAAACATAGCGCCCTAGGTTTGCAAGACTTGCAACTAGGTCAACAAGGCATTCCGCACATGCCATTGGCACATGCCAAACACACACGCGGGTAGCCTAACTGGCAACCCGTGCAACCTACCACCAAGGCATTCCGCACATGCCATTGGCACATGCCAAACACACACGTTGGTAGCCTAACTTGCAAACCGCGCAACCTACCACCAAGGCATTCCGCACATGCCAAACACACACGCTGGTAGCCTAACTTGCAAACCGTGCAACCTACCACCAAGGCATTACGCACATGCCAAACACACACGCTGGTAGCCTAACTTGCAAACCGCGCAACCTACCACCAAGGCATTCCACACATGCCAAACACACACGCTGGTAGCCTAACTTGCAAACCGTGCAACCTACCACCAAGGCATTCCGCACATGCCAAACACACACGCTGATAGCCTAACTTGCAAACCGTGCAACCTACCACCAAGGCATTCCGCACATGCCATTGGCACATGCCAAGCACACATGCTGGTAACCTAACTTGCAAACCGTGCAACCTACCACCAAGGCATTCCGCACATGCCATTGGCACATGCTACACGCGCCACTAGCAGCGCCACTTGCACTCAAGATGCAACCAACACTCGAGACATCGACACAAACCGGGGATGCTTCTTTAGGGTTTTGGTTTGGCGGTCACGAAGATGCGGCGTACACTACGCTCACATTAAGAAAGCGTGAAAAGGAATAAAGCGGTCAAATAAAAGAGGAAATAATGGTGAAAATCGTTTTCGCCCATTAAACCATGCGGTTACCACCTCCTCCCATTATTTCACCCTTTACTCTCTTCCTTCGTGAGGCCAGGGTACGTTTCAATCTCGACTTGTATAAATAGGTCTTACCTATTTCCACCAGACAACAAGTCTCGGTCAGGAGAAATATACTACACTTACACTCTCAGAAAGGCAACTTTGCAAGCTCTCCCAAAAGCTTCTATCTCTTGCAAGCTTCCTAAGCTTTCACTTTCTGATACAAGTCGAGATACTACTCTCCTCAACACCTTTCTTTGCTTCCCTCCCCAAATCAACCCTTCTCCTCCACTGACCGAAGCAAGTCTGGAACGGCCATTTCTTGGTTTAGGCCGGACTTGTACAGATCGATCTCTCGAATCTACAAAGTGCTCACGTGCAGCACATTTGTTTAGGGTTTGAATCAATTTCTCACTCATCCACCGAAATTACCGAAATCAGCAGAAACGATTTTCACCCATAAACAGGGGCATTCCAGGCCTGTTGAAGGGTATTATTTTTCATGTATCAACATTAGTCCCCTGATGTTGGGTCAATTGTTAAATGACCCAGTAGTCATAAAACTCTTTTGAGCGCTCCCTTTTTATAAACGGTTAAGGTGAGGATCTTCTCTCCTTTATTGGTTCCACGATCATGGGTGACGCTTGACCTTCCATCGTGCGAGTTTCAGTTTCTGCCGGTTACCACTCCGCCGGTATAACTGCTACGTTTAGCCTCTTAGGGTTTTCTATATATAGGGGTGCTAATTTGTTTTCCCCTTATCTTTCTTCTTCTTTCCCCATCCATACCATATCCATATACTCGCCATGTCTAGTAGTTCTACCAGCAGTTCATCTGAAGAGTCTAGTGAGTCTGAAGAACCCAGGAACGAAGGCTCCAAAAAGACCGAATACTTAGAGCAGGATGAAATTCTCATACCCGCCCCAGCAGATGGTAGGTCATATATATGCGATCGCGGAGTTTACGAGCGGGTCTGATCTGAAGCGTGCGCTGAGACTGAGAGAGCTCCGCGGAGGTAAGCGCGTCTTCCCTCTTGACGACATCTTAGTTCCTCGCCTTCTAAATCTTCCTGTATTACCTTATCTTTCGGCCCCTGCTGTTATTAAACCATCTTTAGTCTAAAACCCCTGCTGCCAACTTAGCATCTCATGTCGGCACTTGGGCTGCACAACTGTCGATCGGTCCGGTTTTCATGTAAAACCATCGACCGAACGACCATCAGCTGACTCTTAAATCTTAAACTGTCACCAAGCTGAGTAATCGGTTCAGTTTTAAACCGATCAGTGTCGGACCGACCAGTTCCAGTTTTTAACCGTGTTTCAAATTGAATAAAAATAATAAAATCAATAGTAGTATTGTAAAACTCCATTAATGAACTTTATATATTAATAAAAAATCATAGTCCCAACTTGGGCAAGTTATAAATAGTAATAACCTCCATATTTTATTATTAATATATTTTTCTAATCCCACCATAAGGAATTTTCCTCCGTATATTATTTATTTTTTGAAGATTAACTGGATCGATAAGAAGACTAGTACATAGATAGGATTCTCCAAAGTGTTGGTTTCCCTTATCTCATTTGAGTGACTTGAGATATTGGCTTCTACCAACGCATTGTTCTCCCTGATTACAACATTAGATAAAGTAAAAGAGTTTGAAAATTTTAAATCATAAGAAACAAAGGAAAGAAGAAAAACTGGCATTTGCAACCACTGTCGCCTGTGAATTTGTCTTTTCATTGCTTCTTTTGCAAGGGCATCGGCTGCTGCAATGCATCTTCTATTCATGTAAGTAAGACACAAAAAAATGATGACATGATTGCAAAATTTTCATTGCTTCTTCTATTTAAGCCTTGTTCCTTCAAAAAATATTACTTGTTTTGCCTTGGGCGTAGCGTATCAATCTCTGACAATCACCTTCCACCCAGAAGTCCTATAAATTCATACTCTTAGCCCACTTTGCTTCTTCCAGCAGACTCAGATCCTTTGCTTTTTCTGCAGATGAAGCTTGGAAAGTCCCAACTCGGGCTTCACTAGCAGTTCTTGTATCAGCACGGATGATTAAACCATAACCAGCAGAGTTTAAAGCATCCGTCCATGAAGCATCAAAATTTAGTTCAAAATGATTTGAAGGCGTTTTTGTCCATCCTTGGCCAATGTGAATTTTCTGCCTAGATGAGTTAGAGGAATTGTTTACTTCTTGGCCTATGCTTTCATCTGAATGTCATTTCAATGGGGACCAAAAACCTAGATGTCTTTGTACTGCTAGGGCTAGTTGAACACTTGTGGTAGATTTGGTTTGGAAAAACCTAAGGCATATTCCTTCCAAATCAAACAGCATTTGGTTGCCATTATTTTTATGTTAATATTTGAACTTACCCCTTCAATCCGATCAGCATACATATTTGTGAAAGCGGAATTAACAACATTATTTTGGTGTAAACCTACTAGAGTAGGTAACACGGATACCGCCTTTGCATATGGGCGCTCGAAGAAAAGATTCTTATGAGATTCACACTCACGATTACAGAAAACACAGTTCAAATCTATATCTTTTATGAATTGCCCTAATTTTTTCCTAATAGGCAAAGCATTGTGGATACATTTCTACAAGAAAATTAATATAATTGTCATTATTAGAAACTTATAGATCTTGTTATGTCAAAATTTAAGATAAAATAACTATAGTTGTTTGAGAAAAATATGTAACTTTTTGGATTGTATTCGCATATTTTGATTTGCGGATACGTAAGACCTCATTACCGTGGGAACCTTCTTGTTGAAGCCAAAATATTTACAGCTTGATGAGCATATGTTTAAAGATTTTTGGCATGAAATATTATGTAAATCTATACTATCATCAATAGGATTTCTCCCTCCGCTTCTTTTCTAGTTCCATCGATGATTTCTTCTTCGGTTAAAGCATATATGACTTGTTGCTCATTTGGATGATTAAGGAAGATATTCATATCCATTATCACTTGACTTAGCAAAAAAAAAAAAAAAATGGTATACCTCCCTATATTAGTAAACTCCATATATTAGTAATTTTGTGAAGTCCTAAGGCTATATAATATATGCAGTTTTTACTGTACTTATATATGACGTGAAAACTTTATGTATGGTATAACTAAAATAAAATTAACAGCTAGCATGACGTGGGGATTATGTAAGATATTAATAGGAATCAACATGGAGTTACGGGTTTTTTTGCGAAAGAGAAAAAGAATACGAAAAAAGAAAAGAAAAAAAGAAACAGTATAGAGAAAAAGAGAGATAGAGGCGAAGGATTAATGGAGGTTGTAGATCTCTTTAACATTAGGGTTAGATTAGCTTGGAATGGTGGGCTAGGATTAAAAATAAAATTCTAAATCAATGGTATAGATGTAGACGATTCACGTACGGTTCGGTTTGGACAATCAAACTGTTAACCGAGCCGAAGATCTAACGATTATGAAAATTCAAACTGATACTGACCGTTATATGAATGGTTTAGCATGGTTTCGGTCCAATTCTATTGGTTACTCGGTTTGGCGGTTCCGCTCGGCTTGGCGGTTCCTCTCGGTTTGGCGGTTCCGCTCGGTTTCTATGCAGCCCTAGCCGGTATGTCAATTTAATTTTTCTAAGTACAAAGTTTAGTTGGTGGTCTTCAATATTTCTCTATGGAAAAACCTGGCATTTCCTCAACTTTTAGTGAGGTATGTCAATTCATGCATAAACCTACAAAAGCTCATATGGTTCTTGTTAAGCATATAGTTCGTCATTTGCACCATAATTCTACCTTTGATATTATTCTTCGTCTACAACAAAATCTTCTACTTATTTTTTCGACTATTATCAATGCCAATTTGGCGGGTGATCATCTTGATCCTCATTCTACGAGTGGATATTGTGTTTATCTTGATTCTAATCTTATTTCTTGGAGTTCTTGTAAGCAACATATAGTCTCTAGGTCAAATACTGAATTCCAGTATCGTGGTTTGGCTACTGCAACTGCTGAATTAACGTTGATTGAATCTCTTCTTCGGAAACTAAAGGATTTTGTTCAATTTCATCCCACTCTTTGGTGTGATCACCTTGGAGCTACCTATTGCACAATGAATCAGTACTTCATGGTCGCATAAAATACGTAGAAATTGACTATCATTTTGTTCGTGAATGAGTTGAAAACGACCATCCTGATGTTCGTTTGTTTCCTCTAAGGATCAAGTTGCAGATATCTTTAGAAGTCTACTCCAAAGGATCACTTTTTTGGCTTATGATCTAAGCACGATGTCATCGACAACACGCTTAAATCGATGGGGATTGTTAAATATATAACAAACATGACTAGTAAATCACGTTTGTTTCCTTAATTATATCGGTTTTACCTATTTCCCATCCCCATTTTTCCTAAATCCCATCCCAACCACACAAATCATATTGTATAAAACCCTCTTAAGAATGGGTAAACATAACTCACTCTATTATTTTCCATTAATAACTTGAACTGTAAACTCTCACCACCAAGGCCAGATCAGGTTTGGAATTAATTCTCAATTTCCATCTTAATCATCTTAATCAGGTTTGAGATCAAATTGCAAAACATAATTTTATTAACTACGTAATATGATAGTGTGGATAACAAAAGTAAATCAATCCATCAATAAGAAATTGTTCAACTCGGGATATAGTCGGAACCTAATTGAAATTGTGAAACTTAAAAATGATTAACAATCGAATACAATCAAAAACTAGTTGTTCTCTTGGTAATCGAATATCTCTCTCTGTATAGTTCAGGGGGTATCGTGATGGTAATTTATCAAGTTGTCGGTGGTGGCATGATTATACAAGTGAGTAGTGTAAATTATGAGATTAGAAGATTTTTTTTTTTTTTTGGACGAGATCTGAGTTTGAGAGATGGTGGGAGAGGAAGATGAAGTGAAAGTTTCGGTATAATTGGGTAAGTTTTGTTTACCTCCATTATAAAAAGTTAAATAAAAATTAATGTGTTAGTTTGGATGGGATTTAGGGAAAATGGGGATTGGAAATAGGTAAAACCATTATATCTTGTAATTCATATGATATATGTTGTAACCCAAACTATATATATATATATATATCTCATATCTCTTATAATTATTCTATTCATACGAATATGTCTAGGGATATTTTGTTTTTGGGTCATGAAAAAGTGACCAAAGTTTCGTTTAGGTCACGATATTTTTAAAATTAAAGTTGAGGTCATAAGATCGTCATTGACCGTCTTGACAGTTAGAAAATAATTCAATTTATATTAATTTTAATATAAATTAAATTATTTCCAAATTATCAAGACGGCCAACGACACTCTTCTGACCCAAACTCTAATTAAATAGAATTTATGACCCAAAGTTAAAATATCTCATATATATACAGTTAGCTTTGATATATATAGTATAAAAGTTTTCATGTGTATTTCTCACCCATTTAAAACTGACAAGTTCTATGTCTCTATCAATAATGATGATGATTATTCTGGTAAACCTGAATAACCTTCTTTGTATTGAAATTAAATTAAATCTCCAGCATTAGTAATCAGAAAGAGCAACGTGCTAACCAAAATACACCTTTGAACCTACTCGACGGTTCTAGAAGAAAACAACTTTGGTCATTGCTAAAAGCAAGGGCTATGGAATGAGTTTTTTTGAAATATTCATTTACTGCCAAATCCAATGAGGCACTAGTTTGAAGACTGAAATCTGACCATGGAAGAGCAAAACTAGAGATTAAGAGGCTTATGTTCAGCTGTCTGAAGAGAGAAATTCTCTCCAAGTTGCTGAACATGTGTCTCCTAGTATTTTTTATATTTTATTAATAAAAATTTGGTGGGACCAGCGTCAAAGAGTTTAAAACCTAATAAAAGAAACTAAATATCTCATCGAGACGCTAAACATCAGATGTCTCAACTTCATGAGCGGCGTAACTTCTTGAGCGGCGCAACTTCAGACTTTATATGTGAGCGGCAGATCTTCAACCTTCTTGCGAAAACTGTTGGACACTCATTCAATTGAATGAGTGTATGCATGATTTTGGGTGAGCGGATGAGAGATCTCATCCCACAATAACAACCACTTTCGTTGTTGATCAAACTCCTTTAAATCGAATGAGAGCTCCCATCACTAACCCATGCTCTAATAAAATTAAATATTGTCAATCAAATAATTGAGTGTAAATTTGTGCACCCTCGATAAACCGGGGTGCACATTCCGGCTTCTGTGGTTGGTTGGAAAAAATCTCAAAAACCACCTCTTTTTTCGCTTCACTTTTATAGTGGTTTTCTTATTTTCCTTTTTTATTTCTTTTCTCTATCCTAGGATTGCGTTAAAAATAAAAAGTACTACTCATTTTTCTTCCCAAGTTCTGCCATTTTTTCGCATTAACATGCCTTCATCTTACGGAATTTGATATTTCACTTTGATTGATCAGGCAAATCAAACTCATTTGATAACGCATCCTACATTATTTAGCCATCAAAGTCAAACTAAAAGGAAAGGGGACAATTTTTTCTAATAAAATAAAACATGTCCTTATATAAACTTCTGAAATCAAACTTCTGAAATCAACTGAAAATAAACTCCTGCGATAATCCAAGTATGATCGTGGTACAATAATTTATTGTTCAAATTAAATCAATAAAAATTAAAGAAAAAAAGAAAGGTAACTTGGGACCCTAATCATAACCCAGACAAATAAGTGATTCTTTTAGTGGATTCCTTGATAAATGAAAGTTCTGAAATTTTCATAAGGAAATTTATTTGATTTTGAACATGTTAACTACTGATTGTTCATCTAAAATAAATTGAATCAAACCCAAATCCAAAAACTTCAAAATAAAATGAACCCCAAGATCCTAAACAATTTTAGATTTGTTAATGGTAGAAGTCAATAAATATTACTCCACAAAACAATCAGATCGTAAATTACTTTTTTTATCATATCTCGATCGGGTTTTGAGAGCTAAATTAATATATGTATTTGAGTTTCATCATGAATTGTATATAATCAGTAAACTTTAGCCATCTGGGTTCAGATTAGGAAATAACCTTTCCGAGAAAATCTTCGTTAACAGGAGCAGTAGCAATCCGCTTTCTTTTCTTCACCTGCCCAATACCGATAACATTAGAAATGCGAACAATAAACATCAAGCAAGTGAAATGGAAAAACCGAACATAGCTAATGATCACAATCTATGTGAAATGGTTGGAAGCAACACCATCAATCTAATACATTCAATTAAGAATAACCTCAAAAATCCTAACCCTGAACAGACCCAGACAATCAATTCAAAAACAATGAATTTTCTCAATCAAAACAATGAATTCTCTCAATCAAAACAAAACCCAGATTAAATCAACTAATTTAAACAAAACCCAGACAATCAATTCACAAAATAATCAAAATCTCACTGTAATTGTTTGAAGTATAGAAACTTTTTACATTTAAAGATATGGGTTTTAGCTAGAAATCATGAATCAATAAAAATCTATACAACCATGAAGAGACAAGAGATATGGGTTTTAGCTAGAAATCATGAATCAATGAAAATCTATACAACCATCAAGAGACAAGTTATCAATCAGTTAACATATGACCAGAGTTTTTAAAAATCCCATTCAACTGCATGTTGCTCCCATCCTTAACATAATCCCATTGAAACTCGTCCTCCATGTGGAACAAACTAAATTTCTATGAGAAATTCATCAATCAGTTAACATGCATGTTAATTTCTCAACTAAATTCCTAGATCTCATATGAAGAAAGTAGAGGAAAGCCCTTGGAAATGGATGTAAACCCTAGTTAAAAAACACCACGAAGTCATCAAACACTAGTTTTAACACGCCAAGAATTACTTGATTCGGAGGTAACAACAACAACATCATCAATAAATCGATTTCAGATCTGAAATTTCAGTTTTTGAGGAGTTTGAATCGTACCTGAAGATGGGGTTAGAGAAATGTGAAACCACTTAGACCCAAATTACTTATATGGAGATGAGACTTCTTTGATCTTCTGCTTCAATGGAGAATTTTAGATGAGGTTTTCACTTTTCAAACTACAAAAAAGAGAGTAAATGGTTCGATTTGGGGTTGAGTTCTCTGAAGAAAGATGAACAAAAGGGTGTTTATATTTTACCCCTGATATCTTTAGAAACAACGAAAAAATGTGCAGGAGAAAAAAACATTGGAAGGGTTATTTTGTCTTTTCAATATAAGGCGGGTAGGCGGGTAAGGTAGGATAATTTCGAGGTTTACCCATCACCCTACCCATTTAAGGGAGGATAAAAAATCTCTAACCGTCACGCTACCCGCCAAATAGTGGGTAGGATAGGATACGGTTAAAATATTGGCGGGTAGGGTAGGATTGGCAGATATGAGTAGGGTATGTGCACCCCTGGTTTCATGGATGAAGTTTGAGTTGTTATGGCGAAGAAACATTTAGGAATGATGAGTTTGATTTAATCGAATAGAATTATTTTTCTTTTGGAGAAGACGATGATGGACAGTCATCCAATGGTATGTATTTAATTTCCAACAAAATGGATGCATTTCACTGTTGTGGACTATGATGTGAAATAAGAAGAACATGACAACGAATCCGGCCTGCAGTGATATGGATGTAGTTTTTCTTTTAGTTTTCAAAACTAGTCATAAAAACTCAAGGTGACCAAACTTGTGGTACAAAAACTCCACTCAAATGTTGGGATCCATTAAAACTCCGTCTTAAACAAAATTGATACAAAAACCCCAATTTTTTAAAAATTGATACAAAAATCCCAAATTTCAAAATTGGTTTCATCAAATTTTATGATGAACCAAAATTTGGTTTCATCAAATTCTTTGGGGTTTCGTCAAATTTTATGATGAAACCAAATTTTGGTTTTATCAACCGCGAGTTATTTTTGTTTTTTTGGTGTTTTTGTGTTACTTTTGTTTTGATGGGTTTTTTGTTGATGGATAGTGATACCTTTGGGGTTATAACTCGCGGACCGTTTAACTTTTGTGTTGGATTTATGGATATACTTTTGGATCAGAGCAACTAAATTTGTCAGATTCTAATCAAAAAATTGTTTTCATAACACATAGGATGGATCAACAGATGTTTTCTTTTTCTATCTTAATTGGCTTTTCAGAAATATAATACTACTTGTTTAAACCAGTTGAAGAAGAAGAAAATAGTAAAACCATGCTGTGCGGTGAAGAGTCATCTATGACAAAAAGAAAATGATAAACAAAAATTCTTGAAAGTGGGAGTGTCTCTGAGTGCGGTCTGTCCAGAGCAACCTATAAAGTTAAAAACAGAACAAGAAATACACGAACACTGGTATGCTTTAAAAACTGATAATTTAAAATTTAAATTATTAAATGGTGGGCGGATATGGACAATTTGATATGCTTGATTAACGCCGGCCATTACGTGAGCTGATAGCAATCAGCAAGAAAAATAATAATGACGAAGACGATGATGATACAAATAAAAATACCGCCGAACTTAGTCAAGCAAATATCAATAAACTAACGAAATATCAGATGGGAGGTCGATATCCGGGGTAATATACCCTTGTAGCGTAATATTTTCTTTTAGAATTTTTGGATCTTTCCGTCTCGCCTTTTTGGAGTGCGACTTTGTGCACCTCCCTTAACTAGGGGTGCACATTCCTATAGGAACTCCCTTTCCTATAGGCTGTACTTTTAACCGTAGGTTAGTATTTTATTATACTCCCTCGGTTCTTTTTTAATAGGCTGGTTTTGTTTTTTTGAGAAAATTAAGGAAATTAAGAGAGTCAATCATTGAAAGTGGTCCTCATGATACTTATCAATAAAAGAAGTGAAGTGAAATGGTCCCCATGACACTTGAAAGCAAAAGAAGTAAAGTGAAATGGTCCCATGACACTTGTCATCAAAAGAAGTTAAGAGGAAAATGGTCCCAGAAAAATAAAATAACATTTGACTTTCCCAATTATGAAACCAGCCTATTTTTTGTAACATTTATTCATAGAAACCAGCCTATTATTTAAGAACGAAAGGAGTAGTTTTTTAAATATTAATATCGATATTGGAAATCAGCGAAACTCGCAAGGAATAAGTTTCACCGTCAAGACTCAAGAACTTTCGTTCTTAATTTTAGAGTTTTTCCTGAATCAAAAGCTGATGATTCATAATCATGGGTTGTTATGATGATTAAGATTATTAAAAATACTACTAGTACTACAGTAGAGAAACAGTGTGATTATGAAATCTTATCAGGAAAAAAAAAGAACAAAGTGATTTTGAAAAACCAAGATTGAGTTTAGAAAATATTGATCACATCACATCATACTTGCTGACATGATCAATAGCCGAACTATGTTTGCTAGCAAAGTGAAGCGTAACTGTTTTTCATTCATGATGAAAATTCATTAAGTTTTTATTTTTTTATTGATTAAAAAAATTCATTAACTTTTTTCTTTCCACGAACATGGCTTCTTCTTCTTTGGTTCAGAGGTTTTAAGAAAATTCTTCAATTCTTCAATTTTTCTTTTTCTTTTTTTTCTTTCTGATTTGTATCTAATTAATTACGGAAAATGGGTCATTTGTCCAAAAAAATTTAAAACACGGTTCAAATGGACGAGTAAAATATTTTATGGGTGAAATGGACACAAAAAAAATAATAAGGATGAAACTGGATTCATCCTGGCTTAAACTTAAAAAATAGCGAGGATGAAACTGGATGCATCCTGTGTAAATTAGAAATAAGAAAAAGTATTTGAAAATGGGCAGGATGAAACTGGTTACATCCTGCCTATTTTTAAATTTTTGTCCATTTAAACAGTATCAAAATCTAACTGTCCTTTTCACCCAGGAAATTTTAATTTTGGTCTTTTTAACAATTTTGTGAATTAATTAATAGTTCAAGAATGGTTCTGTAAATTCTTACATTAATGATTTAAATTGGCAATCAACAATAACAACCTAAGCTTGGGGGCAAGATTAATTCTGAAAGCTTTAGTAAATTTTAGTTACATTGTTTGTAAAGATAACCATGGTCCATGGAGCAGCAAGACTAAATTCGTATGGAGGATTTAACTGTTGGAAAATTGGCAGTAAAACAGGGTGAAGAAAAGAATGTTGTATTAGGGTTCAAGGCTCTTATGAAAGATTCTTTTCGACAATTATTCGACCCTTTCCCAATTGAATTGGCGAGTACAAACAAGTCAATTGAATATTGCCGTCAGGATACTTGAAGCCCCACAACGGTTGTTGGATTCAAAGCTTGTACGACCTTGATCCAACCAAGAACACACTGGTTTTGTTTCTGATGATGCTTATAAGAAAGAAAACAGAGAGAGTTTTTGAGATGTTATGATTAAACGAGTAGGAGGAGATGCTATTTATAGATGCTTTTGCATCTGTTGGGAATGGCGTCTCTTCATCAACAGACATGAATGGCGTATGTTGGAATCGAAGATTCTGGATATGATTTCAACTGTCGAAACAGTTGTGTAAAACCAAAATTCTTCCAACATTAACATCTAAGTATATGAAGATCAAATTCACATGAAAGAGAAAGGATGAGGAAGTGTATACTGGAACAGTGGATATAAAGAAAGAGAGTCAGGAATTTATTAATTAATTAATGATAACCAATCTGTTTCCAATTCCCAAACGGATAACCAGGGTTAGAAATAAGCCAATAGTAAAAGGGGGAACGTGCACCTTCAGTTTAGGAGCGGTGCACAAAGTCGCACTCGCCTTTTTGCGACCATTTGTTATTTATATCTTTCTGCATCATTATTTGTCTTTTCCGGTTAGTGTTAGGTAGGGCTTACTTGGAAGCATGATTACATGCGTAGCTTCCTCAGGGTAAAGTAGTAATTAGCATTCAACTATTCAAGTGTCGCCCATGGCGGGCTCTTAATTATAAAACCCATGGTCGACTGGGTAGACAATATCAACAGCATCTTATCGGAATTTGCATTCTTGCATAATCATCTCCTCTCCCATCTTTGAAGTCCTTCGTTAATTTCTCCATTTCTATCTCTTAATTGGTCTAGTTGCTGACTGATTGTCTCTTAAAACTGCAGATGGCTACACATAAGAAAAGTAGTATTGCCTTCTTCGCAACCTATAGAACACCGGTGCCACTTGATATATACTCGTGCCCGCGCTCACTTCCGGAGATGTCGGAAAATGATGAACTCCTCATGATTGACGACAACAAAGGAGAATACAATTACAACGGCCGAGAAATTCCAAAGGATGCTCTCAAGAAACTTCTCAAGCACACGGAATTGAAATTCAAATCTGAAGCCAAAGAAGACGATGTGGATAAAGGTCATCTTTCAGGCATCGTTTTTGTCTCTGAGCGGAAAGGGCTTGAGTTGCTTCACGTAGCTCTCCGCTTTGAGAGCCCGCTCAAAGTTGAAGTCTTCTGCTTAGCTGATATTTTTGGCGTAACGGATGACTTCAATGAGGTTTGCTTGGAAGATAGTGGTTGCTTCACTGACAATCATCTCATCTATATCAGCACAAGAGAACCAGCTAAGGAACGTCGTCAGCCATGGACTGCGGTTTATCAAACCGATCTCAAGACCGGAGAAACTAAACGTCTCACACCACCAGGTTTTGTCTCTTCTTGGGTTGCTATTATATTTATGTTGTGCCCTTTTTTTCTTTTTCTTTTATAAATGATACTGATATTCATCACTGACTGTATCATATTGATCAAACCAGAGACTGCTGATTTAAGCCCCTCAGTGTCACCGTCAAAAAAGATGATAGCTGTGGCATCGTACCAGGGAAAGAAAGGTGGTTGGGAAGGTGAAATCGAAGATTTAAAGACTAACATTTATATCATGGATGTGGAGGCACCCCACACTCGCAGGATGGTTATAGAGAATGGCGGGTGGCCGACTTGGGGAAGTGACAATGTCATATTCTTCCACCGTAAGGATACTCCGATAGTTCATCCAGAAGGCGAAAAATCTCCCAAATTATTTTGGGGTGTGTACCGAGTCGACATTCGCAATGGTGATGTCAAACGTATGACCCCGCCAAATATAGATGGGTTCACTCCGGCGGCAATTGATGAAGAAAGTGTGGTTGTTGTAACTGTTCGACGAGAATCAGGGCTAGGCAAAGCACGCGAAGTAGACCAGTTTAGACAGATTGAGATTTTTGATACGTATAACGGACAATATCAAAGCACAAAGATCACTGGAAAAACTAAATCATTGAAAGCTGATCATTTCAACCCCTTTTTGATAGATGGTGGGAAAAGCATTGGTTACCATCGTGGCAGGAGCGACAAACTCGCGGTACTAATTAGTTCACAAAATTGGTCAAAAAGATCAAAATCAACAATTTCTGGGTGAAAAAGACACTTAGGTTTTGATACTGTTTAAACAGCCAAAAATTAAAAAGTTACTGTTTAAATGGACAAAAATTTAAAAATAGGCAGGATGTAACCAGTTTCATCCTGTCCATTTTCAAATATTTTTTTCTTATTTTTATTTTACACAGGATGCATCCAGTTTCATCTTTGCTATTTTTTTTGGTTATTTCACCCGTACTTTTTTTTACTCGTCCATTTGAACCGTGTTTTAAATTTTTTTGGACAAATGATTCATTTTCTCTAATTAGTTTTCTTTTATATATATATATATATATCATTCTCGAAGTGAATACTTATATGTTTCCTGCCTGTGATAGTTCGACAAAGCTGTGGAGGTACCGTTTCAAACGCTTAAATCTCCACTAAAAGATGTAGGTCTGTTAAGAGTATCAGGAGTATTTCCAACAGTTTCGAATAATGGGAATAGGCTTGCATTTGTTGACAATGAGTTCAGGGCTGTATGGGTTACCGGTGAGGATGGATTAGCTATTGCTCACGAGGTACACATCTCATATTTAATAAATTTTGAATTCTAGAATTTATTATCATGTGATGTGATAATATCCTTGGTTAATTTCTGTCTATGTAGGATTCCGCAGCAGGCCTAGTCTTCTCTCCCGTTTGGAACCAGATGACGGACACATTATATGTGTGTGTCGGACCATCGTTTGACGCAAAGGAGCCGGTGAATATCATCGCTATCACCAACGCATCAAAGAACCGCCGCCAAAGTTTTCCCCTCACAGATCGGTACAACAATGCCTTCCCATCCAGCAATCCAAAGGGTAATAATTAATCATCTCATATATAACTTTCAGTTAACTTGCGATTGTACTGATAATGGATATTGATCTTATTTTCAGGGACGATGTTAGTTTACCGATCAACAGGGAAAGACGGATTCAAGAATCTGTACATAATGGAAGATGCCAGTCATGGGGTGGTCAATGGAAGGGAACCAAGACGGCTAACAGAAGGGAACTGGACTGATACACATTGCCAATGGTCCCCCAAGGGAGATTGGATAGTATTTTCGTCCACCCGTGACAAGCCTGCAGGTGCACCAGAATTAGACCAGGGTCTTGACCCAGGATGCTTTGCGGTGTATCTAGTGAAGTGGGATGATAGCGATGTTTTGGTAAGAGTGATGACTAGTGGAGGTAATATCTATGGGCATGTGAACCATCCATGCTTCAGCCCGAACGGAAATAGCATTGTTGTGGCTTCGGATGTTGCTGGTGTGTCTGTTGATCCCATATCTTTGCCTCTATTCGAGCACTCTGTGAGGTCTTATGGAGATATTTTCACTTTCGACCTTCCTGAAGATCACCTAGTAAGATACAAGGATGGAAGTTACAAGGATGGTAAACATATTCGGGATGTGAAAAAATTCACACGAATCACACACAGTAGGTACGAATGTTCTACTGCTATTTGGACTGAGGATCCGACTAATAAGGATTTGATTGCAGCATGGAATATGAGTCAACCGAACGGTTCACCATGGAAATGCCCTTTTCTGGATAAAGATGGAGGAGAAAATCACCTCATGACTGGTCACCTGGTCATCCCAAGAAGATGTTGTTGATTGTGTTTCTACTCATTGTGTTTTATTCTGCCGGGTGTGTTTCCTTTATGTTTGAATGGTGTTGATTTGCTTTTCCATGTGAGATGTATACTTATGTTTTCTAATCGAATAAATCACTATTCCTACCAGTTCATGAACCTTATAAATTGTTTTTTTTTTTTTTTTTTTTGCTTCAAAATATACAAGTAAATAAATAAAGGGTCTTCTTTTATATACCCTAAGAAATACTAATGGTACCCCTTTATCTACCTACCCCACAAGTTATCAACCTACCCAGCAGATCTATTAAATTAGTATGCCCCCAGAAACATAAAAACTAATTAACCCATGTACTTTCTGCTTCATACGAATTTTCAATTTCAATACACACTTGTAAAGAATACATTGGGTATCAATTTGGATGGCTTTTGTTTACAGAAAATAGAAGCCTGGATAATATTGATTTGAAATCAAGAAAAAAACAAATATTAAAATCTGAACCTGATCTTTGTAAAATAACAGGAAGGAATTACCAGTGGAGATCACCTAATGGTGTCCTTCAAAGAAGAGTAGTCAAATCAATCGAGGAATGATTTTCAACTCATGTAAACAAGACTGCAGTTCCTGTTGGTGCTTGTAGAGTGATTGACGTTCATCCTAAATGGCGTCAACAGCACTAGGTGCTACAAACATGTTCACAAATTTTTGGTCATTCATAACGAAAGGATCAATGCCTAGTGCTGCCACCGATTTCTCCGTGCTGTCACGTCCACCATCGGAAAAAGGGAACAGAGCAAGAAAAAGAATTAAAACACAAAATTTATTCCATGGTTCAATTCATGGACACATATGATCACTCTGAAAATGTAATTTAACCAGGGATTGGCCTAGCAAGGGGCTAACTCGGGCTATAACCCGTCCCTAAATTTGAGACATAAATTTTTTAGTATGGGTAGCAATCATTTTTTTGGGTTTAGCCCAGCACTAAATAGATCATAGACAAGCTAAGCCCACATTAAAAATTCATATGTGCGAGAAATAAGTTCATTATCTAGAGAATTTAGTTTTACCAAGCTAGCCTACGGCTGCCACTACTGGTATGTACCACTACCAAGTATGATGCTGTTGGATTCGACTAAAAGTCTGAGTGTTTCCAATGTTATATATTTCACAACTCTTATTATTTTGAGAGTAACAAAATGAATAATCAGCCGATAGAAAAAATGCTACACTTCATTCTTTTACAGTCTAAAATTTTTTTGCGACCTTGGACATAGGGGTGTAAAGAATGCCCGGAAGCCTGCGGCCTGCCATGTACTGCCCGGGTTCGAAGGAGCCCATGGGCGCCCGACAGCCTGTCATTGGCTAGCCTGGCCTGCCCGATAATTATAAGTGGGCGGACCCGGGTTTTTGTTCAAATATTAGAGTCCAGCCTGTTAGCCTGCCCGGTAGCCTATTTAGTTATCCGGCCTGCCTGACTGCCAATAGCCTCGAATAAAGTTTTCTATTAGTGTGATGGATTTCTCAAGAACTTAAATTTCATATGTGGACAATTTATCAGGGATAGAGAAAATTCGAATTACATTTCATTAATGAATATGAATTACTTGAACTATCATTTGAACGAGTTATGAGATATATCATCATTCATCAAGCCAAAAAAACAAACATATATACTTAAAATTTTTGAATTATCTCTTGGGCCCGAGGCCTGCCCGGCCCGACCTGGCCTGGCCTGTATTGATTCACGGGTATAGAAGATAGCCCTATCCTAACTAAATACCTGAGTCCGTCCCCGGATATAACCAAATCTCACCAACATTGAAAAAACCAAATTGATTATAATTGTTAACTGTTATCAATTTATCATACAACTCAATTATAACTGTTAATTGTTCGATTTGGAAATGGATTTTTTTTTAAAAAAAAAAAGGAACGTACGGTTTTATATACTATATGGTTTATATGTTGTATAGTTAAACGTGCCATTCTGTTGTTAAATTTCCAACTTTGTTCCTATAACCAACTTAAAGCAGGTTTCTGAGTTGGTTGGCTGCTCTAAGTTGGGTAAAGGCTTCCTATACTGTTCTCCATTGAGATCCTGCTAGAAGCAATCGAAAAGACTAAGACCGGGCTTACAATACCTATATATTTAGTCTATATAAATGTGTTCGCATTCAACTATTTAAATAAGGAATCAACATACTTGGTGGATCAGACCACCATTCCACATCTAGGAAAGACACACGAATAGCTTTTGCCAACACTCCAGCCGATTAATCACAAACCCTATTAATTAACATTAACACAAGACGCCTTTTACATTGTCTAAGAATAGACATTCTCTACCAAGGAGTATGATGTTGCATATATTCAAGTTGTCATATTCAAAAATGATGTTATTCCAACCACAAGTAGTGGCCAATTGCATAGCTTCAACAAGAGCCCAAGACTCGGCCTGATTTGCTTTTCTTGTTCTCTCTTCGCATCTTCATTGCCATGATCCAAGAACATTGAAGTCTCATATACCAAAAGCATCTTTCCAAATAAGATATTTTAGCACTACCAGGTATTCCGTATAAACTATTGTTGTATATAATTATCGTGTGATTATCATGAAGTTCAACGATCCTAAATAACGATCTATAAAATTAAAATCTTATACAGACATAAAGCTGTGGAACTTCAAACGAATTACACCGGACATGGAGATCAAAATCACCATGTCCCTCTGCAAGTGCGACACCAGCCTTTATTCCCATGAATACTTGATAAAAAGCATCTTTCCAAATAAGATATTTTAGCGCTTTAGGAAAATCATCTGGTTCAATCTCATCTGACGACCTATTATCATCTGTGGCAATCCTTTCTTCCTGCCCAACTTTAAATATTCTATTCTGTTTTTCCCATTTTGCCAGATAATGTGAGAAGAATTGTGGAAAAAGGTTGCACTTTAAAGGAGATTTTTTTTTTACAGAACACATCTCTAGTTTCCGAATAAAACTCGGTTTCCTAAAACCCAAGTATATATATTCTACAAAAAGGAGACAGAAACACAAACACACGGTTTTATTCGCTTTAAAAGAGATGGAATGCACACCAACAGTGTGCGTATTACATGCACCAGGAATATCAAATGTTGGCAACCTTAACATGAATGAATGAAAAGAAAACATAGCATACGAGCACAAAAAACTTTGTAAAATAAAAGAAAAAGATAAAGGACACAATGGCAATAAAATGAGGTAGAATGCAGTTGTTGTTTGTTTGAATCCAAGGGAAAAACGCTCCGCAGGCACGCACTTGATGTCAGTTGCATCCACCACGATATGGACAAGCGACCTTTGTGAAATCTTTCTCCCTGAGTTCTTCATCATTAAGAAGATCCCGTGATGCTTTTACTTTCCTAGCCGGTGAATTTGTCCAAGTACCTGTTGAATTTTCAAATCTACTGTGTGTAATGCGGTTGAACACCTTCGGTTTCACACTGTCGTCGTTCTCCGTTATGTTAACTGGGTCAATGTCGAACGTGAAGATGTCTCCATAAGGCCTGGCTGAGTGGGTAATGATCGGCAAAGATATGGGATCAACAGATACTGCAGCAAGATCTGAAGTCACAACAATGCTGCGTCCATCTGGACTGAAGAATGGATGGTTTACATGCCCCGCTAAATCACTTCCACTTGCTATCACCCTTACAACCACGTCTATGTTATCCGGATTCACTAGATACACAGCAAAGTATCCTGAGTCAAGACCGTGGTCCTTTTCTGGTGTATTTTCAGGCTTGTCACGGTTTGACGAAAATACTATCCAATTTCCTTTGGGAGACCATTGGCATTGTGTGTCAGTCCAATCCCCATTTGTCAGCCTTTTCGGCTCCCTTCCCTTCATCACCCCTCTTACTGCGTCCATTATGTATAGGTTCTTGTATCCGTCTCTTGTTGATCGATAGACTATTTGTTTCCCTGTTGCACACACATATTGGGAGTATAAAGTAAAGTTATATACAACCAACAAACTGTTTCATACCATATAAGTAGAAGGTTTTTGACCCTATTACCGTCTGGACTGCTGGATGGGAAGGCATTATTAAACCCATCTGTGAGCTGCTCGAGTTGCCGTCTATAACGGGACACATTCCGGATAACGTGGATGTTCACAGTTTCAACAGCGCTGAAAGAAGGTCCGATGCAAACATACAGTTTGTCGCTCCTATCGTTTTGGTCCCAAACTGGTGAAAAGACACTGTTTTCATATAGCTGGAAAAAAAAGCCTCTCTATCAGCAAACAACGATGTAAATAGAATTACTCATCAATAAACGCCATACTCCCTCTAGTACCTCGCAAGCTATATTTAGCCTTCCGTTGTCAAGTACCCAGACAATCTTGAAATCATTGTCAACAAATGCAAGCCTGGATCCGTTTTTGGAAAATGTGGGAAATCCTCCACCCACCCTGAATAATCCTATTTCCGGATCTGGAGAAGTGACAATTTGAAACTGCCTTCTGATCTCTCCTTCGTCCTGCAATAATAACAGACATTCATATAAGTGCCATGATCTTAGGCTACATCAGATGGCTTAAGAGAAAGAACTCAAACTGTGTAGTCAGTACGTTGTCGAGAGCTTCACTCGTGGAACGATGGTAGCCGATCCGCTTCCCATCACCAATCTTGGGATCCACTATCACAAAGGGATTGAAATGGTCAGTGGTTGGACAAGTTATTTGGGTGATTCGGATTGGCTCTTTTTCTCCTGTTGAGCAAAATATCTCGATATGTCGATATTGTGCTTCCTCATTGACATCACTGGACTTAGAATTCTTGCGAATAGTTACGACAGCTACAGTGGTTGTGTCAATGGCTGCCGGTGTGAATGCATCAATGTTGTCTGGGGTTACTGGAATAACACCACCATTGGCAATGTCAGCTCGGTACACACCCCAACGACTTTCTCCCTTGCGGTGGAAGAATATGATGTTGTCACTTCCCCAAGTCGGCCAACCCCCATTCTTTACAACCAACCTGCGATCGTAGGGCTCCTCTACATTCATGACATATATGTCAGTGTTTTGGTCTTCGATTGCTCCATCCCAACCTCCATTTCCCTCAAACGTCGCCACAGCTATCTTCTTCCCACACGGGGATACTGAGGGGCTCAAATCAGCATGATCTAGTTTGATGCATAATTAATAAGAAGAGAATCAGAATTTAAATCAACAGAGGCATGATTTATGTAATTGTTATAGAAGGAAAGTAGGATTTAAAACCTCGTGGTGTGAGACGGCCAGTTTCTCCTGTCATTAGATTGGTTTTATAAACAGCAGTCCAAGGTTGACGACGTTCAGTAGCTCGTTCCTTGGTGCTGACATAGATAAGATGATTATCGGCAAAGCAACCAGTGTCTTCCATTCGAACACCATTGAATGGGGATTGACGGAAAATATCAGCCAAGCAGTGGACTATTTCCCTGGGTGGGTTAACGTCGTTCTGACGGATAGATATGTAAAGCAATTCAAGGTTGTCTCGTTCAGATACAAAAATCGTGCCCGTGATACGACCTGAATCTACATCATCATGGGTGCCAAAGCCGGTCAAACTCGTGTAGGTGAAAATTTTCATAAGGGCTTCAGGTGGGATCTGGGCGCCGCTGTAATTGTACGAGTTCCCATCAGTCATGCTAACTTCATCTCGACTCGATGTTGGTGGAATCGGGCAAGAAAATATGTCAAGCGGCACCGGTGGTCGATAAGTTGAAAAGAAGGCAATGCTACCTCTGATCTCGGTATCTATCTCCTCCATGGGGCAATATGTTGTTTTCTTCACTTTTTGCCTGAGAATGTCGCCTGAAAAAAAAATTCAAGAAACAGAATGAAATTAGATTCAGTTGATTTCTAATCTTAAAAAGTCAAAAGCTATGAACCTTCAAAGAAAGCATACATTACCTTATAAAAAATCTTGGTGGAAGTTGCAGAGAAATGGAGAGATTATCTTTCATTATATAAGAATGAAAGTCATCCACTAGCATTGACTTTGGAAATATAAGTCTTGAAATACTACTCAAGCAGTAATAAGAAGGAAGCATTATTGGAGATGTGTCGTCATTTACAGTAGACATGGTAAAACTGATCAGTAAGCTAAATTTACCATCACACGGGTCCTTGAGTGGTGGTGTCTAAACTATAGTATTATGATTCAGACTACACCAGCAAAGAGGGAATTAAGGACCCCAATGCATACCAAGACAGGACATTTCAACAAACACTTAGGGAGCATCTGTGTAGACGAACCATTTTAAGGAGGTTGAAACATAACCTCTCTCCATCGGAAGTACTGATGTAGCATTTCCCCACCACCGGAAGTAGTGTGGACCGGTGAAGTAGCATTTCCCCACAACCGGAAATAGGGAAGTAAAAACACGGACATCGGGGTTGTGCCGTTTGGTGAAAACGGTTGAGGTTCCATCCAGAAGTGCAGAACTTCTAAGTCAAATAGTCTGTCGCGCCGTGCAAACCTTTTACCGCTTTTTGACCACTATTTAGGGCAAGTCTGATGGAGAAAAGAAAACAAAAAATTGAATTGGTTGAAGAATGTCTTGTAAAGCTACTTTTCTCCGAAGTGAGAAGAAGGAAAACAAAATTTTGGCGACATTTCATATTTCGCCTTAAGTCAAATGTTATTTTATTTTTCTGGGATCATTTTTCTCTTAACTTCTTTTGATGACAAGTGTCATGTGGACCATTTCATTTTACTTCTTTTACTGACAAGTGTCATGGGGACAATTTCACTTCACTTTTTTTATTGATAAATGGCATGAGAACCACTTTCAATGATTAGTTCTATTAATTTCCTTAATTTTTCCTAAAAACAAAACCAGCCTATTAAAAAAGAACAAAGGGAGTATAACGTAAATTCAAAAGATCGATCTAGTATTTGTCTCTAGTATAATCAATCCCTTATAATGAGATCTTTTTATTTTAAAGCGAGATTTCATCACTCGCTTAGGTCCATTTTCCAAAATCATCAAAATACTTAGACATTATTGTGGCAACATTGTTCAAGTAAATAGTTTTCTCCTCCATAAGACTTATTCTTAAGATGAAGTCTATAATACAAAATGAAGGGGTTTTTTACAGTGGCGAATCCAAAACAAAAGTTCAATGGGGCACAATATATGCTTGAGGGTTATGACTTTTTGTATTATCGAAAAATTCAGATAAAGAACTAAAGTAAACACCAGAAATGTCAAAGTTTGATCAAACCAAGTGCACGTTCGTTCAAATATATATATTTATAAATCAAAACCACACAAAAATTAAGTAATTAAAGAAGAAAAAATGAAAAATTTAAGTACTTACAAGTAAAACCCCTGCGTGAAAATGGAATCGCCGTAGACGCAAAGTTATTAAGATGACAACTATCCTACACAAATGTTTTATTCGGTCTATCTTCTTAAGCAAATATGAATTGCCGCCAAACGTCTTTCTTACCCCCTTGCTTTATTTTTCTTTCTTTAAAGTCTTAAGAAGTATGATTTTATTTCTTTAAAGTCTTAAGAAGTATGACATGTTGCAAATAGGGAAATTCAGAATTTAGTATGAAATATGAATAAAAATCGCAAAAGAAGTGCCCTGCAACATTTTTGAATGAATGAATTTGAGATTTTAGGATCTAGAACTTCACTAGCTCCTACATCATTTGTTATGTTTGATTTTTCTATGCATGAACTCATTCGACGAATTGAATTGACGAATTTTCTACTTGTATTAGATAAATTTCTATGAACTTCACCTAGTTCTTCCTTGGCATTCGTTCCTTTTACTAGTAAGCCTACAACAATACAATGAGTCTATTGCAATTTTTTTTTCCTGTAAAAAAAGAATTGTTTGTACTAATCCTTTATTTTACGCAATTTAGTAGCTAGCTAGATTTGGAAAAATTGTAGTTCGCAAAATTGGGTGGCCGCAAGGGAATAATGTTGAGGTAATTTCTGAAGAATCCTTTCCTTTTATACCGGAAATTTGTTGTAAATATAGCGGGGGCACAGTTTATTTGCGATGAAAAACTATATAGGATTTCTTTTTTCTCAAAAAACGCATGGGGGCCAGTGACCCCACTGGCCCCAGTGTGGATTCGCCCCTGGTTTTTGAGTCACTCACGGACGGATAACATTTTCAGAAACATCTTCGACTCTTCGCTATTGTTGATAATCTTTCATAAAAAAAATTGTTCTGAAATTCAATCCCATCACTTTATTAGGGACTTCTATAGTTTTCAAGAACAAAACAGAAAAGATTAGGAAAATCCTACTAGAATCGGAATTTTTGTTGTGGTCGGTGTTGAGAAGAATTGAAATTAGAGAGGAAAAGAAATGATTTTTCTTTCATCAGTAATCAAGTTAGAAGAAAGATAGAGTTGATTCCCGAATCCCGATTAAAAATAGAAGAGAAAGAAGAGGTGATAACCTGAAAATAATGCGAAGGGTTTATTTTAAAATGAATATAAAGTGCATGGGCCTTTAACAAATAAAATCCTGATGAAATTTCATACTACTTAGATTTTAACAGATGATGCAAATCCTACGGCTGTAAGCCGCAAGTTTATATTAGTTGTCACGCGCGCATCCGCGTGACAGCACGACTCCCCCAGTAAATGGAATAAATCGATTGAAAAGAATCTCTCACGAGTAAAGGTTAGTATTACAATCTCATGACCTAATAACTTGTACTCTTGTTAATAAAAACTTCAATAAGTGTTTCAAAACAAAAAAAACTCCAATAAAAAAAAACCGTTCATGGGCAACAGCTGATCGATGAAACAATCTTCAATTTCTTTTTTCTTGTTAATCCATCATTACATAAAGAACCAAATCCAAAGAGCTCCGGCTTTTTGAATGTTAAGTTTCTAAAACATTGAGTTATTACAAGAGATTGATTAAGAGAGATAGCAAAGGGGAGAACCCCTTGCCTATATGGTTTATCAAACCGATCAAAAAATAGATAAGACAATCTTTCATTAAATTTTTTTTTATAATGATATACGGATTAAGATTTCTTTGCTTTTAATAATAATTGCCAAAAAACAGATTTATTCTTTACCACGCCCTGGAGAGATCAGGGATTGTTGACAATAAAAGATTAAGGATTAGTTATGCAGGTTTTCTTTTTCTTGATGCGTAGGGGTACAAAAATTTATACTCTTGATGGGGTAGGAAGATAAAATCAAAGGGTACGTAGATAAAGGGGTACCTCTAGTAGTTTTTGGGGTATATACAAGAACACCCTTTTATTATAGAAAAATAAAGAAAATTTCTTGCACCATATGTTTAAGAAAATCAGATTTTCCAACCTTCATCAACCTGCAAAACACAGATAACATTGAACATTGGTGGTTACGGTGTGTAAAATCCAAACAACAAAGAATTCTATATCATATAATTATTAAAAATACAAAGAATAATTTTCGTTATACTCATTGTAAAGGGAACAATCGAAAAATGAATAAAACATATCCAGAAAAAGACTCACCGAAAATTTACTCTTAAATCATGGACCTTATTTTAATCATAGACCTTATTTCAAATAAGTCAACCTTCATCAACATGCAAAACGCAAGTAAAATTAAATCATTTAAGGTTGCAATGTGTAAAACCAAAAAGAACAAACAACTTAAGTTACTTTTTTTTTTAAAATACAAAGAATAATTCCCGTAATTTTTATTATCTTAATAGCCATGCCTTCATGTTCCCCTGAAAAATGAACCATGTTTTCGTCCATAACAATTTAAGCATTTTTGGGAACATTTGATCATGACTATTTATCCATATAAACATTATTTCAATTGTGGTGGCTACGGGAACATTAGATCTTATTCATTCACATGCCATGAATAGTTACTCGAACTTTGCTTCCTCTTTAAATTGAGACTCTTTTCCATGGAAGGTGAGATATGAATGGCCGGATAAACGTTTTATCCTTAGAAGTGTAAGCACATAAAGTAGCGTTCTTGATCGTGTTTAATCTTTAATGTAAGCACGACGAGTTACAAATCTTCATCGGGTATCTTTCTGCCAAGGTAAAATTACCAAGCTCACCCAATTCACAATTGGTTTTGATTTTGTGTTCTCCAGGTGGTCTATTTCTACACCAAGAATCTTTACAAAAAGGGCTATGTTAATTGAGGAGAAAATTGCAACATGCACTGTGTGATTGAGGTATACATCTATCTTTTTTCTTATTTTAATTAGATCAAAAATACGGGAATGGAATCCAGAGCATATGGATAATTAACACAAGATGATAGTCCTTATGATCCAGGAAGAATTTTTAGGATGATGTAATTGCGTTTATTGCTCATCAGATTAAGATTCCGCTTAATGGTCTCATTAAAACCAGCTGCAATCTTTGGGGATCCAGAAAAAAAACATATTTAAGGTCAAAATAAGACAATTTTACATGAATTTTTATCAAAAACTATTATTTTAATTAGTTGGAAGTGTAACCGAATTTATAATTATTTGGATGAAAGATATCTAAAATATTTGTAGCTACAAGTTCTCATGAGTCAAATAAAGTCTCATAATAGTATTTTGTAATTATTTTTTTTTTGATCGGTCAAGTAGAAAATTCATTGAAAAAAAAGGTACTTAGGGGTACCTTAACCCAATGATTACAACCGAACAAAAAAAGGGGAACCGAAAGGGGATTCGGCTACCCAAGAAGAAAGATACAAAAAGAAAAAACCATATTACGGAGACCGGTATAACGAATCCCATAAAGAAATAACCATATTTGCAGTAAGCTCTAACATATTTGTATTCGACTCGGCCCAAAAGAACGCTTGTAATTTGATATCTCTAATGAGGCTTGCTAAAGTTTTCTTTTTGTTATCGAAGGTTCTTGCATTTCGTTCTTTCCATATGCACCACCATATTGCAACCGGGATGTTGTTCCATATTCGACTAAGTCTTTCATCTCCCCAATTAAACTTCCAAGCCTCCATAGATGTAACGATATTAGGGTCGTATGACCATCCAAAGTGGCACCCTTCAACAAAGTAGTCCCATATTCTCTGGATTCTCCAACAACCATAAAACAAGTGCGAACTTGATTCAACGTCTTCCTCACAAAAACGACATACACTAGAGACATCCATACCTCTTCTTAAAAGTTTATCCGCCGTCATTACTCGATCATGAGAAAGAAGCCAAAGAAAGAAATTGATTTTGTGAGGGTACTCATTACTCCAAACAACATTGATTGGATAATCCGGCTCACCTTGATCGTCGTTGTCTTTAAAACCATCCTTAACCGTATATTGACCATGATCACTACCAACCCAAATTCGGGTATCCATAACCCCTTCTTGAATAGATATGGAAGAAAGAAGATTTGATATAGATAACACCTCACTTGTAATGGTTTGAGAGTATCTTTGTCTAGACATAAACGCCCACCTTACACCACCTTCCCTCACTTCATACATACTAGCCACAACAAACTCCTTGGTCCTTGAAGCTTCATAAGCCAAAGGAAACATATCACATAATTTTCCTTCACCAAGCCAAAAATCTTCCCAAAATCTAGTTTCTCTACCCGCTCCAATCTTGAATCTAATACTTTTGTTGAAATCTTCAAGTTCTTTATAGATATTGAACCACAAGCTACCACCTTTCGATCCTTTGGGTTGGAGAGTTTCCCAACCGGGTAAATGTTTCGCCAAACTTTTCAACTATGAGCTTCCTCCACAACGCATCTTTCTCTACACCAAAGCGCCACCACCATTTTTTGAGCAAAGCCGAGTTCACTTGCTTAGTTCTTCTTATACCAAGACCACCCTTTTCTTTTGGTTTTGAAGACAATTTCCACCCAATATTGTGTATTCTTTTCTTATTTTGATCATCCCATAAAAAATTTCTCACAACTCTATCAAATTTCTTAGTTATGGAGCAAGGAGCAAGAAAAATAGAGAGATAATAAATGGGTAAACTAGCTAAAATGCTTTTGATGAGAGTTAACTTACCTCCTCTTGCTATTGTTTTCCCATTCCAAGAAGTAACTCTTTTCCCACAAATTTCAAGTGTTTTGTCCCATTTATGAGTGCCTCCTACCTTGTCTCCCAAAGGTAAGCCAAGATATATGCTAGGAAAACTTGCAAACTTGCATCCTAGCATGTTAGCATAATTTTCAACTTCCTCCTCGACCGCGACCCCAAATAAGCTACTTTTAGAGAAATTTATCTTCAAACCCGAAGTTAACTCGAAACAAAGAAGAAGGTAACGAAGGGCATCGACTTGTTCTCTCTTAGCATCAAGAAAAATGATAGTATCATCGGCAAATTGCAAGTGATTTATTTTTGTTCCCCCCTCCTTGACCGAAAAACCCGAGATTTGATCAAGTTCTTGTGCTTTGCTCAACATACAACTTAAAACTTCACCAACAATAGTAAAGAGAAAAGGAGAAAGAGGATCTCCTTGACGAAGTCCCTTTTCACTACCAAAGTAACCGAAAGACGATCCATTAACAAGAACCGAGAACTTTGAGAATGTTAAACAATTTCTAATCCAAGCCCTCCAAACACCACCAAACCCCATTTTGAACAAGACTTCATTTAAAAAATTCCAATTCACATTATCAAACGCCTTTTCAAAATCAATCTTGCAAACCAACCCCGGTGATTTTTGACGAAGTCTAGAATCCACACATTCGTTTGCTATCAATACTCCATCAAGAATTTGTCTTCCTTTAATAAAACTAGATTGAGTTGTTGAGATTAGAGTAGGAAGGTGTACCTTTAAACGCTCCGCCAAAACCTTTGAAATGATTTTGTACACACTCCCAATAAGGCTAATAGGCCGAAAATCTTTTACTTCCTCTACACCCGCCTTCTTAGGGATAAGCGCAATAAAATTGTTTTTCAATGATGAATGAAGAATATTGTGGTCATGAAATTCTTCGAAAACCTTCATCAAATCTTCTTTTAGGAAATCCCAACAAACAATAAAGAACTTCATAGGAAATCCATCCGGACCCGGAGCACGATCAATTCCCAAATCTTTAATTGCATTCTTAACTTCTTCTTCACTAAATGGTCTCTCCAACGAAGTACTTTCATTCTCATCGATACGCTTTAGACACATATTTTTGATTCTAGGACGGTTGTTTGAAATTTCTTTAAACGCCAACTCAAAATGATTTGCAATACCCATCTTGATTTCTTCCTTATTCCCGGTCCAACGTCCATTGATACGAAGGTTATTGATGTTGTTAAAAGCTCTATGACCTTTCACCACTCGATGAAAATGTTTGGTGTTACGATCGCCGTCCCTAAAATATCTAATTCTTGACTTTTGTTTCAATATTATGTTTTTTTCGACGATGTGCCACCTCAAAATCCACTTTAGCCGTCACAAGCATGTCTTCTTCAACTTCGGTAAGACCCCTTTCATCATCTAGTTCATCTAACTCTTTCATCTTGGTAAGCGCCGAATCAATAGCCCTATCAATGTTCCCAAAGATATCTCGGTTCCATATCTTCAATTTGTCCTTCAAAGCATGTAACTTCTTTGAAAAACATTCACCCGCCGTGCCTACAAAAGAAAAAGATTCCCACCATTCTTTCATTAGAGAAATTATGTTAGTTCCATCAAGCCAAGCTAATTGAAATCGAAATGGGCAAGCGCCCCAATCCGAGTCCTTTGAGCATAACTCAATAGGAAAATGATCCGAAAAAGGTCTTGCAAGGCGTTTGATGTTGATATTTGGGAAATGATCTTCCCAATCCGAAGAGAAAAGGAAACGGTCAATTTTGCTCTTTTTGTTAGGTGGTCTACTCCAAGTGTATTTCGCACCGAAAAGAGGCAAGTCAACAAGGTCCAACTCATTACATAGGTCATCGAAGAATTTCATTGAATTCGAAACTCTACGACAACCTCTTCTCTCCACCATGTACCTTATCTCATTAAAGTCTCCACCGAAGCACAAAGGCATTCCATTCCAATAACCTAGCAAGGTAGCTAGCTCCATACGAAATCGTTTTTTTTCGTTCACATTGCAAGGACCATAAACACCAATCAAAACCCAACGGAAGTTATCCTCCAAATTACGACAAGAAATACTTATAGTAAATATTCCTTCAAGAAAGTCATCAACTTCAATCATATCCGAATTCCATATCAATAAAATTCCACCCGATCTTCCATAAGAATTTAAAGCAATCCATCTACATGGAGTCGCACCCCAACATTGACGCACAATCTCATCGTTACAAGCACTAAGCTTAGTCTCTTGAATCATAAGAATAGTAGGCTTCCATCGTTTCACGAGAATTTTTAGCTTCGATCGTTTGTTCGGGTCATTAAGACCATTCACATTCCAAGAAATTATGTTAAACATTAAAATTATTGTAAGCCCGTATAAACCAAAACTTAATAAATGGGCTATCATGATCCTTCCGTTTTTCCCATCAAAAACTCGTCTTTGAAAGCATTAGCATGAGCTAAACATGAATCTTTAACAAAAGAAATTTCTTGTTCGGAGAATACAATACCCGAGGGATGACCGGAGCCTTTAAGTTTGTCGTAGAGAGTATTAAATTTATCCGATGTACCTTTGGTCACCATTGAATCACCGGATGCATTATTATTATTACTTCTTGCACTACCACTTGTATGTGATGCAGCATCATCAGTATCTTCATTTGAGGAGTTAATTTGCTTGCCAATTTCTCTTCTTAATGGAGAGTTATCATCCTCCAAAGAAACTTCATTGTCAGAAACATCTTCGCTGCTATTATTTTTATGAATGGAAACAGACAGAGAGCTGGTTGCTTGCTCTTTTGACATGTGAGACTTCAGTTTTTTCCTTAAACTTCTCAGAGAGGAAGAGTCCAAACTAACAGAACTAGAAAAATGAGCACTGGGCCCAACAACAGGAGGTGGAATTATGTCTTCACCTGATGTTAAAACCGGTTGGGCTTGACAATTCAAAGGAGGCCCATCGTTCACTGTTTCTTTTATAGTTGAGATTAACACGTCACTGTGAACTGCAGGAGCGTCCTTTTCCAAATTTGAAATATTCAAAGTCATCTCCTTTCCAACACGCGTCCCTCTGCTATCCGTGACTCTATCTGTTACGATTGACCCACCTGCATGAGTACACCCTACTTTTACTTTTATGGACACGTGATTATCATCCCGTTGGGACTGATCCACCAATGCCTTGCTGCCACATAATAATGCTTCATCTTCTTCGTTGCAGTTCACCGGCTGAATTTTGCGATGCCAGAAAAAACCAGGGGAGGCTCCATTCGATCGAAGCAATAGAGACGGGTTTCAAATCTTCTCTGGATGGTTCCAAAATCTCACCAATGACTCTAATCTCAACCCACACTTCTTTGTTACCAATAGTTAATTCCTCACACCATACACCATTACTAACGGGACCAAGAACAAGTACTCTTATTTCGAGATAAATCTGTTGCCATTGATGATTCGGGACTAACATCAATCAACCCCCAAACTTATCACCAATAATTTTGAATGTAGAGAAATCCCTGATTATAAGGAATTCCTTTTACTCCAACCCTTTGCTTTTTAACCTTTGTCCAGTTTTGGTTTAGAAATTTCATTAATACTTAGGCAAACCATGGAAATATACGAATATCAACAGTTCCTATCTTCCAATTTCCAATTTTTCCGACCCTAGAAAATTCAGCAAAAGTAGTAACAACGAATACAGCTCTAACCTCATCAATCGGTTGTAGATCGAAACCATAACTCCAACCAAATTTTGCCATTACCCACCGTCCAACATCTTTCCATTCAAAATTATGGACTGCTGATGTAACTTCTACCACTAAGGTTCTTTTCCAAAGAGAATCTAGACCACGATCAGATTTTGGTTTAATTAGAGAAGTCTGAAAATGATCTTTCTTATGTTGCGAGCAATCTTTTCGATTTGGTTCAAGCCAAGCATTTGCAACTGGCTTCACTGGCAACTCTTCCCTGGTCACTTTCCTTTCTTTTTGTTTATAGATACTAGACATTAAATCCTCCAAGAAAACCCCCAGTATCCCTCCATCCAACTCCATTGTTTCCGGCAGGAAAAATAATGTGTCCGGATATGCCTTATTGTGTGAAAACTGCAGACGAAGAAATTTGCCGAACTCATTTTCTTCTCTAGTAATTAACATCCAATCTTCATCTTCTCTAAAGTTCCATTTGGATAGCTTCCCACCACCACTGTTTGCTTCCATCTTTAATATCCGAGCTAACCAAATTCCACCCCGAAACTAAGCCAGACAAAATCTTCTTTTGTTACCCGACCATATTGCTACATGAATGATATCTCTATTTCCTTTTTTTCCCATGGAAGCACCAATAATTTTCCTTTCCACCTTAATGTTTTTCCTCTCGTTCACCTTGACATCTGATCTCATCCTTCCATTCTCGTGAGAAGTCTTCACCGAGTTGCATTCCATGTGCCTTGTTCTCCTTCTTGATTGGGTCATAAAGCCATCCTGATCTACACTCCTGTTGAAGTTAACCATTTTCCGGCGAGAAAAACGACTGGGAAAAAAAAACCCTCTCTCCTTTGAATGGTTGTTTTTTTTTTTAATAGTATTTTGTAATTATTAAAATCATTATGATAAAAAATTATCCTGTCTCATGCCGTGCCATTACGGCATGGGTTATTTCTAGTAGGATTTACATTAGATTAACAAAATAAAACTTATTCTTAAGATAAAATAGGATTATTCTTAAGATGAAATAGGATTTACATTAGATTAACCAAAACAGAGGAGTAATTTTTCTCGTAGTGGGCCAAATTAGGCACAATAATTTATTTGGAAGGATTTACGCCTTAAGATTGGCTCTTAGTACTAGTGTAGTGTGCGCGGACAATTAGAATGCATCACCATCATACTTAATGCATTTTAAAAGAGGATATGATGTACTCCAAACCTCTTAGCTGTACTACAAAGGTAAATTTTTCCGCAGGGTAACTAAATTTAGTAACTTAACCAATCAAAGGTACATAGCACTAGTTATATGGTAAAAAAAATTATTTTATATATCGAATCTAACTTTCCAAAAATAAATTGTTATTTATTTTACAAATTTTCTGGATTTCAGAATTCACTTAGAGCATCTCCAACAGTGGGTGCTAAAAATCCTATGTGGAATTTTTATTTAGATCCTTATTTATGGGGTCATATGTATGTGGCAAAAATAATAATGATTTGCTTATTAATAATAATAATAATAGTTTGGGGTCTTATTTTAAAATTTGTTGTTTTAGATAATGATAAAATTGATTCCCTCTTTCCTATTGGTTCATAATAATTTATTTAAAAATTAAAAAATTAAAATATAGTTAAAATGATGATGTGGAGGTCATTCCCAAGGTCTAAATAAGACCTTCTCCAAGACCTTCATATTTATTTTAACACCCTTTCTATTTTCTATGACCCACTGTTGGAGATGAATTTAATGTAAATGAGGGTCTAAAATCCTATGTGTCATGAAAAAATAAAACCTCCACCCTCTGTTGGAGATGCTCTTAATGTCTCAAAAACCTATCTTTTGCCTTAGAATCTGTTTAATTGTCAATTTGATCCAAAGTTTTTCAATGGTTTTACCTATTTACCACCCATCATTTTCCTAATTGCCACTCACCTTAATTACCACTCCTAGTTATCCTATTTACCACCCACATAGATTGTAAAACATCCTAAATACTACCTTCATATATATTGACTTTGTTTTTTACACCCTACAATTTTTTTTGTCCACCCCACATCTGAAAACCCTAAAACCAAAAAATCTAAAAATTATCCAAGCCGCCACCGCCACCACCACCGCCTCTTTCAATTTTTTTCCCTATAATCTCTAATCGAGTGACCAAAAAAAATCCAAAAACATTACCACCACCACTGCTTCTTTCATTTTTTTTCCCTCTAATCTCTTAATTTTTTTTTCCCTTCTAATCTCTTAATCGAGTGACCAAAAAAATCCAAAGCGATACGTACGTTGTCAAATTAAGGACAAAAACGACTGTTTAGAAACAGTAATGGTCTCATGTTTAACTCTGCAAATTGATGAGAAACTTTGACTTTAGTTGGATTTAAAAGCCGAGAAATGTTTTTTTTTTTGTTTTTCTTTGATCAATGAGACAAATGTTGATCCTACATTATTATTCTTGAATTGTGTAGACGAAACTGTAATTATCTTCTCCTACATTGTAATGAGCAGTTTCATGCATAGTTAAACATGGAGGCATGAATGAGCAGTTTCATGCAAAATTAAACAGGGAGGCATGAATGAGCAGTTAATGCCATTTAAGTTTATATTGTAATTAGGTATTCAATCAATGGTATAAATAGAGAGAAGGTAATTCAGAACAAGGGGGAAGAGGAAAAGGAGGGCAAAATAGAAAAATGTTATTGTAATACATAGATCAATAAAATATTACTCCCCAAGGGGATTCGTACGTGGACGTAGGCAAACCATGCCGAACCACGTTAAATCCGTGTGTCTGTCATTTCTGATTATTCCATGTTATTAGCCCTGTTTTTATCAACAACACCAAAATCATCGTGTTTAGTGCCTGGAAATATTTCTGGGTGCAAACATTGGCGCCGACTAAGGGGACTACGAGAAAAGGAATCGTGTTTTCCTATTGAGAAAAGTAGTACAGAATGCTTCAAAATAGTGTCCGTGTAAAAGCAGTTTGAATGTCTTGAAAAATCACTGCTGCAGTCTAGTTGATCGTAACTGCTGCAGTACAGTTTAATCGCAACAACTGCAGTCCAGCTGATCGCAGTTGTTGTAGACCATATAATCGCAGATATTTGCAGGTCGATTGATCGAGCTGCTCGTAGTCGATTTCTTAGCAATCCGCTGCAGATCCGATTAATCGAACTGCTGCAGATCGATTTCAACAAGCATTGCGATCCGATTGATCAAGCTGCTGCGGTCTTTTCCACATAATCTTTCTGATCGATTGATCAATCGTTGTAATCGATTTCTCAACAACATCTGCAGTCGATTTCAAAGAACAAGCGCCGCGTCAGTTGATCGAAGCTGCTGCAGATCTTTTTCCACATAATTCTTCTGATCCGATTAATTGAACTGTTGTAGTTCAGTTCCTCAGCAAATACTGCAGTCCAGTTGATCGGACTGCTGCAGTCCTTTTTCGCATAATTACAACAGTCCAGTTGATCGAGCTGTTGTAGTCAATTTCATTAGCAAATACTGTAGTCCAGTTGATCGAACTGCCACAGTCCTTTTTCATACAATTACTACTATCCAGTTGATCGAACTGTTGTGGTCCGATTTTCCTCAAAACTGTTTCAGTATAGGTTTCCTCAAAACTGTTTCAGTCAAATATGATTGAACTTATGTAGTTCGGTTTCTCAGCAACTACTTCAGTCCAGTTTTACTTATATTATTGCGACTCAGCTGATCGCAACTGTGGAAATACAGTTTTATGACAACTGTCTTCAATCCAGTTTTGATTCAACTGGTGCATTCCAGTCCTGTGGCCAATTTGGCCTAGGTTGCATGGTTTGCAAGCCTAGGTGCGGGCGCTACTTTGCCATGGCACGGCTAGGGCCAAGGTAAGGGTGTTTGGCTTGGCGTGGCGTGACCAGCGTAGCTAGGGCCAAGGCAGAGTGTGTTTGGCATGGAGCGGCTAGCTCGGGCTAAGTGTGGCTGGCATGATTTGCCATTGGCACGGAGGTGCGGCTAGCATGATTGGCATGCTTTGGCGCGTTTGGTGTGGGGCATGATTTTCCATTGGCACGAGAGGTGCGGCTAGCTTGGGCTAGGTGTGGCTGGCATGATTTGCCATTGGCACGGAGGTGCGGCTAGCATGGTTGGCATGCTTCGGCGCGTTTGGTATGGCTGGCATGATTTGCTATTGGAATATAGGTGCGGCTAGCATGGTTGGCATGCTTCGGCGCGTTTGGTATGGCTAGCATGATTTGCCATTGGCATAGAGGTGCGGCTAACATGGTTGGCATGCTTCGGCGCGTTTGGTATGGCTGGCATGATTTGCCATTGGCATAGAGGTGCGGTTAGCATGGTTGGCATGCTTCGGCGCGTTTGGTATGGCTGGCATGCTTTGCCATTGGCATAGAGGTGCGGCTAGCTTAGGCTAGGTGTGGCTGGCATGATTTTCCATTGGCACAGAGGTGCGGCTAGCATGGATGGCATGCTTTGGCGCGTTTGGTGTGACTAGCATAGCTAGGGCCAAGGCAGAGTGCGTTTGGCATGGAGCATCTAGCTTGGGCTAGGTGTGGCTGGCATGATTTGCCATTGGCACGGATGAGAATTAGGGTTTTGTTCGTTGTAACCCTAATTTAAAAAAATACCCCCTATTAATTATAGACTACATGCATTAAATGTCCTAATAAATGTGTCACCGGTGACATTAGGTTATTTGGGGTTTTACGATTTTACCCTTTGTTTAAAAACCTCCATCAACATTAAGTCCCCTGCTTAGCTCGGAACAGGAGCTTTGTTGCGAGGTAAGCATAAGATGGTGACAAATTATCAACATCAAATCGTAAAGAGAATTGAGGAGGCTTGTCTGACCTTTTTTATAAATAGGATTTGGAATCCTTGCCTCTGGCAGTTTTTCGCAAATCGGGAGGCTGGCACAATTGGGAAGTTAGCGTCGTGAGAGACAGGAAGCTGGGAGGCATTGAGAAGTTGTTGCGAGTTGGGAAACTGAGCGTGCTAGCTGAAGGGACCGGCGCAAAAATGGGAAGCTGATCGTGCTAGCTGGCGTGACTTGAGTTGGGAAACTGAGCGTGCTAGCTGGCGGGACCGGCGCAAGGTGGGGAAGCTGAGCGTGCTAGCTGGCGTGACTTGGGCGGCGTTGGGAAGTTGGGCACAATTGGTGGGAGGCGCAATTGGTGGTACCGGTGCTACTTGGGCAACGTTGGTTAGTTGGGCGCCCTTGTGGGCCCGTTCCTTGTATGCACGATTTTTGGTATAGGGAATTCCTTCCCTATTTCAGAATCTCCACGCCCATATATATATATAAAATCCCTTTCTCTCATCTTTGTTCTTCAATCTTTTCATACTAGCAGCAGAGTTATAAAGAAAAACCGGTTTCCAGGTATGTCTTCTAGTACTTCTCTTGTTTCCCTTTTCATGTAGGTGCAAACCCTAAAAGTAGGCGTTTTTATAATCCTTGCAATGATATTGCACATATGATTTCTTGGCGTGCTTCTTGTAGAAAATATTGTATATATGTACCCAAGGAAATACTGTATATATGATTCGAACCCGTAGAAAAATGCTCCATATATAATTTTAAACCCGAAGAAGGATACCATAGACGCATTCGAGCCCGTAGAAAATACTGCGTGCATAGTCTTGAACCCAAAGAAGGATACCGTGCAGACGAACTTGATCCCGTATAAAATCTGCACGTATATAATTTTTTGAACCACGAAGAAGATACTGCGTGTGCATTTTCGAACCCGTAGAGAATATTGTATATGTGCTTCATATGACTTCGAACCCATAGGAAATATTGCATATATGAATTTCGGACTTGAAGAAAATACTGCGCGGGCAGTTTTGAACCCGTAGAAAAATGCATCATATATAATTTTGAACCCGAAGAAGGATATCATAGACGCATTCGAGCCCGTAGAAAATACTGCGTATATAATTTTGAACCCTGAAGAAAATACTGTGTGTGCAGTTTTGAACCCGTGGAGAATACACCCTCTCTCTTTTTTTTTTTTGTTGGGTGCGGTTATGTGTCAGGGAGATAATTTCGTCTTTCTCCGTGTGCGAGATATCTCGTTACTAAGTTGTTATGAAGAAATCCGACAAGATGTTACATGAACAAAATTTTGCCTCATCGAAGGATGTTCATAGTTCCAAACCAAACACGGATGACGAATTCTTTGCTAGACCCCTCGCCCCTGCTCGGAAGAATCACCCAGGTTTCGTGCCAATTTTGTTAACCGGTGGTGAAGATGAAAAGAAGACACGTTCGGTTCGCCCAGACAACACCATACGGTTCTGTCTGCATAAAGAGGTATATTCTTCTTCCAACATTGATTTCAGGATGTGTCAAAGCCCATTGCGTTCTTTTGATAGATGGGTTGAGTTCATGGTGAGTATGAAGCACATAAATACTAGCTTGACTCGAGCAGCGATTATTGATGATGTCGAGCTTGATGGAAATCTCCAGATTAGGAAGGATATCCCGGGCTTGGTTGCTTTCATCTCCAGATGGTGTTCGGACACCCATACGATCATATGTAGATGGGGTGAAATAACTTTCTCCTTGGAGAGTGTGGCTCTCTTACTGAATCTTCCAGTAACCGGGAATCTTAATATCCGATTATCTGAAGGTGAGGAGAAGATGCGGGAAAACCTTGCCGCTAAGTTGGGAGATTACGCTCGAAAAGACTCCACTTTGCGAAGTCGAAGGATTCTGTGGGAAAGAAGATGAAAAGTGCTTTTACAATTTGGTGGATATCTCAATGGTTTCCGGACGAGCTGGAACCTAAACAAAAGAAGTGATCTTCATGTTGCAGCATTTTTGGCTCTCTCGGTTATCTAGAGACATTTTTGATGACGGTTGTGGCAAGAAGGAAATAAGACCGAGTTGCTAGTAATTCTTTGTGAAGTTAGAAAAAGGTGAAGTTCTTCCCATTGTCAAGTTATTCCTTGGTTCCACGTATGTGCATACGGATCACCTAATTGCGAACATGCGAGTTTCGAATGGTTTCATGAAAGTGGATTCATATGTGCACGTTGCTTTTCTCGCAAGCCTCGGCTATGGGAGCACTTTGATAAGTATGCTCACGAAACCGTTGCCTTCGATTCCCGCGAGTTGGGGCGGCTCCCGAATTCTTCGATGGGTGAACAAGCGTCCAAAAGTTTGCATGAGCTTGGTTAGTTTTCTCGATAAGTCGCATGAAATCGTTTTCGCCCATGGGAGCCGGTCCATAGGTCGGTGACTCAAATTGACACCTTTGCTTCCGCTCCGATCGTGTCTTTATCTTCGACGGCAACTTGAGTGTTGGTGAAAACTTGTTTATTCAAAGCTGCATGTCCGGCTATATGCCGTCTTTCTTCATGGGGTCTTTCCGAATAGCCGCTTACAATATTGACCGTCTTGCTCGTCACATGGGTTTCGATCAAGGGGTGCCTCTTGCTTTGCTGGTGGTTCCTAAGGATTCACCGCATGCCTCCCTCAATGCCAGTGCCCTTGAGCCAGGTATCCGCCTTCCCTTCTTTCAGACGGGAAGAGTAACTTCGACGACTTTTGGCTATAATGAGTTCTGGTACGATGAGTTCACTATTATCCAAGATTTTGTACATAACGTGGTGGAAAATGTTCGTTGTAAACCTTCCCCAGCAGTTTTGAAGAAGTATCCAATGTTGAGAGATCCCAAGCGAAAGTTGCCTGGCAACTTGGAAAGTCCCCAGGCAAAGGAACAGAGAACGAAGAATCGTGCTGGCGGGTTCCGGGCGGTTTTAAAATATCCTTCCGCAGCTCTTGTGTCTTTCAGTTCTTCCAATAACCAGGTATGTGTCGCCTCCTTGTTGGTTTTTCTCAAAACACGTGAATTTCTGCTGAAAACATGTGTCTTGTTTCTTCCAAGGCTTCGGTTGTGTTAATGCTTTCGCTGCCCTTGCACGTTGCCAGGAGACGACAATTTCTTCTAAGAATTCCGGCGGCAGTGAGCCTACTCATAGTGGTGATGAGTCAGAGAAAGAAGAAAGTTCGACAAGTGAGAGTGATTCCTCGGCAAAGACTGGCTCTTTCTCGGGAAGTGGTTCGGTGAGTTTCGCGCTTCTTTTCTTTCTTCTTCCGTTTTTTTTTTTTTTTTTTTTTGAAAAGATGTCTAACTCAAGTTCGCAGGAGGAATCTAGTTCGGAGGACGATTCTGGGGTGGAGACACACGAAAACTTGCTTTTGGTGACCACCGCCGGTGACTTGGAGATGGGAGCTAGCCCATTGCCGGGCACAGATGTGGTTCAAAAGGTGGATGGTTCTCTGATGGTTGCTGCCGTAGACATGGAAGAAGACCCTTTGCGAGTCGTGAGGCCAGTTGCAGGCGCCATTTTTGATCCCTCGTACTTGGTTCCTTATCCAGGTCATGTGATGGTTGGCAGTTTCAGCGTACTAGCTAAGTATGAGGCGTTGTACACCAGAATCTGGGAGAAGTACAGACATATGGCCACAACCAAGAAGGTCACTAGTCAATTTGCGCTGGTTAAGCGTGTGGAAGAGGCTTTATCTTAAATCGAGGATATGCGTGAGGTGACTGGTCAAACCGTTTCTGAAGACGTTATTGCTGATTGGGAGCACCATCGCGACGTGTGCGTAGAAAATGAGTTTAACGCTTCGTGGTTTGTCGAAGGCCTTGATGAGATCCAGAAGTCGAAAGATGTAGCAATCGAAAGTCTTTCTGCAGAGGATATTGCACGACAGGAGGTAGAACTCGAAAAGCTTTCCAAGATGTTAACTATGAAGAGAGCGGCTCTTGATGACGCAAAGTGGACTTTCTCCAAGAAAAGCAGACCTCTGTTGGATGATTTTCCTTGAATGTTTCTCTGTTAAACTTTCATTTAGGTTCTTCTTCTTTTTTTTTTTTTTTTGAAAAACATACTAGATGTCTGGTTCAAGGTTCGACTGGTTTTGATAGATATCTGGTAACTTTTGAGGATATTGGATTATTTCTGGGATGAATATTTTTGATAATATGACTCTGATTATGTTTTGTGAAAAGAATATTTCTCTTATGAAAGTGTTTGCTAGCAATAGGCATAAGACGCAGTAGTATGACGGTTTTATTAAGAACCTAAAACAGATCGTATATCTTGCCCAGTTTAAATTTACTCACTTCATATGTTTTTACGAACACGCCCCTCTCCATGTAAAAGGCGGCTTTGCAGGTAGCATCGCCAGCAAGTCCCCAATCGTTAGTAGCATCTTCAGCGGGTCCCCAGTGTAGTTTTTTACAACTGGTAACCGGGTTGTCTGGCAGTTGAGTCGGATTGAGTCGCAGGGTTGTCTGGCAGTTGAGTCGGATTGAGTCGCCTTCCCCTACCATCTTGACATCTGGGTCGAAGAACGAGATCGACAATTTGACATTGTAGCCGATAGATCAATCCTCCCGATGTGGTCGCCAATTATTTATGGGTAAAAATCGTTTCCGTCGATTTTGGTAAATTCGGTAGGTGAGTGAGAAACTGGTTTAAACCCTAAACAAATGTGCTGCACGTGAGCACTTTATAGATTCGAGAGATCAATCTGTACAAGTCCGACCTAAACCAAGAAATGGCCGTTCCAGACTTGCTTCGGTCACAAAGTGGAGGAGAAGGGTTGATTTGGGGAGGGAAGCAAAGAAAGGTGTTGAGACGAGAATAGTGCGGGAGAGTAGTGTCTCGACTTGTATCATAAAGTGAAAGCTTAGGAAGCTTGCAAGAGATGAAAGCTTTTGGAGAGCTTGCAAAGTTTCCTTTTCTGAGAGTGTTGTATTTTTCTCCTGACCGAGACTTGTTGTCTGGTGGAAATAGGTAAGACCTATTTATACAAGTCGAGGCTGAAACGTACCCTGGCCTCATAAAGGAAGAGAGTAAAGGGTGAAATAATGGGAGGAGGTGGTAATCGCAAGGTGTTTATGGGTGAAAATATTTTCACCATTATTTCCTCATTTATTTGACCGCTTTATTCCTATTCATGCTTTCTTAATGTGAGCGTAGTGTACGCGCATCTTTGTGACCGCCAAACCAAAACCCTAGAAAGCATCCCCAGTTTGTGTTGATGTCTCGAGTGTTGGTTGCACCTTGAGTGCAAGTGGCGCTGCTAGAAGCGCGTGTGGCATGTGCCACTGGCATGTGCGGAATGCCTTTGTTGCGGGTTGCACCTTGATTGCAAGTGGCAATGCCAGAGCTGCTAGTGGCGTGTGTGGCATGTGCCAATGGCATGTGCGGAATGCTTTGGTGGTAAGTTGTACGTTGAGTGTAAGTGGCAATGCCAGAGTTGCTAGTAGCGTGTATGGCAAGTGCCAATGGCGTGTGCGGAATGCCTTGATGGTAGGTTGCACGATTTGCAAGTTAGGCTACCAGCGTGCGTGTTTGGCATGTGTCAATTGGCACGCATGGCTATTAGGGCTATGTCCTGGTAAGAAAAGCTACCAGCGATGCATGTTGGCATGTGCCAATGGCATGCGTGGCCAACTTGGGTCACGACCTGGTAGGAAAAGCTACCAGCGAGCGTGTTGGCATGTGCCAATGGCATGCGTGGCCAATTTGGTGTGCGTCCTGGTAGGAAAAGCTGCCAGCGAGCGTGTTGGCATGTGCCAATGGCATGCGTGGCCAATTTGGGTCGCGCCCTGGTAGGAAAAGCTACCAGCGAGCGTGTTGGCATGTGCCAATGGCATGCTCGGCCAATTTGGGTCGCGCCTTGGTAGAAAAAGCTACCAGCGAGCGTGTTGGCATGTGCCAATGGCATGCTCGGCCAATTTGGGTCGCGCCTTGGTAGAAAAAGCTACCAGCGAGCGTGTTGGCATGTGCCAATGGAATGCTCGACCAATTTGGGTCGCGCCTTGGTTGAAAAAGCTACCACCGAGCGTGTTGGCATGTGCAAATGGCTTGCGTGGCCAATTTGGGTCGCGCCTTGATAGAAAAAGCTACCAGCGAGCGTGTTGGCATGTGCCAATGGCATGCGTGGCCAATTTGGGTCGCGCCTTGGTAGAAAAAGCTACCAGCGAGCGTGTTGGCATGTGCCAATGGCATGCGTGGCCAATTTGGGTCGCGCCTTGGTAGAAAAAGCTACCAGCGAGCTTGTTGGCATGTGCCAATGGCATGCGTGGCCAATTTGGCCTAGGTTGCATGGTTTGCAAACCTAGGTACGGGCGCTACTTTGGCATGGCGCGGCTAGGGCCAAGGTAAGGGTGTTTGCTTGGCGTGGCGTGACCAGCGTAGCTAGGGCCAAGGCAGAGTGTGTTTGGCATGGCGCGGCTAGCTCGGGCTAAGTGTGGCTGGCATGATTTGCCATTGGCACGGAGGTGCGGCTAGCATGGTTGGCATGCTTTGGCGCGGTTGGTGTGGCTGGCATGATTTGCCATTGGCATAGAGGTGCGGCTAGCTTGGGCTAGGTGTGGCTGGCATGATTTGCCATTGGCACGGAGGTGCGGCTAGCATGGTTGGCATGCTTCGGCGCGTTTGGTATGGCTGGCATGATTTGCCATTGGCATAGAGGTGCGGTTAGCATGGTTGGCATGCTTCCGCGCGTTTGGTATGGCTGGCATGATTTTCCATTGGCATAGAGGTGCGGCTAGCATGGTTGGCATGCTTCGGAGCGTTTGGTATGGCTGGCATGATTTGCCATTGGAATAGAGGTGCGGCTAGCATGGTTGGCATGCTTCGGCGCGTTTGGTATGGTCGGGCATGCTTTGCCATTGGCATAGAGGTGCGGCTAGCTTAGGCTAGGTGTGGCTGGCATGATTTGCCATTGGCGCAGAGGTGCGGCTAGCATGGTTGGCATGCTTTGGCGCGTTTGGTGTGACTAGCATATCTAGGGCCAAGGCAGAGTGCGTTTGGCATGGAGCAGCTAGCTTGGGCTAGGTGTGGCTGGCATGATTTGCCATTGGCACGGAGGGGAATTAGAGTTTTGTTCGTTGTAACCCTAATTTGAAAAAATACGCCCTATTAATTATTGACTACATGCATTAAATGTCTTAATAAATGTGTCACCGGTGACATTAGGTTATTTGGGGTTTTACGATTTTACCCTTTGTTTAAAAACCACCATCAACAACTGGGAATCAGGATTTCACCGAACTCTTTTTCTATGGTTCAATATTAATTCTTAGACAATAACAGCTCCAAAAACAATAATTATTGACGCAAAGTGGACTTTCTCCAAGAAAAGCAGACCTCTGTTGGATGATTTTCCTTGAATGTTTCTCTGTTAAACTTTCATTTAGGTTCTTCTTTTTTTTTTTTTTTGAAAAACATACTAGATGTCTGGTTCAAGGTTCGACTGGTTTTGATAGATATCTGGTAACTTTTGAGGATATTGGATTATTTCTGGGATGAATATTTTTGATAATATGACTCTGATTATGTTTTGTGAAAAGAATATTTCTCTTATGAAAGTGTTTGCTAGCAATAGGCATAAGACGCAGTAGTATGACGGTTTTATTAAGAACCTAAAACAGATCGTATATCTTGCCCAGTTTAAATTTACTCACTTCATATGTTTTTACGAACACGCCCCTCTCCATGTAAAAGGCGGCTTTGCAGTAGCATCGCCGACAAGTCCCCAATCGTTAGTAGCATCTTGGCGGGTCCCCGGTGTAGTTTTTTACAACCGGTAACCGGGTTGTCCGCGCAATTGAGTCGGATTGAGTCGCAGGGTTGTCTCGGCCGGTTGAGTCGGATTGAGTCGCCTTCCCTACCATCTTGACATCCGGGTCGAAGAACGAGATCGACAATTTGACATTGTAGCCGATAGATCAATCCTCCCGATGTGGTCGCCAATTATTTATGGGTAAAAATCGTTTCCGTCGATTTTGGTAAATTCGGTAGGTGAGTGAGAAACTGGTTTAAACCCTAAACAAATATGCTGCACGTGAGCACTTTATAGATTCGAGAGATCAATCTGTACAAGTCCGACCTAAACCAAGAAATGGCCGTTCCAGACTTGCTTCGGTCACAAAGTGGAGGAGAAGGGTTGATTTGGGGAGGGAAGCAAAGAAAGGTGTTGAGACCAGAATAGTTCTGGGAGAGTAGTGTCTCGACTTGTATCAGAAAGTGAAAGCTTAGGAAGCTTGCAAGAGATGAAAGCTTTTTGGAGAGCTTGCAAAGTTTCCTTTTCTGAGAGTGTTGTATTTTTCTCCTGACCGAGACTTGTTGTCTGGTGGAAATAGGTAAGACCTATTTATACAAGTCGAGGCCGAAACGCACCTCGGCCTCATGAAGGAAGAGAGTAAAGGGTGAAATAATGGGAGGAGGTGGTAATCGCAAGGTGTTTATGGGTGAAAATATTTTCACCATTATTTCCTCATTTATTTGACCGCTTTATTCCTATTCATGCTTTCTTAATGTGAGCGTAGTGTACGCTGCATGCTGTGACCGCCAAACCAAAACCCTAGAAAGCATCCCCCAGTTTGTGTTGATGTCTCGAGTGTTGGTTGCACCTTGAGTGCAAGTGGCGCTGCTAGAAGCGCGTGTGGCATGTGCCACTGGCATGTGCGGAATGCCTTTGTTGCGGGTTGCACCTTGATTGCAAGTGGCAATGCCAGAGCTGCTAGTGGCGTGTGTGGCATGTGCCAATGGCATGTGCGGAATGCTTTGGTGGTAAGTTGTACGTTGAGTGTAAGTGGCAATGCCAGAGCTGCTAGTAGCGTGTATGGCAAGTGCCAATGGCGTGTGCGGAATGCCTTGATGGTAGGTTGCACGATTTGCAAGTTAGGCTACCAGCGTGCGTGTTTGGCATGTGTCAATTGGCACGCATGGCCATTAGGGCTATGTCCTGGTAAGAAAAGCTACCAGCGATGCATGTTGGCATGTGCCAATGGCATGCGTGGCCAACTTGGGTCACGACCTGGTAGGAAAAGCTACCAGCGAGCGTGTTGGCATGTGCCAATGGCATGCGTGGCCAATTTGGTGTGCGTCCTGGTAGGAAAAGCTGCCAGCGAGCGTGTTGGCATGTGCCAATGGCATGCGTGGCCAATTTGGGTCGCGCCCTGGTAGGAAAAGCTACCAGCGAGCGTATTGGCATGTGCCAATGGCATGCTCGGCCAATTTGGGTCGCGCCTTGGTAGAAAAAGCTACCAGCGAGCGTGTTGGCATGTGCCAATGGCATGCTCGGCCAATTTGGGTCGCGCCTTGGTAGAAAAAGCTACCAGCGAGCGTGTTGGCATGTGCCAATGGAATGCTCAGCCAATTTGGGTCGCGCCTTGGTAGAAAAAGCTACCAACGAGCGTGTTGGCATGTGCCAATGGCATGCGTGGCCAATTTGGGTCGCGCCTTGGTAGAAAAAGCTACCAGCGAGCGTGTTGGCATGTGCCAATGGCATGCGTGGCCAATTTGGGTCGCGCCTTGGTAGAAAAAGCTACCAGCCGAGCGTGTTGGCATGTGCCAATGGCATGCGTGGCCAATTTGGGTCGCGCCTTGGTAGAAAAAGCTACCGCCGAGCTTTGTTGGCATGTGCCAATGGCATGCGTGGCCAATTTGGCCTAGGTTGCATGGTTTGCAAACCTAGGTACGGGCGCTACTTTGGCATGGCGCGGCTAGGGCCAAGGTAAGGGTGTTTGCTTGGCGTGGCGTGACCAGCGTAGCTAGGGCCAAGGCCGAGTGTGTTTGGCATGGCGCGGCTAGCTCGGGCTAAGTGTGGCTGGCATGATTTGCCATTGGCACGGAGGTGCGGCTAGCATGGTTGGCATGCTTTGGCGCGTTTGGTGTGGCTGGCATGATTTGCCATTGGCATAGAGGTGCGGCTAGCTTGGGCTAGGTGTGGTCTGGCATGATTTGCCATTGGCACGAGGTGCGGCTAGCATGGTTGGCATGCTTGGCGCGTTTGGTATGGCTGGCATGATTTGCCATTGGCATAGAGGTGCGGTTAGCATGGTTGGCATGCTTCCGCGCGTTTGGTATGGCTGGCATGATTTTCCATTGGCATAGAGGTGCGGCTAGCATGGTTGGCATGCTTCGGAGCGTTTGGTATGGCTGGCATGATTTGCCATTGGAATAGAGGTGCGGCTAGCATGGTTGGCATGCTTCGGCGCGTTTGGTATGGCTGGCATGCTTTGCCATTGGCATAGAGGTGCGGCTAGCTTAGGCTAGGTGTGGCTGGCATGATTTGCCATTGGCGCAGAGGTGCGGCTAGCATGGTTGGCATGCTTTGGCGCGTTTGGTGTGACTAGCATATCTAGGGCCAAGGCGAGAGTGCGTTTGGCATGGAGCGACTAGCTTGGGCTAGGTGTGGTGGCATGATTTGCCATTGGCACGGAGGGGAATTAGAGTTTTGTTCGTTGTAACCCTAATTTGAAAAAATACGCCCTATTAATTATTGACTACATGCATTAAATGTCTTAATAAATGTGTCACCGGTGACATTAGGTTATTTGGGGTTTTACGATTTTACCCTTTGTTTAAAAACCACCATCAACAACTGGGAATCAGGATTTCACCGAACTCTTTTTCTATGGTTCAATATTAATTCTTAGACAATAACAGCTCCAAAAACAATAATTATTGACTCTTAATCTTTGCCAAGGTAGATTTTATAAAACATTACTTGTAAATGGTAAGCATGGATTATCAAAACACCTAAGCTAAGCATAACCCATCAAACTAAATCACAACTAATTAATTTAAAATCATAATTCAAATTATATTAATGCAAAAGTCATAAAAAGAATTAAATAAAGTTACCACAGTGATGAGAATTGGCTTCCTCCGTCATCCCAGTGATGGGGTTTAGCTTCACATGGTGAAAATACGCTCAAAATATTTATTCATGGCTCAAAAGTGTGTTTACAATAGTGAAAAGAGAGAAGAGTAATAAAAACAGAAAACTTCAACGTTTATAAGTGTTGCGAAGTCACTGTTAATAAACGATAAATTAAATGTGTTGCAGAATAACCGACTGACTATTTGTGTCTGTTCTTCGTGTTCTTGAGAACGACACTTCTCTTCTGTCGTCTGCAACTTGTCCTTCTTCTTCTCTGCTGCTGCTTCCACAACTCCTCTACAGCGTTTCGTTCTTCACAGAAACCTCCCCAAACTCTCCATCCCCTTTTATGACTTACCCCAAGTCTATTTATACATAGAAGGTTGATTTATCAGTGGTTTTTCTTTCCTGATTTATTCTCCTCCACGTCTCTGTTTTGTTGCAAGTCTTTACAGGCTTGTAATAAAATCTCCAGAGAAGATTTTCTTTCAATCTCTACACGTAACTGCCAAATATCGAAACCGTGATATTCTAGCTTTCTTGATTTATCGAGAATCAATCTAACTCTTCCTTTTTTTACGTGACAAAATCAACTACCTTCCTTGTATAAGCATGAGCATTCAATACCAATCCAAATGCACATGAGAACTCGAGTAGATTTCGTCCAAAACCAAAATAGAAAGTTCTCCAGTGAATTTTGTTTTTCTCCCTGTTTATCGAGATTTGATGATAAACGTTTTTATTTACGATCCAAAATCAATTACCAACCCTGGTCCAATGTAACAAGCCCATATTAGGCCATATCATAGACCAAATCCACAAGAATCACGTCCAAATTTGCTTCACAAACTTCGCAGTAGAGAAAGAATTAAAATTCCCGCCAAAATTCAATGTTGGAACCAAGGTGAAGAATGGGTGTCCCCCTATCCAGCGCTAGACTCCCTTTAGCACTTTGGGTGAAAATAGTAAATCTGGGGTGCATATAGCGGTGGGATTCCCTTAGCAATTGAAGTGCTCCTTATCCAGCTGAGGGGTGGCTTTAGTAGATGTCCTCTGGAGATGCCTTTAGAAACTTTTCGAGCCGAATTTTCCAAAAAATATTTATTTCCCAAAAAAACCTACAAATACACAAAACATCATAATAAGTACAAAAATGGGTACTAACAATATACAAAATCGAGATGAAAATAGACACATAAATGCGTCTATCATCTCACAAGATAGAATGGTAAATGTCGTGAGTAAATAGGATAGGCCGGTCACATACATCTTTGTTGAACAATGTATGATACTCAACTACCATATCCTAATACTAATCCGAAACTTGACCTTAATAGACTAGAAATCAAGATTTAGTTTTGTAAATCTAACATTGACAACAAGCTTGAGATAGCATAACTTGCGAGTTCGACCAAGCGGTGCCGGTGCTCTAACACTTTGTAATGTAAGTTTTTGTTTTGTTTGGCTTAATAGCCTAGGATCCTTTTAGCTTGGGGTTTTCTAATTCTCTTGGTTGTTTTGCTAAGCACCGGGTGAATTTTTCTCCTTGTTTATTTTGCTTAATTTTTTAAGCTCTCACAATGAAAATTCTTACGTTTGCTGATTAAGAAAAAATAAAATATACAAAGAGCTAGCACAGATAGCTACCAAAGCAATAAATAAAGAAAATTTTACGTGAAAACAACATCCCATTTGTAAACGGAAAATGGGTCATTTGTCCAAATATTTTTAAAACATGGTTCAAATGGACGAGTAAAAATTAGTATGGGTGAAATGGACACTAAAAAAATAGCAAGGATGAAACTGAATTCATCCCGACTTAAACTTAAAAAATAGTAAGGATGAAACTGGATGCATCCTGATGTAAATTAAGAATAAGAAAAAGTATTTGAAAATGGATAGGATGAAACTGTTTACATCCTGACTATTTTTACATTTTTGTCCATTTAAACAGTATCAGAATCTAAATGTCATTTTCACTCAGGAATTGTTGATTTTGGTCTTTTTAACCAATTTTGTGAATTGTAAACTTCAGATAGAATGAAGTACTCCAATGCAGCTTCCCACACCTTCACAAATGATTTAGCTTCAATTCCCAGGTCATCATAAGTAGAGGTGTAAACGTCTGCGGCCAAGACAACCCTAAGACACGAAGTCGCGTGCTTCACGTGTTATGTGCCGTCTTTGTCTTGCCAACGATTTAAACGTCTTTGTGCCGTCTTTGTGCTTTACTAGTCAAAAGCTAGGCACAGCACAGCCCACGGGCACATCACACGAATAAACGTGCCGTGCTGTATCGTGCTGGCACACGTGCTATAAACAATTTGCAATCACTTAATGTATACATTAAGTCGGACATTTTCACAAGAATTTAATTAGACAACATATCATTTGAAATTATTTCAAGTAAAATTAACAAGTTTATTCAATAAAAAGAAATAACCAATCAAATATAAAATTGGATTATTGTCATGTAAATTAAAGCTCTAGTTTAATATAGGTGACGACATTATAACAACGATATTGAAATATATTTTCTAAATATTAAGGTATTATATGTGTTGTTATGAATAAACCAACATAAAATGTTAAAAACTAGCTAGAATAGTGACTCTTTTACGAAATATACAAAAAATGTGATGTATTATGCCTTGTTATATGGTGTATTTGTACATGTTGTGACGTGCTATCTTAACGTGCTGGGCTGGGATGGGCCACGTGTTTATCCGTGCCGCGTGCTGTGCTGTGCTACTGTGCCAATTAGTCAAACCCAAAGACGTCCCATTTAACTAACGTCTTTGTGCCGTGCCGGGCTAAGTCACGTGTTTGGGCTCATTTGTGCTCAAATTTTAGTGTCTTTGTCTTTGGTTTGTGCTCGTGCTGGCACAGCCCAATTTACACCTCTAATCATAAGCTTTAAAAGTATGTTGTATTTCCAAAATACCAGCATGTCTTTCCCTCCAAATTACTCATACAACTACAGTAAGGAAATATATCCGAAACCAACACTTCTAGCCCGAAAACCATATCCAGCACTTGGCAAAGTCAGATAAAGACTTAGGAAAAGTCAATGCCCAGTTAGATCGAGTTAGCATCAAATTCGAAACATACTAATAGACGGTGCCACGTCCAGCTGGCCACCAAGACCACACGTACTAAACAGATGAAGTAAATGATTAACACTTCTTAGATCATTATTAATTTCACAAAATTGGTTAAAAAGACCAAAATTAAAATTTCCTGGGTGAAAAGGACAGTTAGATTTTAATACTGTTTAAATGGACAAAAATTTAAAAATAGGCAGGATGTAACCAGTTTCATCTTACCAATTTTCAAATACTTTTTCTTATTTTTAATTTACACAGGATGCATCCAGTTTCATCCTCGCTATTTTTTAAGTTTAAGCCAGGATGAATCCAGTTTCATCCTTGTTATTTTTTACTCGTCCATTTGAACCGTGTTTTAAATTTTTTTGGACAAATGACCCATTTTCCGTATTAATTTGTTAATTGTCAATTAAATAAGCTGCAACCATCAATTAACATAGTAGTTTAGAATCAGAGCAATAAAATTTGTCAGATTCCTATAAAATTGTTTTTTGTGTATTTTATTTGTATATCTAGACTGTTGGAATATTTTTAACTACGCTATCCAAGGGGGGTCCTTGGGGGCGTAGCCCCCCAGGCTGTTGATGAGACTCATCGTTTCGTGAAGAGAAACATGTTGGTGAAAAGATGTCAAAGCCTCTATAAATAACATCTCCCAAAACTGGTTCAATATATAATTGAAAATAATCGGAAAAAAAAACCTTTTTTCTGTTTTCTCTCTTTCTAAAGCATCATCAGAAATTTTGTTTACATGTGTTCTTGATTGGATCAAGGGATACAAACCTTGAATTCAATTTCTGTTGTAGGTCTTCCACTGTATCCTGAAGGCATTATTTCACATACCTGTTGTAATCGCCAAATTATTGGGAGGGTAGAAATAATTGTCTAAAAGAAATCATATGAGCCTTGAAAGTTTGGAGTACAACAATCTCTTCCTGTGTTATTTCATCTTCTATTGCAACTTGAGTTTTCCAACATAGACTCGACGGATATTTTTCCCTTTCGCTCGCAAATTATATATTTCTTAAAAAGCAAATGAACTGACATTTATCTTTTGAAATACTAATGACCTGATTAATACAGATTACAAATTTAATTATTTTTCCAAACTAAAAATTTCTAATTAGAGAAAATGGGTCAATTGTCCAAAAAAAATTAAAACACGGTTCAAATGAACGAGTAAAAAAAAGTACGGGTGAAATAGCCAAAAAAAATAGCAAGGATGAAACTGGATTCATCCTGGCTTATACTTAAAAAATAGCAAGGATGAAACTGGATGCATCCTGTGTAAAATAAAAATAAGAAAAAATATTTGAAAATGGACAGGATGAAACCGGTTACATCCTGCCTATTTTTAAATTTTTGTCCATTTAAACAGTATCTTTTTAATTTTTGGCTATTTAAACAGTATCAAAACCTAAGTGTCTTTTTCACCCAGAAATTGTTGATTTTGATCTTTTTGACCAATTTTGTGTTCTAATTAATGGTCCCTGGTTTTAAAGTTTAAACTAATCGATTTACCATCAACTAGCTAACATGCAATTTAGTGGACTCCAAGAGTCGTGGTCGTCGACTGATTCCACCGCAAAGAGTTAAGATGTTGCATTCATAAACGCACGTCGATGGTGCATTATTGAGTATTGTCAATGGATCATATATATATACATCAATAATGCCGATTGACAGTTTCATGTATGAAATGGATTTTTTTTTTTTTTTTTTTTTTTTTTTTTTTTTTTTTTTGAATCAGAGGAAATTAAACTTGTCGGATTCGTCTATATTAAAACTTAGTTTTTAAAGTATATTATCTCATTAGAATAGCTTTTGGATGGCTCCACGATTCATTATCGTGGGGTGCTTCTTCTTTAGCACAAATCATGGATCAACTTAGATGTTGTATTTTTCTTTAGCCGGCCGGCCTTTCAGATTATATAATACTCCTGTCTCCGGCTTGTTCAAAGAAGTTGACATTTTAAGAAAAATATATAACAAGATAATGCAATGGTGTGGTGACGAAGAGGAGTAATAAGAGTCATCGTCATCTTTGAGAAATATGAGCTTGTAATATCAGATAAGATATAACCAGTCTTACGTCGTCCAAGTGGCTAGCCTCTAATTATATGTCGTGATCACGATCTGCATTTTTTTTTGTCTATCTAGGCTTTTAAATAGTCCATTATTGCTGAAAATAATCAAACTTCACATGGAATTATTATTACAAGGACATTTGCTACATATAAACAATACTACCACCAAGTTGAGTCAATCAAACCATAATAATCTAATCATGTTTCAGCTGCAAGATCCTTATCTACCGGCGAATTAATGTATATGTATATGCGTACCTTTCTTATCAAATTCTTGGAAGCTTCTGTTCGATGCATTTTGTATTTGTTAATCATTATAATGAACTGCATCACGATCAGTTTTCAGGTCTTTGTCGAGGAAGTCGTCTCCTGTTAGCGCAATGTATGCTCTACCGTTTACTTCTGTAATATTTTATCATCAACATGTTCACATGGCTTGGTGATTCAACGTCAAGGGTGTAATTAATTGGCAATCGACTATCCAACTGACGCATATGATGATGACAATATATATATATAAAGGCATCGTGCGATCGACTACATCCATCGTTTCTCTCACCAGTCCGATCCTAATCTCTTTTTGTTCTCCTTTTGTCACCTTCTTCCTCTACTTTATCATTCTACCGGCCAGTTCAGATCAGAAGTGCAAGAAATTATTGCAGAAGGTATAGTCTCTTTTACTGTCACTCTATCTTGATTGTGTTCTCTTTCGTTCTTTTTTGTTTCTTCTCTCTTAAATATAGACTCTTAAAACTGCAGATGGTTGGACAAAAGAGAGGTAGCATTGCCTTCTTTGCAACCTACCGAACACCGGTGCCTCTAGACATATTCTCATGCCCGTTCCCACTTCCAAACCCATCGGGGAACGAGGAACTCTCCATGATTGATGACAGCAAAGATGAATACAATTACAATGGACGAGAAATTCCAAAGGATGCTCTCAAGAAACTTCTGAAGCTCCCAAATTTGAAATCAAAAACCGAAGGCAAAGAAGCCGATGTAGATAACGGTAATCTTTCAGGTATTATTTTCGTCTCTGAGCGAAACAGGCTGGAATTGCTTCACATAGCTCTACGCTTTCAGAGCCCGCCCAAGGTCGAAGTTTACCAGTTGGTTCAAATTTTCGGGGTTAACGATGATTTCAACAAGGTTTGCTTGGAAGATAGTGGTTGCTTTACTGATAATCATCTCATATATGTTAGCACCAAGGAACCAGCTAAGGAACGTCGTCAGCCTTGGACTGCCGTTTATCAAACCAATCTCCAGACCGGAGTAACTGACCGTCTCACGCCACCAGGTTTTTACTCTCTTCAATTACCATTACTTAATAGTCTTATACCATTCCGTTTTTCATGATGATACTAATTTCTTATCACGGATTAAACTTGCATCAACCAGAGACTGCTGATTTAAGCCCCTCGGTTTCACCGTCAAAAAAGATGATAGCTGTGGCATCGTACCAGGGAAAGGCAGGTGGTTGGGGAGGTGAAATTGAAGATCTAAAGACTAACATTTATATAATCGATGTAGAGGCACCCGAAAAACGCACGATGCTAGTAGAGAATGGTGGGTGGCCAACTTGGGGAAGTGACAATGTCATTTTCTTCCACCGTAAGGATGATCCGATAGAACATCCAAAAGGCGTTAAATTTCCCAAGGACGTATTCTGGGGAGTATACAGAGCGGACTTTAGCAATGGTGTTGAAAATTGTATTGTAAAACGTGTGACTCCATCAAATATTGATGGGTTCACTCCGGTGGCCATTGATGCGAACAGAGTGGCTGTTGTAACTGTTCGTGCAGAATCACAGGGGTTAGGCGCAGCACGTGAAGTAGACCAGTTTAGGCAGATAGAGATTTTTGATTCAGCTACCGGACATAACACAAGAATCACTCAGAATACTACAAAATCAAAAGCGGATCACTTTAACCCTTTTCTGATGGATGGTGGGAAGCTCATTGGTTACCATCGTGGAAGGAGCGACAAACTCTCGGTAATTACTTTAAATTGATTAGTTATATCTACCCATTGTATATTACTCCCTCCATCCTAAATTATGAGTCCGCTTTAACTTTGTCAAAATATTAAAGAAATCCTATAAAATATCATGACTAGCCCTTGACTAGCCTATTTAATGTTATGTTATTACCAAAACTAAAATTATTAGTGTTCATAATTCTAAATTGGATAGTATTATTATTATTTTAGAAAATATTTTAAGAAATAAAAGCCAACTGATACTGCTTTTATTTTGAAATCCACAATTTAAGAAAATTTTTTTTCCTCCATTTGATTTTGGTTTCCCGCACTAAAACTTTGGAGTCTTTGGAATTTTTATTTGAGAGGAAAAAGAATTTGAAATTGTAGATCATTTCCTCTTTAGATATAATCGACCATGAATTTGAGATTTTGTCAATTAATGTTTTTATTTAAAAAAGGTTATGTAAGATTAAGTAGAAGTTTTATTAGGAATTTTATAAGTATCCATAAATGTTTTTATTTAAAAAAGGAATGACAATTAATACAAAGATATTGAGTAAGTATTTTTCCTTATATATGGTGATATTATTTAAGATTTTGATATTAAAAAAGAATTTATGATTATTAAAAATAAAGGGTATAGTTGATAGTTTAAGGGAAAAAAATGTCTATAAGCAGAGCGGACGGATAAAAATGGACAAACCAAAGTAGAAATTAGTACAAATAATTTAGGACAGAGGGAGTATTTGTGAAGGGTATACTAATGCAATATTATGCTTTTCTGCCTGTAATAGTTTGACGAAGCGGTGGAAAGACCGTTTCAGACGCTCGACTCCTCACTACCAGACGTAGGTCTATTCAGAGTGTCAGGAGTGTTTCCAACAATTTCAAAAGATGGAAAAAGGCTTGCATTTGTTGACAATGAGTTCAAAGCTGTTTGGGTTGCTGATAGTAATGGATTGCATATTGCGTACGAGGTATGTCTATTATATATATGTGTGTGCGTGTGATTCGTATGACGTATCATGTGATATTGGGTTTGTTTATTGTGTAGGAGGAGGGACCGGACAAACTCTTCTCCCCAGTTTGGAACCAATGTGAGGACACATTATATGTATGTGTAGGACCTTCGTTTAACATGAGAATGAGTGTGAACATCAATGCTATCACCAACGTATCGAGGTTAAGACGTCAGAGTCATGCGCTAACAGATCAGTACAATAATGCCTTCCCATCCAGTAGTCCTGATGGTAATAGTTCACACTTCATACAACTACCTTTCAGTGTGTACATGCTTTTGCAACTGTATGTAATAATGATTTGGAAACGTCTACACTCTACAGGGAAGAAATTAGTTTACCGATCAACTGGGAAAGACGGATTCAAGAATCTATACATAATGGAAGATTCAAAACGAGGGGTGGTCAATGGAAGGGAACCGAGAAGGCTAACAAAAGGGGAATGGACTGACACACATTGCCAATGGTCGCCAAAGGGAGATTGGATAGTATTTTCGTCAACCCGTGACAAGCCTGCAGGTGCACCAGAATCAGACCAGGGTCTTGACCCAGGATACTTCGCGGTGTTTCTGGTGAAGTGGGATAATCCAGATGTTTTGGTAAGAGTGATGACTAGTGGAAGCGATATCTCAGGGCATGTGAACCATCCGTGTTTCAGTCCGGACGGCCGTAGCATTGTTGTGACTTCAGATCTTGCTGGTGTGTCTGTTGATCCCATATCTTTACCTCTATTCGAGCACTCTGTGAGGTCTTATGGAGATATTTTCTCTATCGACCTTCCCGAAGATCACCTAGTAAAGTACCAGGATGGAAAATACAAGGATAAAGAACATGTTAGGGATGTTAAGGAATTCACGCGAATTACACACAGTAGGTACGAGTATTCAACTGCTACTTGGTCTAGATTCCCAATTGATCCAAATAGAGCATGGAGTATGCGCTTGCCAGCAGGAGAGTTCACTCCTGCATGTCCTTATCTGCATGAAGATGGAGGAGAAAGTTACCACATGACTGGCCACCTGGTCCTCCCAAGAAGATGTTGTTAATTGTGTTTTGTGTTCCTTGTTTTTCATTCTGCCTTCGTGCTTTGTGGGTTTCCCTTATGTTTTGATTGTGTTTGATTTGTTTCTGCATGTAGGATTTGCTTGTTGTTTTCAAACTGCATATACACAGTTAATAAAACTTTCTAACGTTGTTTGTTACAAAATATCCATGATGGTCAAATAGGAAGTGTCTCTGACGTTCACCTCCAGTACTAAAAGTCTTAGCAGGGTTCAATTTTCCTTGAACTGACCTAATACCATTCACAACCGAGCCGACCCAGTGATTTTTGCCGGTTTACTGTCAGGTCCAATTGTAAAAAGCCATTTGGTTCTTTAATCATGGAGGCGGCATACATGCGCACTAGGTTTTCTGGGATCCAAATCACAACAACATATACGTCAAGTATATATATACCTAAGGAATCACTCGAGAGTACATGGCAGAGATCACTTGAGGTTGAGGGTACATGGCAGAGATGGAAGATAGTCCTTTAAGCCGTCTTCCCCAAGAAATCACATCCAACATTTTCTCTAGGTTACCCGTTGAGTCGGTATTAGATTCTAAGCTAGTGTGCAGAGCTTGGAGAGATTTCCTACAGTTCCATGCTGATACTTGCTTCGCTTATCAACATCTGTTGCACCAACATGGTCGTGAATTATCACAGCCGGCGAATCACCCTCTTGAACCTGATCAAGGTGAGGGTTCTGATTCTGATCGGATGAGTTTTGTTTTCTTGGACGGACATACTGCCCAAGGCCCTCAAGAGCTCTGTTATGCCGAATACCATGATGCCGATAAGATTAGTGATCCTACTTTCAGCAGAAAGAGGATCAAGATTAACTTCCCGGAAGACGTTTGTGGAATTGTCGGTTCATGTAACGGGTTGATTTGCTTATCCGCAAATTCAAAGTACGACTCATGGGACAACACTGAACCTTCATACATTTGTAACCCTATCACGGGAGAAATTGTGAATCTTCCACGGTTGTCAATCCAAGATTATAAAAAAACGAGTGAATATGAAGTGGTTCTGATTGCGCATGGATTTGGCTACCACCCTCTAACCAGCGAGTACAAGGTTATTAGGATCTGGTATATAGTTGATATAATTCATCAAGATAAATCCTCCTATAAAGGACAAGTTGAGGTATATACACTGGGGAGTGGCGTCGGATGGCAATGTACAGGTGAAACCAATCATAACTTCTGCTTCTATTATACTGACTGGGGAGCTACCTCGGGAGTTTCGTTTAATGGCGCTATTCACTGGATCAGTTATCACAAAGGATCTAACGAGGTCGTGGTCTTTGATTTGGTAAAGGAGGATTTCGAAGTTCTACCAACCCCGATGGGTCGCTTAATTCCACTGTACAAGCTTAGCCTTCGAGTTCTGAGGAGGAGTTTGTGTCTTGTTTCTGAATATAATGAACACGCTTATACCTACTGGGATTTGGACTTGTTGGCTTTACCACAGAGTAGTAAGGAGGAGATCAACAGCAGTACTTACCACGCCAAACAGCTATACGAGTGCAAGTCTTGGAGGTCGCCGTGGAATATCCCGTGCATATTATTTGCGTGTACGAGGAGGGGTGAAATCTTGATAGCTCATAATGGAGTAGTCTATCGTTACAACCGAGAGACAAGAAATTTTAAAGAAAATGAAATTTGGCAATCTAAATACGAGAAGAGTTGTGTGAAACCAATCTCACACATCAACAGCATGGTTTCGTTGAGAGCATTAGGCGAAGGAAGCACAAAGATATATAATGATAAAGAATCACCAGATGACGACGACGGCAATATACTTGTATCTTCTGGGGAAAGAAGAGAGACAAAGAGATTTAAACCAGCAGCAGCGACCTCAGAAGATTGATAAGATGAGTGCTATTTATATTTTTTTGATTCTAGAACGTAGTACTATTTGCACCAAGTTTATTCCTCCTTGCCTCTTATTAACCAAGTCTCTCGCAAACTTACTTCTCTTGATTATGATAAATTAATTTTGAGGAACAGGTTCATATTTATGAACAAAAAACTGTAAATCTCGAAGAAATACAATTTTGGTTGAAAGCAAAAACACATACAACTAATGAAGAAAATGATCACGAGCATCAATCCATCAAAGTACTATAAACAGTACGCAGCACCACAATGATCATTTTCATCAAGCAATACATAGAAATCAATACGATAAATACCTAAAACAAGTGATATATCCCCATATTACCACACATTGTTAAGCAGAGAACCAAATGCGGTCAGTACACATACTCCATATTAGCAAATACCAACATCAAGACACAAATCAGTACAAGTACCCGAGAAACCACCACTGCACAAATACAGATTACAACAGGCCATCGGAGAATGGAAGAGTCCGCAGGGTTGATGTCGAGCAGCACAATCTGCATCAACAGAAGCCAACAAGACCAAAAAGATCATAACCACCACAAACAACAAACTCTTGATTTTCTTGCTCACCATGTCTTCTTATGTTTATGGTTGAAGTGATGGCCAAAACTATTCTTATATAGAGCTCAAGTTACTCAACCATTTGAAAAGTAAATGTTTGTACCCAAAATAAATTCTGGGCACGAAACACGATGAATAGATGATTTGGTGTGTATTTTGGGTTAGGAGACGAATTGAAAAAAAAAATAAAGAGACACAGGTTTAACGTGGTTCGGCATGGTTTGCCTGCGGCCACGGATGAATCCCCTTGGGGAGAAATATTTTATTGGCGTTTATATATATTACAGTGTTCTTTTCTTGTATTCGCTACCCTCAACAATGATCTCTGCTCCTCCCTATTTATACAGTTCAATATCTAATTTCAATATAAAATTAAATGGCATTAACTGCTCATTCATGCCTCCATCTTCAATTCTGCATGAAACTGCACATTTATGCCTCCATGATGAATTCTGCATGAAACTGCACATTTATGCCTCCATGATGAATTCTGCATGAAACTGCTCATTCATGCTTCCATGATAAATTCCGCATCTTTGTGATCGGATTGATGATTGACATGCATAATGGCTGACAGTATGGATGGATGCTGGTTGGCAGACTGGATTGAGACTGCACGGGTAGAGACTAGCTGGCAGTGCGATTGAGTACTTTGCTAGGAATTGGTCAAAAGACCATTTGAATTGGTTCATAAAGACACCTGGCAACATGAGTGGAAAATTGGCTAGAGGTGCGACTTGCAAACTGACTTTGACAGTTGACCGGGCGTTGACTTTGATCATTGATCGTGCATTGACTTTGACCATTGACCGGTCATTGAATTTATGTAACACTGGGCATGATGGTGGGTTGCTTAGGTTGAATGGTTAGCGGGCTTGGATGAGGGCCAAAAGATGACCCAAGTACCAATTGGGCCCATTATGTGACATTTTTACTTATGGTACAAACATCGCTCCCTCTTAACCTCCAACTTGTTGGGGGTTAAGAAAATTTCGTTTTCCTTAGTCAATGATAAAACTCGCCCCCAAGTGTGGATTATTGATGTCGAGGTGATTGGAAAACTTCCCTTGTTGTTTGCGGAAATCACAATCAAGACGCCACCAAGTGAGGCTATTGTGACTAGGAGATCGGCGGGCAACAGTTGGACATGAACAGTTGTTGTATGCAAAAACTGGACTGAAGGATGAACTAGACTGCAACGGAAGCATGATACTGGAGCGGAGTGATGTTAAAAGTGAGCGGTAATTGTTGATGTAAAACTGGACCATGGTAGTTGCGTAGAACTAAAATAGTAATTGTTGTTTGGAAAAGATGAGCTATATTTGACGTCACTAGGCTGGAATCTATGTGAGCTGCTGGTGTTAAGCTGTTGTCGATTACGGACTGAGTAGCGGTAGTTGCGAGCGAAAGGGTGTGACCTTTTGGTAGTTGAGATGGTAACAGACTTTGTGTGTTGTTGGTCCTCCAATGGTCTTGGTTGTGCTATTGGATGTGACATCGATCTTTATACGTCTTCAATAGTTATATGAATCAGGATAGCAGCAACGATGTCGACTTGATTATTGTAGGATCGAGCAAGAGAGAGGAGAGCACACGCAGAAGCAAATAAACGACTACATTGATAATCAAGATTGGTGTGCAATTCTTCATGGATCATTAGCCTACTTATAGTCTCACAAACTTGAAGATCACTCAAAGTATTTTCCTAATAAAAACAAACTCTAAATAAAGCACACTTTCCTAACATAACACAAACTCTAAATAGAACTGTTCTAGAACTCTCTAGAACCGGCACAACTTGCTTCGACTTCCAAATATGACACAGTGTGTCAACAACGTATGTTGATCCACCCTGATTGTGTCAACAATACTTGTTGACCCACGAACCAAATCACCATATCTTGGTTTAACTTCCAACATCCTCCATTAAACCAAGATATCATTCAACGAGAATTCCGTAACCCTCTTCTTCCATTGATAAACGTTAACACGTTCTTGTCTTTTTTCATATCAGAATTCCGTCATCACTATCTAATCAGCAAACACAAATTCACAAACCTTTTTTCTTCATTTGCTTTACAGCAAAAATCAAACACTCTTTTCACATTCATCGCAGCGGAACACCATTCTTTAACAAGCTAGAAACACCTCTTTGTGCTCTATTCAACTTGCTAACCAAACACAAAACAATATTCTTTAACTCATCATTGAGCATTGTAGCTCACCTTCAACTTTCTTCACTGAGCATTGTAGCTCAAACTTAACACTTGTTTACCTACTTCACTCGCAGGATTTCCACTCAACTCTTCAAATTCCACACTGGATTTGCTTAACACAAATCTTAGCCAAATCCCCACTGGGATTGCTTCACTTCTCACGATCACACACTTGTGACATCTCTTCTACAACTTATAGGTATTAACTCCTTTTGTTGTCTTCTCACACATCACCCCCTGGTGATTACTTATCTTACTTCACAACCTTACTGTTGTTTCTTCCTCTATTTTTTTCTTTGTTCCAGTCACGCTTGTTATAGTCGAAACTTTCACACTTCTTTGTTTCACAAGATTCTCTCACAATCTTTCTTTTGTTATGCTTCTGCCACAAGCAATAACTAACACAAAGTCTGCCACACTTTGTAGGTTTTCCAAGTTTCTCTCACAAACTCTTCAACCACACTTCAATCTTCCAACATGTTTGAGCTTAAACTCCTACCATCCTCCCTTAAGCTCAAACATCACCACCCAACTTTCTTTGTCATTCTAAGCTTCTGAATTCGATCACCTTAATCAAACTGTACTAGTCCTGACTGCAATACCAGCTTTGATCCTCTATCAAACTGTACCAATCCTCTGACTACAATACCAACTTTGATACTTTCGTCTTTTTCGAATCCATGACTTAACCCTTCGAATCAACCACTCACCCAAAAAATTCTTACCCCAACAAACATCAAATCTGCTATCTGCAACGTCTCTGACAGAAAATATCACACGTTTTTATTGTCATCTAATGTCACAAACTGTGACCATTCTTTTGTCACGCCTCATTGTCTGTTTACAACCCACTTTGTAACAACTTATTCTGCAACAACTCTTTTGTAACAATTCTTTTGAACTGTTTTGTAACAACTCCTCTGTCACACTTCTGTAACAACTGCCTACTGTGATTATTCTTTGTAACACATCACATACTGTAACAAACCTTCAATAACACTTTTTTTTTTTTTTACAAACCAACAATATCAGTCCTTACCAGATTTTAGGGTTGTGGAATCCAAAATCTCCAACTTCGTCAAATCTCCAGCATGTCACACTTCGCAGCTGCTCCTTTTGTTATCTTAGCTCCGGAAGTCCAACAGTCCTCCCTAGCTGCAGAAGTCCATCGGTCCTTTCCAGCTGTTAACAACAACCAACTCAAGAACATCACTTTGAACTCTCAGTATTCGATCAACTCCAATCTCTGCCTAACCAGTGTCACAGAGAAACGATGACTCTTCCCTATTTTGCTGATCTTCTCGCTTTCATTATTCCTGCCAATCACCATCAACTACCATCGTCACAAACATCTTCTCGGCAACAACAACCACTTGGGAACAACAATTCTACTTGGCAACATCAAAACTCCAACCTTCACAGACCCTAAAAACTTCAACGGAATCCAGTCAACGAGAACCATCTTCTCTAATCCCTTTAACCTTTTTGTAACCAAGATACGGTGGATATTTCTTAATTAAACAAGATGCTTTACACCCCTGTTTCTCACGCAACAGGGAAGCAAGAAGATTAACCCCACGAATCACCATACCCTGTTCCGGTACAACACTGTCTTCTGTCACCACAGCTCCATTGATGTTTCATTGCTGCAAAACTCGATCAACAACAGAAGAAACCTCTATCGTCAGCAGCACCTTCTCATGAATACCAGCAGCAATGAGCTCCATCTCGTGCACGCCTTTTGTGTCTTAAAGAGTTCTTCTCTGCAATTTTATATATTGCTCCAGAGGTCCAACAACATCTTCTCAGCTGATGTATTTTTCACAATGATTAATCAGCAGACATCATCGCTTCATCACAACAGACCAATCATCATCAGGCTCTGCTCGTTTTCCTTCTTTCTCAGAATCTTGTCAGAATAAAACACCAGCACCTTAAAAAAAACACGTAGCCGCAGCAGCTCTCATCTGTAACCACCATCTCCAAACCCTAACCAAACTTGCGGACCTTGGCTTATTTGAATAACATCTTTCTTCTTCTATCAAACAGCAACACGGCTTTGACAATTCTTCTTTTTCTTTTTTTTTTACTTCTTTAAAAAACTCTCAAACCCTAACACAGCAAACTCATCAGAACTTCACAACGCCTATGTTAAACGCTGTTGTTTATGGGTAAAAATCATTTCTGCCGATTTTGGTAAATTCGGTAGGTGAGTGAGAAACTGGTTCAAACCCTAAACAAATGTGCTGCACGTGAGCACTTTATAGATTCGAGAGATCAATCTGTACAAGTCCGGCCTAAACCAAGAAATGGCCGTTCTAGGCTTGCTTCGGTCACAAAGTGGAGGAGAAGGGTTGATTTGGGGAGGGAAGCAAATAAAGGTGTTGAGACCAGAATAATTCCGAGAGAGTAGTGTCTCGACTTGTATCGTAAAGTGGAAGCTTCGTAAGCTTGCAAGAGATGAAAGCTTTTGGAGAGCTTGCAAAGTTGCCTTTTCCGAGAGTGTAGTATTTTTCTCCGACCGAGACTTGTTGTCCGGGTGGAAATAGGTAAGACCTATTTATACAAGTCGAGATTGAAACGACTCGGTCTCATGAAGGAAGAGAGTAAAGGGTGAAATAATGGGAGGAGGTGGTAACCGCATGGTGTTAATGGGTGAAAACGTTTTCACCATTATTTCCTCATTTATTTGCCCGCTTTATTCCTTTTCACGCTTTCTTAATGTGAGCGTAGTGTACGCTGCAAGCTGTGACCGCCAAACCAAAACCCCGGAAAGCATCCCCCAGTTTGTGTTGATATCTCGAGTGTTGGTTGCACCTTGAGTGCAAGTGGCGCTGCTAGTGGCGCGTGTGGCATGTGCCATTGGCATGTGCGGAATGCCTTGGTGGTAGGTTGTACGTTGAGTGTAAGTGGCAATGCCAGAGCTGCTAGTGGCGTGTGTGGCATGTGCCAATGGCATGTGCGGAATGCCTTGGTGGTAGGTTGTACGTTGAGTGTAAGTGGCAATGCCAGAGCTGCTAGTGGCGTGTGTGGCATGTGCCAATGGCATGTGCGGAATGCCTTGGTGGTAGGTTGCATGGTTTGCAAATTAGGCTACCAGCGTGGGTTTTGGCATGTGCCGGTGGCGCGACGGTCGAATTGGCCTAGGTTGCACGGTTTGCAAGTTAGGCTACCAGCGCGCATTAGGGCCACGGCTAAGTGATGAAGGCTACCAGCGAGCGTGTTGGCATGTGCCAATGGCAAGCGTGACCGTTAGGGCCGTGGCCTTGGTAGGAAAAGCTACCAGCGAGCATGTTGGCATGTGCCAATGGCATGCGTGGACGTTAGGGCTCGGCCTTGGTAGGAAAAGCTACCGGCCGAGCATGTTGGCATGTGCCAATGGCATGCGTGGCCGTTAGGGCCGTGGCCTTGGTAGGAAAAGTTACCGTGAGCATGTTGGCATGTGCCAATGGCATGCGTGGCCGTTAGGGCCGTGGCCTTGGTAGGAAAAGCTACCGGTGAGCATGTTGGCATGTGCCAATGGCATGCGTGGCCGTTAGGGCCGTGGCCTTGGTAGGAAAAGCTACCAGTGAGCATGTTGGCATGTGCCAATGGCATGCGTGGCCGTTAGGGCCGTGGCCTTGGTAGGAAAATCTACCAGCGAGCATGTTGGCATGTGTCAATGGCATGCGTGGCCGTTAGGGCCGTGGCCTTGGTAGGAAAAGCTACCAGCGAGCATGTAGGCATGTGCCAATGGCATGCGTGGCCGTTAGGGCGTGGCCTTGGTAGGAAAAGCTACCAGCGATCATGTTGGCATGTGCCAATGGCATGCGTGGCCGACTTGACCTAGTTGCACGTTTTGCAAGCCTAGGGCGCTATATTTGGCATGTGCCAATGGCATAACGGCTTGGAAATATGGCTTGTGGTACGTGTTGGCATGTGCCAATGGCACGTACGGCCATGTTGACCTAGTTGCACGTTTTGCAAGCCTAGGGCGCTATATTTGGCATGTGCCAATGGCATAGCGGCTTGGAAATATGGCTTGTGGTACGTGTTGGCATGTGCCAATGGCACGTACGGCCATGTTGATCTAGTTGCACGTTTTGCAAGCATAGGGCGCTATATTTGGCATGTGCCAATGGCATAGCGGCTTAGTTTGGCATGGTTGCCAATGAGTGCGATATGTAGTTTGGTTTTGGCGCCGCTGCCATGGTGTGCAGTGTGCGGCTTGGTTTTGGCGTCGTTGCCATGGTGCGCAGTGTGCGGCTTGGTTTTGGCGTCGTTGCCATGGTGCGCAGTGTGCGGCTTGGTTTTGGCGTCGTTGCCATGGTGCGCAGTGTGCGGCTTAGTTTTGGCGTCGTTCCTTGGTGCGTAGTGTGCGGCTTGGTTTTGGCATCGTTGCCATGGTGCGCAGTGTGCGGCTTGGTTTTGGCGTCGTTGCCATGGTGCGCAGTGTGCGGCTTGGTTTTGGCGTCGTTGCCATGGTGCGCAGTGTGCGGCTTGGTTTGGCATTGTTGCCATGGTGCGTAGTATGCGGCTTGGTTTGGCATTGTTGTCATGGTGCACAGTGTGCGGCTTGGTTTTGGAATTAGGGTTCTGTGTCGAAAACCCTAATCTGGTATTTTGAAAAAATACCCCTATTAATTATTTACACCTGATTTAAATGCTCTTAGTTAATGTGTTGCGGGTAACACTAGGTCATGGGGTTTTTCGATTTAACCCCTTGTTTAAAAACCACCATCAACAGCTGCCAAACTCTTTAACACAACAAAAAACCATCAAACTTCACACAACTTCTTCTCCTTTGATGAAAAAACAATTCTCTAATTATTTTCTCCAACCAAACGCAGCTTTAAGACTAACTCTTTCTCTCCTTCTCCTCTCCTTTCCTCTCACCTTGCTTTGATACCAAATGTAGGATCGAGCAAGAGAGAGGAGAGCACACGCGGAAGCAAATAAACGACTACATTGATAATCAAGATTGGTGTACAATTCTTCATGGATCATTAGCCTACTTATAGTCTCACAAACTTGACGATCACTCAAAGTACTTTCCTAATAAAAACAAACTCTAAATAAAGCACACTTTCCTAACATAACACAAACTCTAAATAGAACTCTTCTATAACTCTCTAGAACCGGCACAACTTGCTTCGACTTCCAAATATGATATAGTGTGTCGACAACGTATGTTGGTCTACCCTGACTGTGTCAAAAATACTTGTTGACCCACGAACCAAATCACCATATCTTGGTTTAACTTCCAACAATTACAATAGTTGTCATGAACTGGGATTGCGATGATTGCAGTAAACCGGAGGCTGACGGCTACAAAAGCTGTCATCTGCGATGAAATGAGCAAAAGCGGGTAGTAAGAGAATTGAGCAAAGCTGAGTGCACATGACAACGAGCAAGGATGACTTTGCATTAGTTGCGATCCAATTTGGACTACGAGGAGATGCGAATGTAAGCTGGGTGCTGGGCGACTTGATCGGCTAGAATGCGGCGACAACGTGCAAAAGCTGGCACCGGCAGCGATTGCGATCGGTTTGGACTTATAGGGACGCGAACATAATTTGGAGCAATGACGGCGATCAAGTGGAATCGTGACGAAGCGAGCAAAAGCTAGCGCTTCATGGCATTGCTGCGATCAAGTTGGGCTACGGGAAGCTGCGAAACGGTGAGCTACTGACGACTCGATCAGTGTTGCAACATCAGCGGCAACAAAGGCGCTATGCAGCATCTGCGATCGGTTGACTGCGGGAGACTGCGAACATTCTCATTGGACCTCTGGCGACCGATCAACTAGTTGCAACAACAACGAGCAGAAGTACGCTTGACAACCGATCGAGTGGAGTTGCGAGGCTATGACAACGAGTTGGGTGCTAGTGACCCGATCGAGATGAGTGTCTGGCCAGTGACAACAACAATGTCTGCTTCAGCGGCAGTTCTGATCAACTAATTGAAGGAGACTGCGAACATATAATTCGCTATGACCCGATCCAGTGATTCGCGTGACGGCAAACAAAGCTACAGCTGCGACGTCTGACGATCAATTTGGGCCATGAGACTCTGAGCAGTGTGGTACTAGCGGCTCGATCGGTGATGCGCGATAGTGACGAGCATGAAGCGCCTGCGATAGTTGTGATCAATTTGGATGCGAGGAGTTGTGAACAGAGTTGGATTCGCGAAGCTTTGATCAATTTGGTACCATAGCAATGACGAGCAAAATTGAAGTGCATCAGTTGCGATCAATTTGGACTAAAGGAGGCTATGACAATTTGAATTGCAGCGACCGATCAATTTGGTTTAGCCATGACAACCAGACGAGCAACGCGCTGCGGCCCGACTCCGATCAATGTAGTTCGCGGAACTACGAACATCATCGAATTTGCTGTGAGTTCGATCAAGTTGAAATTTCGCAGTTACTGACGAAAAACTTGCTGCTATGGCTTATTCGCGATCAATTTGGACCTACTGAATGCTGAACATAAGCTAGTCATGTGACCCGATCAGTTGAGTTCTGAGCTGACGACAAGCTATGCCTTGCACCATCTGCGATCAATTTGTAGCATTAGTGCTAGCAAAGTTACATCTGCAAATGTTTGTCAATCGGATGGACCGAAGCGGTGACTATCTTGGAATGCGGCTTGATCAATTCACTGACTACATTAATTTCTTGAGGGAGTACACTTAAACAATTCGATAAATCTAAGTGTAACACTTATAAATAAAACAGACATCGCATCGATTGCGTCCAATCGAATACGAATTGATGAGCAGAACTGGAATGCATTAGTTGCGTCCAACTGAGTACAGCAGTTTGCTTAAGAATCGGACTACGACAATTCGATCAATCTTAACTGTGGAAATTTAACATTACTGATTGCAATATTGCGTCAAAATATTAGGGTGTATGCTCGCCCCCTCTTAATCCTGTAACTCGTTGGAGGATTAATAAGTTTGGGTTACCTTTTGTTTCGATTTTCAGGAACTGAATTTCGCATTTCATTTAGGTGCTATATAACTCTCCCTCAAGTGTATGGAGTGTTACGCATCTCGCCCCAAAAGAGTTATTTTAAACCATGAGGTGTTACATATCTCGCCCCCAAGTGATAGTCAGTCATGTTGAAGTGATATGCAACTCGCCCCCAGAAGATAGTGATTATCATGCTGCTCAATGCTCGCACAAGGACGTACTTCCTTGCTGCATTTTGCTCGCGCATGAGATTTTGAAGATGTATGCTACCTGGAATTCGCGCGGGGGGGGCAATCCAACTATTCCAGATGCGTCCAGGATTAAAATGTGTGCATCTCCTCGTGAGAAAATGCTCGCCACATTATAGGTGTCTCATTGAACAAAGGTATGCATGTTTATTGTGACTTCGTTTATGAGGTGATTAGGATGTCTATTGGCTATGTTGACTTTTCAAGCGGCGATGACTAGTGTAGTTGCCTTAGCGTCTCGGCTTGACTCAGCTACTAGATTTATCTGCGGGTACTAGAATGCACCAGTTGAATCAAAACTGGATTGAATACATTTGCCATGGAAGCGTATTTCAACAAGTGCGATCATTGAATCTATGTGATTATAATTAAAACTGGATCAAGCGATTGCAAGGAAGACTATTTCAAAGCTTGAGGTTTTGAGGAAAACCAGGACTACTGATGAGTTCGATCAACTGGGCTGTAGTAATTATACTAAAAAGGACTGCGGCAGTTTGATCAACTGGGCTGCGATATTCCGAGGAAACGGACTACGCGGCTCGGCTAATAATGATCATGTGATTCGATCAACTGGACTGCAGATGTTGCTGAGAAACTGGACTACATCAGTTCAATCAACTGGACTGTAGCAGTTGTATTTGAACTTTGCATATGAGCAATTTTTAGATAAAAATCGACACAAAAACGTTCACAAACGCCGAGTGCGTCCTTATTTGATGTCGCCGCTCCATTGTCAGAAAATAATTGTTCTTTAAACGTTGAAATTCTGCCCTCATGTTGTTGAAAATTAACTCGCGATCGCAACGAGTCGAAAATCACTCGGTTTGGATGCACGAAGAAGAAGTTATCGAAGAAACAAAACTTGTCGGTGAGCGCCTTGTACCAAAAAATATTCTTCTCCAAATGTAAGAATTTTACCTTCAAGATGCAGAATATTGAAATGAGATCGCAACGAGCCAAAAATCATCTAATTCGGACGTCGTATGAAGGAGATATCAAAGAAACAAGATCGTTAACCAAGCCCAAAATTGGGCGTACTTGGCTCAGCCCACAAGGTGGGGCTGAGAAATCCGCAAGGTTTAAAGCATGGGGCTGAAAAATCCAGGGCTATGGAACTAAGTTGTGTCGTGAAGCGCTGAATCAGATCTATGATATTAAGTTACATCGTGCTACACCGAATCAGCTCTACGATATTATGTTGCATCGTGTTACACCGAATCAGGCCTACGATATTAAGTTGTGGCGAGTTACACCGAAACAGAATGGACTGCCGCCGGCGTATGGCAGCCGGGTTGATCCGCCAGGTCTGGCCGCCGGTTGAGCCGCCTGTTCTAGCCGCCGGGTCTGTCTGCCGGCAACCTGGTGTTGTGTCATTGCAGGAGAAGACGAAAACCCCGGCGATTCCTGCCGCTGAAGATGATGACGTCATGCTGACGTCATGACTGAAGATGATAATGGCCATCTAACGGTAATGAAATATACTTGGAATATTCTAATCCGTTAACGGTAACGGAATATTCCTGGTATATGCTGACGGCGTTTGTAACGGTAACGAAATATGCTCTTTGGAGGACAGAATCTGCTGACTGTATTTTTCTGTTGCCGTGCCATCTTCTGATTAGCCCAAACTGCGGACGTAGCAACGCGTACTGAACCACCTTGCTGACGTGGCATTGCTGGCTGGACCACTTTGCAGACGTGGCATTGCTGACTGGACCACCTTGCTGACGTGTCGTTGCTGACAGGACCACTTTGCTGACGTGTCATTGCTGATTGGATTACCTTGCTAACGTGGAGGCTCTGGCGTGGCCTCAGTACTGACGTGGCAAACGCTGACTGGACTGAGTTGCTGACTTGGAAGGCTGCCATGTCAGCACTGGATGACGTGGCACCTGCTTATGTGGCGCCCTGCAGAAGTTTGATGTAGCCTAAAGCTTCGAAGTTTGATGTACCACAGAGCATCAACGGTGGATAGACCCAGCGCATCAGAGTTTGATGTAACAAGAAACATTGAAGTTTTATGTACCATAGAGCGTCATATGTTGATATACGGAGCGCATCGAAGATTGATGTAACAAGAAGCATCGAACTTTTCCTGAGATCTGACGTGGGTGAAGGAGACCCTGGAGTGGGTGACGGAAAATGCTAACGTGGGTGAAGGAGACCCTGAAGTGGATGAACAGATCTGACCGTCAGCATGGCCACAGGCTTCTGCTGCTGCTAATTTATTTATTTTATTTATTTATTTATTTTGTTTTGAAACCTTTCGCCACGATTTGCACTGAACTGTTGCCTTTATGGTTGAAATTTCTGCAACGGCTGTTGGAGCTGTTATCTTTTCTCTCTGACCTTTTGCAATAGTTTTTTGGGCTGTTGTCTTTTCTCTTTACAATTTCAGCAACAGTTTTGTTGGACTATTACCATTCCTCTCGAATTTTTATGCGGCAATTTTGTTACTCGTTTTGTGATCTTTTCTGGAACTTTTTTGCGATACTTTTCTGGAGGTATTCTCAGGAGGGTTTTCAAGCGCCTAGAGGTGTAGGAAACCGGACAACCCTGTGATCATGACGGTAGTGATTTTGACATACTACAAACTGGAACATGTGGACACTCCGCTATTTGAGAAGCAAAATTTTTCAAACTTTGAAATTGAATATGCTACGGATAGAACATCCTGGCAATAATCTTAGCGATCTTTCCAATGAGTCAGTCTAGGTGGCCTCTGACTATGAAGCTGGACTGCAGCAGCTGCGATTAGCTGGACTGCGGGGATTGAAATCAAAACTGGACCTAGCCATGTTGCAGATCGAATATCAGCAAAAATTTTGATGATGTTTTTACGCCATCTTTTTTCGCGGACCGAACGTCCTGGAAACATTTTCGTTAGGCTTTGTTGTGATGCAATTTCAGTGGTTTCAGAAGGTAATAGCTTTAGCAAATCTTGAATTAAGAATCTGGACTATAGCGATTTGCGATCAATCGACTGCGATAGAATCGCGATTAATTGGTCAGAAGTTGCGATCGGGTGGATTGCAACTACGCCGATCAAGCGGTGCGGCGATTCACGATCAACTGGACTGCAACAATGTTTTTTCACGACGTTCAAACAACTTTTTCACGAAAACGATTTTGAAGCATTTTGAACAAGATTGCTCAACGGGAAAACACGATTCCTTTTCTCGTATTCCCCTTAGTCGGCGCCAATGTTTGCACCCAAAATAAATTCTGGTCACGAAACACGATGAATAGATGATTTGGTGTGTATTTTGGGTTAGGAAACGAATTGAAGAACAAATAAAGAGACACAGGTTTAACGTGGTTCGACATGGTTTACCTACGTCCACGGATGAATCCCCTTGGGGAGAAATATTTTATTGGCGTTTATATTACAGTGTTCTTTTCTTGTATTCGCTACCCTCAACAATGATCTCTGCTCCTCCCTATTTATACAGTTCAATATCTAATTTCAAAATAAACTTAAATGGCATTAACTGCTCATTCATGCCGCCATCTTCAATTTTGCATGAAACTGCTGGAATTAATACTGCATGCCTCCATCTTCAATGCGCATGAAAGCGCACATTTATGCCTCCATGATGAATTCCCGCATGAAAGCGCACATTTATGCCTCCATGATGAATTTCGCATGAAACTTGCTCATTCATGCTTCCATGATAAATTTTGCATCTTTGTGCATTGGATTGATGGTTGACGAGCATAATGGGCGATTGGTATGGATAGATGCTAGGTGCGCTGGATTGGTTGCACGGGTAGAGACTGGCTGGCAGTGCGATTGAGTACTTTGCTGGGAATTGGTTGGAAGCACCGCTGGCAACATGAGTGGAAAATTGGCTAGAGGTGCGATTTGCAAACTGACTTCGACAGTTGACCGGGCGTTGACTTTGACCATTGACCGGTCATTGAATTTATGTAACACTGGGCAGGCTGTTTAGGTTGACTGGTTAGCGGGCTTGGATGAGGGCCAAAAGATGATCCAAGTACCAATTGGGCCCATTATGTGGCATTTTTACTTATGGTACAAACAGTAAACTCTTTCATCTGATCCATAATGCATGAATCATCCTCGCCCACATTATATCGACTTATTAATGTGCTCATTATTGTCATATTACTATTATTAGTACCATTAATTATCATGTAGTTACTGATCCAAAACGATAATCTATACTTTTGTGATGGGTAGACTTTCGGTTTATAATAACCAATACAAGCAAAATATTGAAAAATGATGCAAATAAATATTGTTAATCGGTATTCATTATTCGGTATTCATTAAACTAGTATTATCTTATCAAAAACAAATTAAACTAGTATTAGATTCAAAAATTTAAAGGTTCTACTTCATCTTTAAATTTTAACTTAATTAGAGCACAGTCCTACTAAAATCATACCTAGTTCATTATACCTAAATCATTAAATAGTAGTTTTTAATCTTGAATAACAAGGTCTATTAGTGACCCACTCATGGCCTAAATGACATCCATTACACTCTTAAAGGTCATCACTGAGTTTTTTCCTCAGTGCAGGAGATTTTACATCATACTTCTTCACTAACCGAAGGACGCCTTAACCCTTTTACACGACAAAGCCCAAAAGAGAAGAAAACAAAATGAAATAAAGTTATAAAGATCAATCGAGTATTTGTATACCATCTGATTTCTGATCCTAAATTTGCGTTGGTTACAGTTATCGACAGATAACTTAATCAGACGACTAGTATTTACTAACATTAAACTATAAGCAGTGGTATAATTACATTAATTATGTCCGCGCAGAGTAGCAGGACTAGACAATAATTGCTTAATTTTACTCTTTACTTGTATTCAAAGAACCTCATAAGGTAGACAGGAACAATAAAGCTCACATGTCTTCATTCGGAGGGCACAAATTTCATGCATATGGGAGGCTTTACCTTAGCCAAACCAAGAATCGATGCAGGTAGAACCCATAGCCCTTCTCCGCACATCAAACCAGAAGCAACCGAATAAATCATTAGGCTAGCTTTCTTGCTGTCGAGTTTGTGCCACAGAAATACAATAAGGCTCCCAATAGACATATCAATCGCAAAACTTGCACCAACAAGAAACGGGACTGCCATAGCCATAGGCAGTGGAACCCATTTCCCAACCTTTGTTGGGGCAAGATCTCTAACCAAGTTAGCTAGAAAAGCAAATGCAAAGAACCCGTAACAGAGCTGCAGACAATGGTTTGGCAATGCAGAGAAACCTTCTACCCCGAGAATTGCCATGTTACGATAAATTAATGCATATGGAGCTTTATATTCTCCGTCAGGGTTGCCAATGTCAAAGGCTTTGTAGAAAAGAAAGAATGATAGAGGAGCTATAACACAACCCATAGCTGTTCCGACAGCCTGGCTTACAACCATAGAACGGGGGGAAGTTAGTGTGAGGTGACCGGCTTTAAAATCGTGCATAAGATCGGAGGAGATATAAACAATTTGTTTCACAAGACCACAACCTATAAGCCCTGCAATTACACCGCTGTCTTTCCCACCTATTGCTGCTAACGCAAATAAAGCCACTTTCCCATAGTTATATGCCATGTTCATGTCAGTGAGACCGGCACCATATGCATTTGAAAATCCCAAGAATGGAGCAAGGACGTAGGCGACTACCACATAGTACCATTTCAGCTGAGGAAACATAAATGGGATCGCGATGATGGAAATAATGGAGAAGAGGACGTACCCAACACAAGCAATCCATATAGGAATACTTTCTCTTACAAAGAGCTCATTTCTCTGAAGATCTTCAAGAGATTGAATTGATCCATCTGCAACTGAAGAAGAAAAAAGACAATATATTAGTTTATTTTTCCATGTTGTAGATTATCATAGCTCGGAAATTTATAGGCCTGGGATTCCATTCACTTGAACCTACCCTAAATGCGACATTTAGAATGTGCTGGTACAAACCAATTGGAAAAATCTAAGAACCTACAAACATAAAAGGTCTGGATTTCTGTAATACCAGGAAATCTAGTATAATAATGTGATGTCGAAAGATCCTTGTAGGCTTAATCTCCAAGAATTTAATAATTTTACTTTTCGTGGAAAAAAATACGGTTGCAGGGGTAGTAAGTTGTTGAAAGTTGATACTAAGGAAATATATGTTCTCCACTCTATTAAGTGCGTAAAGACACTAGTGTGCAGATGCACGAACTGGTCAGATTAATAACAGAAGGTTTTGGAAATTTGACCAACGTACACATGATTCTTGAACACACACACACTAGATAATATTGGTTTCTCTTTTACCTTCGTTGGACACTTTAATTGTGCCTTTAATACTTCTACTGGAAAGATACATCACTTTGAGGAAATTGTAAAGTCCATCTCCAAGAATGAGCGCAATGGAGATAAAAACCTACAGACAGAAATTTCAGATTTTAATAAACTGTATATAGAAAAAATAGTTGTCATTTTACACATTCTGATGTCAAATATGTAAACCTGGAACATGATATTTAATATAGAGACCTTGTAACCAGTCAAACTCTTCATGCTGCCTTCTTTAATAGTTGCAGGGTACCATTCTCCTTTTAGGCCGCGTATCAATGGCCACATTACTCCCCATGATAGAACAGCTCCAAAAAGAGTAGACAGATTTACAAGATGTGAACAAATCATCCCTGCTCCAATATAAGTCATGCTGAAATCGAAGAAAAAGCTGCGAATGCGAAGAAACCCACAAAAGTATTGAGCAAAATGAAAACGTGATTTAATTATTTGAATAATGGGGCGGACTAAGAAGAAGGAATACGCACGACTGCTTCCAAGCTTGCAACCCGAAAGTAGGAAACTGCGCAAATCCACATTGGTCTCCACCAGTGTAGAACCATTGGAAGAAACCCCACAAAAAACTAAAAGAGAAGAATTTCGCGAAACCTCGAACTTGCTCCCTGGAAAAGCCATGAAGACACTTTACTATCAACGCTAAAAATCAAGATTGGTATTCAATGAAGAGAGGTTAAGGAATCAGTAAATAGTACTTGGCCATCTTATCTGCTTTAGGTGTATGGAACCCATTAATGAGAACTGCAGTTGCAATGCCACTCGGATAAGCTAACTTGTAGTCTATTATCATGATCTTCAAGAACAAAAAAAATAAAAAGGAAATTCATCAATGACAAAGACCTGTCATATAGTTTTGCAAATAGTTGTCAAGATTTTAATATCATAGATCAGAATAACTACACTATTGACAAATTGTAATTGTATATTTGCTTTCTACAACACAACTTTTTCACTGATGCTCTATGTATGAAACTGAGTTTTACAAAATTCAGAGAAAGCGGAAAGAAAAAGAAAGACCATCTATTATAAAGAGCTACGATTTTGAGAGATGAAATAACACAGGTGCCAAGTGTCTAGAAGTGAAATCAAATCATGCCTACACCTTAACTTCTAAGTTCTATATATTAACTGCTCCTTCGTTACTGGTGGATAAAAAAGTACACTATTGACGAACAACGTTACCTTTCTAAGAGGAATTAGTGAGAAAAGACCAACGAAGCCAGTAACAAAAAGAAAACCAGTCATCCATCCAATTCCTGGTTCCTTATAACTCCCTGGAGTGTTTCCTGGAGTAGCAGGCCCTGCTAGGTCGTATGTTTTCTTATTCAATCCCAATAGAAAAGATCCAAATCCACCTGCAAAGCACGAAAATAAGTTAACACCGAATCAAGAAAGTGAGAGAGGAAGGGAGAAAAAGACAAAAAAGAGATTGGAACTTTACCTGCAATAGAAACACTGTAACAAGCTACAGCACAAGTTTGAATTACTGTATTCTCTTGTTTAGTAAATGGAGCAGAACTAAAACCAAGTTTGCCAAGCAATTTAGTCCAGCCCTTGATGAAAATGTATGAAAGAAGAGCAGCGGAAACATTAAGGGTTGGCGTAAGTCCTGTTGTGAGGCTGATCTTTTGTACTATAATACTATAAATTATTCCAATTAAGAAACTTGCAACCAATCCTCTGACTGTGAGTTGGCTCCTCCATGGTGGAATTTTCCTCAAAATCTCCTCTTCTTGTGGTTTCCTGTCTGACACTTCGAATTCTTCTCTTTCATTTTGTTTCCTTTCTCTAATCTCCTCCATTACTAACAATGACTTCAAATTCAACAGTAATCGTCTATCTTCGTTCTCTGTCTAAAACTTGTTTTTCTGCATATATAAGACAGTTGTGAAACTAGTAAGAACTTGTGAAATGACAACCGAATTTCTCAAAAAGATGCATATTGCTAAATTACGATCCATATAAGAAAACAAGAGAGACAATTTTCAATTTTCTTAGAAAACCAAAGCCAGAGCTTCATGTAAATTTAAAAACTATGGAAGATGTAGTACTTAATCAATAAGCTGAACCTGTTTCCACATTAGTCTTTGGAACTTTCTCATATCTTGGAGTCCACTGTCATAAAACTAGGAAGAACTTGTCAAATGATAAGAATTGAATCAAAAAGATGCATATTGCTCAACTAAGGTGTAAGTGGCTAAGTGGTTGTTGCTTTGAAAGGCAAAAAGGATGGGAAGGACTATGCACCTGGCATTCAGCGAAGGAGCTAAATAAAGTCAGGTCTGTACTACGTAAAAGGGGTGGCAGGATATATTCTTGCCAGTCCAGCACTGCAATAGAATCTCCTCGTCAATCTTTATAATCAGCCAAGATAAGCACCCAGAAAGGCATATCTGACTGCATTTATCTTACAATGAGATTTTAAAACCAAAGGGAAATGATGATTGATTTGAGTTAAAACAACACCAAAAGCTCCGATAAACTCGTATAAAGCGCACTTAACACCTTTAACACCTTTAACCTTAAATCTATGCGAAACAAACGCATACCTGGAAACGGCTATGACACAGTATATCACACATTCGCTCAATAAAAATCACATTTTTGGTTTTTCTATTGAATTACAAAAATCACATCTACCAACTTTACTGGTAATTAAAAACAAACACTTAATCATTAAGGAATGATATAGTGCTGATGTAATCAATAAGCTCTTTGATGATTCCAAATTTGACTTTAGATTTTTCCACTTTTTGGTTTCCACTCAAACTTTTCTCCTATTATAGAATCCAATGTTGTAAATAAAAACACCAAGGAAACCGAACATTAAAATAGATATACAATTAGCATATTCAAGTTGCATATTCACTCAAGCAATAATGTGAACTCAATTCTTTAATCATTCATAATCATTGACCGCATGGTTTAATCTCAATAAGACTAAAACCTTGACTTTTGAGTGGATTAATGTTAGTTCCTACCTTTAGATTTTTCTCTTCATAAGCTTCATTTTCTCTACCGTTTTTGTTGAATGGCACAAATTAGATCCGACTTTCGACCATACTACACCTACCATGTACGGATTATTATATATCTTAGTGAAATTTTTTCCTATTAAACAAGGTTCGGACTTGGGAGTTCTTCGCTGCAAGGTGTTTTCCTCGTCAGCGAAATCTTGTGCTATTGAATTTCCTTCAAGGGAAAAAGGGATGTACTATGTAACTAGCCTTCAGCAAAAGAGGAACTTACTATCAGGTCGATACCACCTAAAAGGGACGGCAACATACATTCCTTTTCGGCATTTCTCAGCATTGCACTAGAATTTCCTACTCAATCATCTCATAATTAGCCAAGATAAACACCCCAAAAGAAATCCAAGTACAGCTATCAAAGGAAGTGAAGTACTATACACCTAGCATTAACCGAAAGAGTAGTCCTCAATCTTCTTATAATCAGTAAAAAAAAAACACCCAGAACGAATTACATGTACTGCATCTATCTCACAACAGGATTTTGAAACAAAATTACATCCAAATATGATAATTGATTGATTTAAAAAAAACACCCAGAGCTTAAATTTGTAAAGTTAGCAATTTTAACCTTAAATCTACCCAAAAACGCATACCCAGTTACAATGTGACAGTATAACACACATTCATTCATTAAAAATCACATCTTTCTATTGGATTTCAAAAATTACAAACAAAAAACTAAAACCAATTACTAAAAATGAAGCAGTAGTAGTACTTACTCAATCAATAAGCTCTTGATGATTCCACATTTTGAATTTCAAAAAATTTCTCCTCTTTTTCGATTTCCACTCAAAGATTTCTCCTTTCCTGGAACCCAATGTCAGTAAATTAAAAACCCAACACTTAAAATGGAGATAATATAATTTATATATTCAATTTGCATATCAAAATCAAAATGTGGACTGAAATTCTCAGCCATCCATAATCGTTGACCTTGAATTTAGAGAGTGGATTGAAGCCTACCTTTTGATTTGTCGCTTCCTGGGTTTCATTTACGCAGAAGATTCTTGTATTGTAGCTAGAAGACGAGTTTGAGGACTGCAAAATTCAAAATTCGCCTACAATAGAAAGACAGAGAGAGACAGAGCTATTTACTCTACAAGTCTACGAATATTCCTCCTAATCTCTGTCTATCGTTTTTATTTAATTGAATTGAATGGCTCTAAAATCAGATCTGACTTTGGACACCTACGACCTTGTACGAAATATTATCTACTCTATTATCCTCTTTACATTGAACTTACGCCGAGTGTAGTGGATGAATAAGAAGAAATGATAGCCTAGTTTGATTGGGGGCCAGGGATTTTAATTGGGGTCTTGACATTTTACTTACATCCTAAATTTTTGAGAGGCGTATTAAACCGATAGTGAAAATACTGTTTTACCCTTTATGAAATTTTTTTTCTTTTCAAATAACGATTCTAATTAACGGCCCTTCAATGACAATAACGATTGTTAAGGGTCGTCATTGTCGTATTCAATACTATTATGACCCTTTAATGCATTTATGCCATTGTTGATGGTGGTTTATAGACAAGGGGTAAAGTCGTAAAACCCCATGACCTAGTGTTACCCGCAACACATTAACTAAGAGCATTTAACTTAGGTGTAAATAATTAATAGGGGTATTTTTTTCAAAATACCAGATTAGGGTTTTCAAATACGTAACCCCTAATTTCAAAACCAAGTCGCATATCTGCGCACCATGGCAACAATGCCAAACCAAGCCGCATCTCTGCGACCGTGGCAACAATGCCAAACCAAGCCGCATCATCGCGTGCCCAGTGGCAACAATGCCAAACCAAGCGCATATTTGCGCTGACCGTGGCAACAATGCCAAACCAAGCCGCATATCTGCGCACCACAGCAACAATGCCAAACCAAGCCGCATAATGCGCACCATGGCAACAATGCCAAACCAAGCCGCATATCTGCGCACCATGGCAACAATGCCAAACCAAGCCGCATCTTTGCACCGTGGCAACCATGCCAAACCAAGCGCACTCTGCGCACCATGGCAACCATGCCAAAACAAGCGCATCATCGCGCACCATGGCAACCATGCCAAACCAAGCCGCACTCTGCGCACCATGGCAACCATGCCAAGCCAAGCCGCACTCTGCGCACCATGGAAACCATGCCAAGCCAAGCCGCACTCTGCGCACCATGGCAACCATGCCAAACCAAGCCGCACCTCGCGCACCATGGCAACAACGCCAAATTCCAAGCCGCTATGCCTTGGGCCCACGCCCAACATAGCGCCACAGGATGCAAGACTTGCAACTAGGTCAACATGGCCGCACGTGCCATTGGCACATGCCAACACGTGCCGCAAGCCATATTTCTAAGCCGCTATGCCTTTGGCCCACGCCAAACATAGCACCCTAGGCTTGCAAGACTTACAACTAGGTCAACATGGCCGCACGTGCCATTGGCACATGCCAACACGTGTCGCAAGCCATACTTCAAGTAGCTATGCCTTTGGCCCACGCCAAACATAGCGCCCTAGGCTTGCAAGACTTGCAACTAGGACAACATGGCCGCACGTGCCATTGGCACATGCCAACACGTGTCGCAAGCCATACTTCCAAGCCGCTATGCCTTTGGCCCACGCCAAACATAGCGCCCTAGGCTTGCAAGACTTGCAACTAGGTCAACATGGCCGCATGTGTCATTGGCACATGCCAACACGTGTCGCAAGCCATACTTCCAAGCCGCTATGCCTTTGGCCCATGCCAAACATAGCGCCCTAGGCTTGCAAAACATGCAACTAGGTCAACATGGCCGTACGCGCCAATGGCACATGCCAACATGCTCGCTAGCTAGTTTCCCTAGCAAAATCACGGCCCTAACGGCCATGCATGCCATTGGCACATGCCAACATGCTCGCTAGCTAGTTTCCCTAGCAAAACCACGGCCCTAACGGCCACGCATGCCATTGGCACATGCCAACATGCTCGCTAGCTAGTTTTCCTAGCAAAATCACGGCCCTAACGGCCATGCATGCCATTGGCACAAGACAACATGCTCGCTAGCTAGTTTCCCTATCAAGGTCACGGCCCTAACGGCCACGCATGCCATTGGCACATGCCAACATGCTCGCTAGCTAGTTTCCCTAGCAAAATCACGGCCCTAACGGCCATGCATGCCATTGGCACGTGCCAACATGCTCGCTAGCTAGTTTCCCTAGCAAAATCGCGGCCCTAACGGCCACGCATGCCATTGGCACATGCCAACATGCTCGCTAGCTAGTTTCCCTAGCAAAATCACGGCCCTAACGGCCACGCATGCCATTGGCACATGCCAACATGCTCGCTAGCTAGTTTCCCTATCAAGGTCACGGCCCTAACGGCCACGCATGCCATTGGCACATGCCAAACACACACGCTGGTAGCCTAACTTGCAAACCGTGCAACCTACCACCAAGGCATTCCGCACATGCCAAACACACACTTATTTGGTAGCCTAACTTGCAAACCGTGCAACCTACCACCAAGGCATTCCGCACATGCCAAACACACACGCTGGTAGCCTAACTTGCAAACCGTGCAACCTACCACCAAGGCAATACGCACATGCCATTGGCATATGCCAAACCCACACGCTGGTAACCTAACTTGCAAACCGTGCAACTTACCACCAAGGCATTCCGCACATGCCATTGGCACATGCCACACGCGCCACTAGCAGCGCCACTTGCACTCAAGATGCAACCAACACTCGAGACATCGACACAAGCGGGGATGCTTCTTTAGGGTTTTGGTTTGGCGGTCACTGACATGCGGCGTACACTACGCTCACATTAAGAAAGCGTGAAAAGGAATAAAGCGGTCAAATAAAAGAGGAAATAATGGTGAAAAACGTTTTCGCCCATTAAACCATGCGGTTACCACCTCCTCCCATTATTTCACCCTTTACTCTCTTCCTTCATGAGGCCGGTACGTTTCAATCTCGACTTGTATAAATAGGTCTTACCTATTTCCACCGGACAACAAGTCTCGGTCGGAGAAATATACTACACTTACACTCTCGGAAAGGCAACTTTGCAAGCTCTCCCAAAAAGCTTTCATCTCTTGCAAGCTTCCTAAGCTTTCACTTTTTCGATACAAGTCGAGATACTACTCTCCTCAACACCTTTCTTTGCTTCCCTCCCCAAATCAACCCTTCTCATCCACTTTGTGACCGAAGCAAGTCCGGAACGGCCATTTCTTGGTTTTAGGCCGGACTTGTACAGATTGATCTCTCGAACCTATAAAGTGTTCACGTGCAGCACATTTGTTTAGGGTTTGAACCAGTTTCTCACTCACCTACCGAATTTACCGAAATCGGCAGAAACGATTTTTTCCCATAAACAATTGGCGACCACAGTGGGAGGATTGATCTTTCGGTTACAACATCAAGTTCTAGATCCCATCCGCAAATTTCGCGCAAGCATGGTCGGCTATCAGGCAATCTCCACAAACATGGATCCCGCCCAAGGTCATGATAACTCCTCGAATTCTGAAAGCGGCACCACCAATGGAGAAGTCCCAAGACTGGTTGACCTGATACGTGTTCAGGAGATCCACGCCAGAAACATGGACCTGATGAAGGACGCGATTTGACATACTCGACTTCCTCATCAATCTAGTATCGGGGCCAAGTGATCCATGCTCCCTAGGAGATCAAGAGCAGGGGACTAATATCCCGAATGAGCGTGCTCAAATCAACGGTTTTGTCACTGACTGGAAGCCAGCGGACTAGGAGGCGACCATGTTGATAGAAAACTTATGTGAATTGCTGAACCTCTCCAAGGACCAGCGGATAAAAACATTCTCTGCTATCAACCGAATAGCACTAAACGCATCACTAGTTCCTGCACCCACGGGGACTCCAAGGATCCCCGGAAGATCCGCCAACAATATTGTTTTCACCGACGACGACATGATGGTAGAAGACGGTCACGGCTCTCGTCAAGAACATAGAGTTTCGAAGAGCGCTCTTTGACACGGGTGCATCTTCCAATGTCATCACTCTCAAGACACTCAAAGCTGCCAAGGTGCGACCTAATGAGATCGTACGACAGCCCACTACGATGACGGATTTCGAGGGCAACCAAACTAGCACATACGGCTACATCAACTTGGAGCTGGTAGTAGGGCCAATCCAATCAAGCGTGAAGTTTGAAGTAATTGAAAAAGAACCGGACTACCACATGATCTCTTGGGAAGGCCGTGGCTGCACAATCTCAAAATCGTCCCTTCAACATACCACCAATGCACGAAAAAACAGTATTGAACGGAGAAGTCGTTCGCATTTCCGTCTCTGTCCCCCTATGCACCAGGTCGTGTAGAAGCACATGGGCGAAGGAGGGTTCAAAAGGTGTGGCGACCAAGATTCACGGTTTTGCGCTACCAAAATGGACATCGCTCAGAGATAGTGACAAACTGGAGATACCCCGCAGAGGAGACCGTCCTTCCACCACATCCTCAGAAGGAAGACTCGCCAGTCTCTTGCCACTAGGCGTAACCCGTGCCCGCACCAAGCGAGAGTACACCCTTACCGCAAGACGAAGCAAAAAGGGGAAGCTCACACATTATAACCATTTGTTAGCAATTAGCGAGGGAAGACCATGGCCCGGTCTCTCCCCGAAGGAATGTCTTCACAATAACCGGGAGGAAGTTCAGACGCCCCTCGAAGCTACAAGATGGGACCGACTTAACCACCGACGAACTCGAAACTTGTCAATATAGGGAATGAGAAATTTCCGCGACCCATTCCGATCGGGTTGTACATCCTCTGCGGAACGCTCAAAGCTAGTCGACCTACTCAAAGAATATCGGGGACGTCTTCGCATGGACTTATGAAGAAATCTTAGGGCTTGGATGGAAAACTGGTCACCCACCATCTGCATGTGATACCGGATCCAAACCAGTCAAGCGACCTCCAAGACAATTCGAGACACGATGTAGAAGAACAAATCAAGGCGGAGGTCCAAAATTACTAGCCATTTGGATTCATCGAGCCTATTCATCATCCTACTTGGTTGGCCAATATCGTTCCCCGTTAAAAGAAGAATGGTCGATCGGATGTTGTGTCGATTTGGGGATTTGAACAAGTGCTGCCCCAAAGATGATTTTCCGCTACCTAACATCGGCATCTTTGGTAGATGCTACCGGTGGACATGGTATGTTCTCTTTCATGGATGGATATAGCGGCTACAAACCAGGATAAAGATGTATGAGCACGACGCAAGTAAGAGGCGCTTTCCGTACCCCTCTCGGAAACTTCTATTACACCGTAATGCCTTTCGGTCGAAGAAAACCTGGCGCTACTTACCAACGCGCCATGACTACCATCTTCCACGATATGATGCACAAGCAAGTCGAAGATTACGTAGATGACGTGGTGGTTAAATCAAAGACTCGAGCGGATCATCCAGAAACGCTGCGCCAAGTGTTCGAAAGATGCCGCGAGTACAAGTTGAAGATGAATCCTCTGAAATGCGCCTTTGGTGTCTCTTCGGGGAAATTCTTGGGATTCCAAGTGACGGCCGCAGGAATAAAAGTTGATCCAGTCAAAACGCAAGCTATCCTCACGATACCGCCACCACGAACCATAAAGGAGCTCCAGAGTTTCATGGGCAAGGTAAACTACATTCGTCGCTTCATACCGGGGCTGGCACAACTCACCACTACGTTTACTCCTCTGCTAAAGAAAGGAGCGAATTTCGCATGGGCTACGCCTCAGCAAAAGCGTACCATAAGATCCAGCAAATATTGTCCTCTCCAACCATCATGAAGCCTCCTATGCGAGAGAAACCACTATGTCTCTACACAGCCTTTAGCGATACTGCCGTTGGAGCTCTCCTCGCACAAGAGGACGACAAAGGAATGGAATACCCCATATACTATTTCAGTCGAACGTTGAGAGACGCTGAACTCAGATACCCCAAGGCGGAAAAGGCATGTTTAGCACTGATTTATTCCATCCAGAAGTTCAGGCACTACCTCCTCTCCAATAAAGTGGTGCTAGTATCCAAATCAGACCCTGTAAAGTTTCTCCTCTCGAAACCTGCTCTGATAGGGAGGCCGGCTAAATGGCTCCTGCAGCTGTCAGAGTTCGACATAACGTGCGTCTCCCCAAGGGCCATAAAGGGACAAGCTGTTGCGGACCTGTTAGCAGCATTCCCAGGGGAAGATACCACAGAATTACGAGAAGATCTCCCGGGAGATCTTCCAGATATCTTTTTAGTCAAAGAAGAAACGTGGCTACTGTTCTTCGACGGCTCTTCCACCCCCAGCACTAATACCGGAGGAGCGGGTGTTGTACTAGTATCTCCTGCTGGAGAAGTCTTCTCGCACTCTTTCAAGCTAGACTTTCCGTGCACCAATAACTCAGCTGAATACGAAGCTTTCCTCATCGGACTATCACTAGCCAAACAAGTCGGGGCCACGCGTTTGGAGATAAGAGGAGATTCCAAATTACTCATCAACCAGGTAAACGGGATCTATGCATTGAAGGAACTAACACTGGCACCATACAGGGCTGAGGCACAAAAACTACTCAATTATTTCGCTGAAGCAACCATCACACATGTCGTAGTAGTGAAGAACAAGCATGCCGATCGCTTAGCTACACTAGCCTCGAAGGCTGCGGTTTGAAGGGACTGAGGAAACCCTGACAGTAAAACGGCGAACGATAGCTTCAACGTGGCTTTCACAACCTGAGAAAGCCGAAGATGACGACTGGAGAACTCCTATCATTCAAGAACTCAACAACTCATTCTTTCAAGGGAAGGTCGACCTCAAGACCTTGCGGAATTTCTTTATGCTTCAAGGTTTTCTGCATCGCCGAAATCCAGACGGATCTCTGTCAAGGTGTCTCGGGAAAGAGGAAGCACAGCAGCGGCTTGAACGTATTCATGCCGAAGTCTGTGGGATAACATCAGTGGTAACCCTCTACCGTCGTTTACAACGACTTGGATACTCTGCGGCCAGAGATGGAAACCCAATCCCGATTGCTCCAAAAAGCGTGTCCAAATTGCCAGGCGCCCCCATGTCGGTCGAAATCCTCAACATCAGCCCACACCGGGACTGGCGGGAGCCGTACATCACTTTCCTTCGCGATAGCATTCTTCCTACTAACAAAGAGGATGCTTCCAAACTAAGACAGAAGTCCAAATGGTTCGTGTTCCATGATGGGGTTTTATATCGCAAGAGTTTGGGGAGGTCTACTAAGGTGTTTGGATGACACGAGAGGTCCCAGTTATGTTAAGAGAAATGCACGAAGGCGAACACCAAGGAAAACGAAATTATTCCTGAGATACACGAAAGGTACTCTTTGGCCGAACCATGGAAGGCGACGCGGCTACCTTCGTTCGAAATGCCGAGAATGCCAGATTCATGGGAACCTCATCCACACGCCTCCAACACCCTTGCACGCAATAAGTAGCCGGTGGCCCTTTTATAGGCTGGGGACTCGACATCATCGGGAAGATCAACCCCCATCCTCAAAACGGCATGAGTACATAATAACCGCGACCGAGTACTTCACCAAGTGGGTTGAGGCCGTCCCACTGAAAGGAACCACTGGAGCCACAATCGCGGCGTTCATCAAGGAGCACATCATCTGCCATTTTGGCGTACCTAAACACATCATCACCGACAACGGCACACCTTTCGCTAACAAGCAAGTACAGGAACTACTTGAGAGGTACGGAATCAAACAAGTCTTCTCTACCATCTACTATCATCGGGAAATGGGCAAGCCGAAAGTACCAACAAGACTCGATCGAATCCTCGGTAGGACAAGACATGACAATCCCGAAGCGGCATGAGCAATTGCCAATGGCTCTCTGGGCGTACGAGAATATCTCCTAGAAGCTCCACCGGCGTGTCTCCTTACTCCCTCGTCTACAGTCTGCAGACGCAATCCTCCCCGTGAGAAATCAAGATCCCATCCGCTGAGTGAAGCCGCGACGAGCGGACCCAGTGGAACGAAGCCGAATCACTCAATGCCGAGTGCGGAACTGGATACTCTAGACTCCAAAAGATCCGGGCAGAGGAACATGCGCAAATATACGAGAACAGGATTTGGGCGTACAATGACCATGTAAAACCCGGGGTTTTCAAGGAAGGAGATCGGGTGCTAAAAACCGCCAAACACATCCAAAGAAGACGCATCAAAGCACCAAAGTTTTCTCCCAAATGGGAAGGGTCGTACATAATCACTAAAGCATATAACTTGATTTACTACAAGATCATCAAAGAAGATGGGGGAAAGCTAGAGACAGTTATCAATGGAAAATGGCTAAAGGCGTACTACGCCTAATCATTCCCTGCAACATGCTAAATCAAAAGTGTGAACGTCCAGGCATTTTCTCCGCTTTTACTTTCTTTCTTATCAGTTATCGAATTTCAATACAAAGCCAATGGATTAGCAGAATCTCTTTATTTTCTTCAAAAAAAAAAAAGAGAGAAAGGGGAGCCTTCGAATCTCACAATGCAAATCAGAAAAGCCCATCTAGTAAATTATAATCCCTACAAAATATCATCTTCAATCGGCCATGATATCTTTCAGTCCTACTCTTCAAATCTCGAGTTAACTCCTCGATCTTCCGAGACTCCAGGGCCAAAATTTCCTCTTCTTCCAGCATGGCTTTCGTGGCAGGAATCACACCAGCAAGAATACCAGCCCATCAACCTTCACGCAATGCGGCGGTGCATGCAACCTGCCTAACGTTAAATTCCAAAGATTCGCAGAGGTAGACACCATGTTCTCCCACTTTTGGATGGGCTGACTCGCAACAAAGCACGAATGGACACTTTCTCCATCTCCACAATCATTGGCAGAAGACAGTTCACTACGGAAACCAAAGCGGATGAACGACACTTCACCACGTTCACGGTAGCAATATGGCCATACGTTTTCCATATCCTCGTATAAAGGGCTACGAATTCTTTCCGCACCAAGAAACCACCAACATTAGATAATTGGAGGAGAGACACCTCATACGAGTCCCAAACGATGAACCTGTAGAAGGGTATTCATGACAAGAGAGCCCTAAATCAAGCATTCTCCAAATCCCCAGTGATCAACAAGGGTCGGACCGAAGGAAGAGGAACAACTAGGTCATCCTCGTCGATATGTGGTGACGCATGCTCCAACGGGATATCTCTCGCACAAGGAAATTTTCCCATTTACACAACAAGCATTAAAGTGTGTGTCAATCGCCAAAGAAGAAGAAAACATACCGGTATGATTTTCTTAACCCGAATAACATTTGTTGGGACGCTCATGCAAAAATCGGACCTTGCGCCCTCATCAGGAGAACTCCGATTGGTTAGAAGATGACTCGAATCACGCGACATGACAAAGAGAGAAATCCAACAAGAAGAATCTTTTCTCAAACAAGGAATATGATGCGTTTGCATTGGGTATAAATACGGGATTCTAAAAGGAAAGGAAGCAATGAGGGACATAACGCTTTGATTTTAGCATGAACAATGCCCTAATTGAAGCCGCACGTGAAGTAAAGCAAAATAAGGAAACTTTGCTATCCGAAGAAACACCTACTCCCTCCTTATTTACATAAGTCACGCCTGCAAACACGACTTCCAAGTTGCACCGGCCCCACTAATTGCGACTTCCCAATGCCGCCCAAGTCACGCCTGCAAGCATGGTTTCCAAGATTGGACCGGCCTCACCAATTGCGACTTCTCAATGCCGCCCAAGTCACGCCTGCAAGCATGGTTTCCGAGATTGGACCGGCCCCACCAATTGCGTCGACCTCCCAATGCCGCCCAACTCACGCCTGCAAGCACGAACGGCCTCTACACTTCGCGCCGGTCCCCCCAGCTAGCACACTCAGTTTCCCAACTCACGCAAACTTCCCAACGTCGCCCAAGCTGCACCGGGCCCACCAATGGTGCCAGCCTCCCGATTTGTGCAGAACTACCGAGGCAAGGATTCCAAATCCTATTTATAAAAGGTCGACAAGCCTCTTTCGATTTTCTTTACGGGTTGTTATAACGGTTTGTCACCATCTTATGCTTACCTCGCAACAAAGCCCCCTGTTCCGAAGCTAAGCGGGGGACTTAATGTTGATGGTGGTTTATAGACAAGGGTAAAGTCGTAAAACCCCATGACCTAGTGTTACCCGCAACACATTAACTAAGAGCATTTAACTCGGTGTAAATAATTAATAGGGGTATTTTTCAAAATAATGCAGTTAGGGTTTTCAACACAGAACCCTAATTTCAAAACCAAGTCGCATACTGCGCACCATGGCAACAATGCCAAACCAAGCCGCATACTGCGCACCGTGGCAACAATGCCAAACCAAGTCGCATACTGCGCACCACGGCAACAATGCCAAACCAAGCCGCATACTGCGCACCATGGCAACAATGCCAAACCAAGCCGCATACTGCGCACCGTGGCAACAATGCCAAACCAAGCCGCATCTGCATCGCGCACCATGGCAACAATGCCAAACCAAGCCGCATCTGCGCACCATGGCAACAATGCCAAACCAAGCCGCATCTCGCGCACCATGGCAACAATGCCAAACCAAGCCGCATACTGCGCACCATGGCAACCATGCCAAACCAAGCCGCATACTGCGCACCATGGCAACCATGCCAAACCAAGCCGCACTCTGCGCACCATGGCAACCATGCCAAGCCAAGCCGCACTCTGCGCACCATGGCAACCATGCCAAGCCAAGCCGCACTCTGCGCACCATGGCAACCATGCCAAACCAAGCCGCACCCTGCGCACCATGGCAACAACGCCAAATTCCAAGCCGCTATGCCTTGGGCCCACGCCAAACATAGCGCCCTAGGTTTTCAAGACTTGCAACTAGGTCAACATGGCCGCACGTGCCATTGGCACATGCCAACACGTACCGCAAGCCATATTTCTAAGCCGCTATGCCTTTGGCCCACGCCAAACATAGCGCCCTAGGCTTGCAAGACTTGCAACTAGGTCAACATGGCCGCACGTGCCATTGGCACATGCCAACACGTGTCGCAAGCCATACTTCCAAGCCGCTATGCCTTTGGCCCACGCCAAACATAGCGCCCTAGGCTTGCAAGACTTGCAACTAGGTCAACATGGCCGCACGTGCCATTGGCACATGCCAACACGTGTCGCAAGCCATACTTCCAAGCCGCTATGCCTTTGGCCCACGCCAAACATAGCGCCCTAGGCTTGCAAGACTTGCAACTAGGTCAACATGGACGCACGTGTCATTGGCACATGCAAACACGTGTCGCAAGCCATACTTCCAAGCCGCTATGCCTTTGGCTCATGCCAAACATAGCGCCCTAGGCTTGCAAAACATGCAACTAGGTCAACATGGCCGACGCGCCAATGGCACATGCCAACATGCTCGCTAGCTAGTTTCCCTAGCAAAATCATGGCCCTAACGGCCATGCATGCCATTGGCACATGCCAACATGCTCGCTAGCTAGTTTCCCTAGCAAAACCACGGCCCTAATGGCCACGCATGCCATTGGCACATGCCAACATGCTCGCTAGCTAGTTTTCCTAGCAAAATCACGGCCCTAACGGCCATGCATGCCATTGGCACGTGCCAACATGCTCGCTAGCTGGCTTCCCTAGCAAAACCACGTCCCTAACGGCCACGCATGCCATTGGCACATGCCAACATGCTCGCTAGCTAGTTTTCCTAGCAAAATCACGGCCCTAACGGCCATGCATGCCATTGGCACATGCCAACATGCTCGCTAGCTAGTTTCCCTAGCAAAATCACGGCCCTAACGGCCACGCATGCCATTGGCACATGCCAACATGCTCGCTAGCTAGTTTCCCTATCAAGGTCACGGCCATGCATGCCATTGGCACATGCCAACATGCTCGCTAGCTAGTTTCCCTAGCAAAATCACGGCCCTAACGGCCATGCATGCCATTGGCACGTGCCAACATGCTCGCTAGCTAGTTTCCCAAGCAAAATCGCGGCCCTAACGGCCACGCATGCCATTGGCACATGCCAACATGCTCGCTAGCTAGTTTCCCTAGCAAAATCACGGCCCTAACGGCCACGCATGCCATTGGCACATGCCAACATGCTCGCTAGCTAGTTTCCCTATCAAGGTCACGGCCCTAATGGCCACGCATGCCATTGGCACATGCCAAACACACACATTTGGTAGCCTAACTTGCAAACCGTGCAACCTACCACCAAGGCATTCCGCACATGCCATTGGCACATGCCAAACACACACGCCGGTAGCCTAACTTGCAACCCGTGCAACCTACCACCAAGGCATTCCGGTCAACATGGACGCACATGCCATTGGCACACGCCAAACACACACGCTGGTAGCCTAACTTGCAAACCGTGCAACCTACCACCAAGGCATTCCGCACATGCCATTGGCATATGCCAAACCCACACGCTGGTAACCTAACTTGCAAACCGTGCAACTTACCACCAAGGCATTCCGTACATGCCATTGGCACATGCCATTGGCACATGCCACACGCGCCACTAGCAGCGCCACTTGCACTCAAGATGCAACCAACACTCGAGACATCGACACAAACTGGGGGATGCTTCTTTAGGGTTTTGGTTTGGCGGTCACAAAGATGCGGCGTACACTACGCTCACATTAAGAAAGCGTGAAAAGGAATAAAGCGGTCAAATAAAGAGGAAATAATGGTGAAAAACTTTTTCGCCCATTAAACCATGCGGTTACCACCTCCTCCCATTATTTCACCCTTTACTCTCTTCCTTCATGAGGCCGTGGTACGTTTCAATCTCAACTTGTATAAATAGGTCTTACCTATTTCCACCAGACAACAAGTCTCGGTCAGGAGAAATATACTACACTTACACTCTCAGAAAGGCAACTTTGCAAGCTTTCCCAAAAAGCTTTCATCTCTTGCAAGCTTCCTAAGCTTTCACTTTCTGATACAAGTCGAGATACTACTCTCCTCAACACCTTTCTTTGCTTCCCTCCCCAAATCAACCCTTCTCCTCCACTTTGTGACCGAAGCAAGTCCGGAACGGCCATTTCTTGGTTTAGGTAGGACTTATGCAGATTGATCTCTCGAACCTATAAAGTGCTCACGTGCAAAACACATTTGTTTAGGGTTTGAACCAGTTTCTCACTCACCTACCGAATTTACCGAAATCGGCAGAAACGATTTTTACCCATAAACAGCCATTAATAACTCTTCGAAGATAGCGACTCTTTTTAGAAAATAACGACTGTCAGTAACGACACTTCAAAAACCATAACGACAGTTTAGAGTCGTCATATACAAAATAAAAACAATAACGACTCTTTCAAAGGGTCGTCAAGGAATTGATTATGTATATGACGACTCTAAACTGTGGTACATTTCCGTCATTAATGACTCCTCGAAGAAGATAACGATTCTTTTATAGGAAATAACGACTGTTTAGAGTCGTCGCTGAGACAGTCGAAACATTACGACTATTTAGAGTCGTCATTGAAACACTTCAATACCATGACGATTTTTCATACAAATCTGGGCCAACAAAAAAGAAAACAAAAAATTGTAAACAAACAATTTGAAAAAAAAAAGTTAAACTCTAATTAAGTAAAATTATCACAAACTAATTAAGATTATCACTAATTATTTAGGGGCATTTTAGCCATTTATAAAAAAATTATAAGGGTGACCAAAATTGGGTTGGGTGACCTTTTTTGTCCTCTAGTGGAGGCCCCCAATTAAAATTCTTGACCCCAATCAAACGAGGAAATGATAGTGATAGAGAAAGAAAACGGAGGTGTAAAATTTTTAAAATTTGAATCCCGTTCCCTCTCCTCGGAAGCAGGAAAGGTGAGCGGGAATTTCAAAATAGGCGAGGATTCATCCTCGCCAGAAAAAAGAGAATGGGACAACATTCACTAACCACCTAACTTGTCAAAAAATCATTCATTGACCACCTAACTGGTCTTAACGGTATAATAGACAGAACGGGGTAATTTGACTTTTATTTGAAACTCGGGGCATTTTTCTAACCATGCCTCTGAAATTGGGACATTTTGGCTATTTTTCCTTTCCTATAAGTCCAAAAACAACTTCTGAAATGGGACCAGATTATAAGAGGATGCTTAAATATCACAAGTAGAAGTAAGTGTCTTTTGAAAATGATCCCATTTTTCCAATATGAAAATGCTTTTGTAATCGACCAAGATTTGAGAGAGTTCCCAAGTGCATTCCTTAATATTTTATTTTTCTGGACAAAAGGGTGACGCCTACTCTCTACTTTTTGGACCAAGATTAGAATGAGACTCAAGTTTTCTGTAGTCTTTTCATTTTCCTACTCTCTACTTCTTGAAGATACTTTAGAAGTTCAACTTTAATATGCTTTTTTTTTTTTTGCTCTTCGGCTTTTGGGATATTATATTCAAAAAGATATTTTAAAATTTGGTTCTAAACTACTCCTAACTTTTAAGTTTTTAATCAAAAAGATATTTTATTCCTTATGTGCTATCCAAAAACCACTTTAAATTAGATGTCGAGAATGGAAGAAATTCGTCCCATGACTCCCATTCAACTGTAACATGTTAGATATATCTATATCTATAACTATTATAAAGCCTACATCCCTTAGGAACTATTCATCTATAGTTTTTGAAGCTGTAAAATTGGGATTTCCAAATTTGCCCCGTTTCCATGTTTTAAAAATAAATTATTTGAGGGTAGCATGGTAATTTAAGCCTAAATATTTCCACTACTTTCGTCTTTAAAAATCTGACCGCGTGATGGGGAGAGAACACAGAGTGATTACTTTGTTGTTTTCTTTACACATTAGTTTGATGTAGAAATGGTTCACAATACGGCCACGTGGGATGTATAACTAACTTATCAGTTTGTTTTCATTTGTGCCAGGCCTTCATCACTAACTTGAGTTGGCACGACCGCTATCTGAATCACACCTATTCGGGCACGTGCAAAGCACGTGCATTAGGTTCTTGTACATATTAAAATATCAACATATCCAGTTGACCGCAACATAGTTTAAAAAAATACTACTCCTATAATGCTTTATATTTATCAACATAGTTTAAAAAATACTACTCCTATGAGCTGAATTTCATCGACAAAAGAGTTAATACAAAATGGCTTGAAAGTCTAGAAGAATGAGGGCAAAGAAGATCATCTTGGCCACCTAAAAGTAACATGTGGCCACCTAAAAGATCATCTTGGCCACCTAAAGTATTTCTGGAATGGAATACAGAAGCAAATAAATTTTATAAAACAAAATAGTCAATGGAGATTGGGTAAGGGGACGAGGATTAAAATCTGGGTAGATAATTGGGTGGTGGGTCTTGATCAACCCCCTACACCAAGAGATATAATTGCAGATAGTGAGTTGTTTATTTGGGTCCATGAGCTATTTCTTGATGGTAGACAACTATGGAACGCTGAACTAGTGCGTTATCTGTTTGAAGACTCGATTGCTGACAAAATATTAGCAATGAGAATACCAAACTCTGCAGAAGATAAATTGGTATGGAAGTTGACAAAGAATGGAAATTTCACCCTTAAGTCTGCCTACAATAAGTTATTTGAAGATAGTCTGGGCTCAATTCAGGTTTCACTATATATACATGGCACAACCATTCGTTGGAAAGATTTCTGGAGCTTAAATATTTGGCCAAGGATTAAACATTTCTTTTGGAAATGCTTAATAGACATTCTGCCCACAAAGGAGAGGTTGTCAAGACATTGCCAGTACATCAACAGACTTTGTCCACTTTGCAACCAACATGATGAAGAAACAATGCATGTGTTATTCACATGCCATTTTTCTAGAGCAGTCTGGATGCTCATCCCAGGAGGGTCATCTGTGTTTTCTGGAGGGCATAATGACATGGGTGCACTGTTTGAAGTCTGGATGCAACAGTCTCAACAACAAAACCTTCCTAACAATTGGCCCATCACAGCAATGGTTGTTACATGGACAATATGGAATACTCGATGTGAAGTGAATTTCCAGATGCCGAAGGCTGATCCACAATCAGTTGCAAAGAAGGCTCTGAGCTTTTCTATCTACTTAGAAAATCTTTATAGTAAACCACATTATCACAATTCTATTTTGTCTTATGCAATGCCTAGGGAATTACATTGGAGACCACCTGCTGCCCCTTTTTTAAAAGTTAATTGCGATGCTTCTTATGATACTAATACAGGACTAACTGGAATTGCCTTGATTCTACGTGATTTTACAGGAGCTTGGAGAGGATGCTTCTCAAAATGCTATGCAGGAGTGAGAGACTCGGAGCAAGCAGAATGTTTAGCTTTCTATGAGGCAGTCATCTGGAGCATTGCATTGCTGATCACACACATTATTGTGGATCAGACCTACAAAGCATTGAAGGCTATATGAACAAGGCTACTCAAGGAATATCCTGGGAAAGTGAAACAATTCTGTTGGATGCAATCGATAAGTTTAGTTCATTTGAAAGTTCGGAGTGTTTATTTGTTCCCAGAGTCTGTAATAAACCTGCTGATACTCTTGCAAAGCACAGTAGGAAATTTAGTGTTAACAGGGAATGGCTAACTAGTCCCCCTGATTTCATCGAGTCAGAATTATTGTTTGATAACTCCTATTTCTAATCAATAAAACTCTTTATCTTTGCATCAAAAAAAAAAAAAAGTAACATGTGACTATAATGGCATTTTGCTCTATATCTCCGATAAGCAAAATTGAATGAATCATTGAGTGTCCTGTAAGCGGGATAAACTAGGCTTGTTTTACAGAGAGCCTCTCTGCAAGAAAAGAAAAACCCCGAAGATATTGATAAACCAATCAGTTATACAATAAAACATGAATTTTACATTTAAACCAAGATGATTTGAGTCCAGGGAGACATACTTATAAGTTCGTATGTAACGATCATTGTAGTCCCGTAGAGTGACATATTGAAAAACCGGGGTCCAAATCCTCTATAGAAACCTCTCCAACCATCTCCTTCGCGGAGAAGTTTGGCAGTTTTGATAACAGATGGTCTTCCACCACCATAATCATCCATGACCTACAAAAAATTGAAAAACGAAACAATTTCACTACTACTGTACCAAGGGCAAGTCTAGGTTCTGCAGTGCCATTACAGCATATGCGAGAAGCAAAGCAGAAGATAAGAGATAAATGGAGATAATAAAGTACTTGGAGCCGTGTCTTGATTGTGTCAATTGGAGTGGTAATAACAGAAGAAACAGCACCTGCAAAGGTTCCTGCCGTTGCTTGAACCGTAACCATCTCCAACTGAGACGGTGTCTTCCCCCCTTCATATTTATAATTGAGGCTCCTAAAAATACAAGCACACACCACTGCATATTTAGAAGTTCTACTTCATCTGTTTCTCTCTGATCTACGAATACAAAATTACAAATAAACCGTAACGGATACTGGATTACTTAAACGTACAATACATACCTCCAAATGACGTTCTGTGCAGCGGCATAAGCACCCCACCAAAGTGCATTAGCTGGGGACTGTGTCAAAGCTGTTAATCCAAATCCCCTATACATGCCACGAAACCCTTCAACCCTCATTATTTTATGAATTACCTCACTAGGCCCGTTACAAGGTGCAGTCCCAGGAAGGCCTTGGACCATTAGCCTCTGGACAACCTGTGAGAAATTCCGGAAATTTAAAAAGGAACAAGTTGATGACAAAGAAATAATAGGTGGGCATCAAATCAATTAATGAAACCGATCAAAGTCATGAGCAAATTACATTTTGCTTGGTCATTTGAATCTGCTAATCGTTTTGGACCAGGCAATGTAGTTAGGGCTACTGTTGATTAGGATATACCATTGTGCTGACACCCATACCATCGTTGTTTATGTATTCACATGGCTCATATGCAGATAAAACATGCCAACCTAGTTTTGGCAATGCTAGCCGCCCGTTATTGAACTAATTAAAGAACCAAGCTATGGCCAAGTCCACATCGCATGACAAGTGAATTCCGCCACTTCTAAATTTCTTACAGTATTCGCCATTATACTATAAGTTATTACTATTATTTATTAACCTCAAAATATCAATGAAGATAGGCCAAACCGATTGCAATATACTGTAATAAATAGACTTACCACATCCAATGGTACATAGTATGCACAACAAACAAGGTTCGACACCATACCTGCCACCCCATTTGCAATTCCCACACGGGTGGCTTCATCCATGTGAAGATCTTCTGTGTACTTAAGCATCATGTCTTTTGAGACTTCAAGAGATGTCAAAGCCAAGACTCTACCAGGCAATGACGCAATAGCGGAAGTACCGAATCCTCTAAAAACTCCAGGTATACCACCACTTTTCAAAATTTGTCTAAATACTGCTGTTCCACGATTTCGATCAAGCCCAGACGCAGCAACTTGCATTCTAGTCTTTACAACTGCCATCGGATGAAGTAAGCCACATTGAGCAGTAAATAAGACAGCTCCAATTAGATGAAACTTGGTCTTATCCAACCTTACATCAATAGATAGCAAACAAGAATTAGCTCAGGATTTAACTTAAAACACCTCAAAATCCCGCTTCTCTTGTTTACATCATATACATCAGAAGATTCAGAATTCAAATATGGTTGGTAAATCTTGAGATTTATAAACGCATTTTCGGGTAATATGCAATCAAAGAAATGATACAGGATATATGGATGGAACATTAGGTGGCATGTAATGGATGTTATAATAATAATGCAAACTAAAACCGAATCTCATTTTCGCTCAATTACATAGGAAAAATTTTTTTTTGGGTCTGACCCATAATCACTCAGAAATTCTTGTATCAAAAAAAAAAAAAAAAAAAAAAATCTCAGAAATACTCTAAATCACTCACTCAATAACCCGATTCAAACACCCTTTCCCTCACCATCATCCAGGATCAAACTTAGTTCAACCTTCGATGCCATTTCTACCATAAACCCTAAACCCATATAGGAGAATCTAACAAAATTCATCATCTTTCGTAGGAACTTCAAATTAAAAATTCAAACATAATAATCCAATCTAACAACAACCCTTTTCGATATTACATCTCTAGAGCAAAACCCATGTCTTAGAATTCAAGAATGAGAGACTATTACAAAATAATCAACGAAAAAAATTTAAAAGAAAAACAAAGTGAGAGAGAATATGATACTGCTTCAAAGAAATAAATACCTATTCCAGTTAATGTCTGTCTCTGATAGATCCAACTTTACAGTTTGTGGTTCCAACTCCATGTTTCTTCTACCCAGCACCGTCCAGTTTGCGTTTTTGGTTCATTAAAAGAGCTTCTGTTGGTTGCTGTTTCAAGGTCAACTTCTTGTTTGTTAATTGGCAACTTTCAAGAACCTTCAGCGGCTTGGAATCACGTGATAAATAAACGGGTCGTCGGGTCATAATATACTGGACAAGACGCCCGTGGACCAAGACTTTTTGATGACCGAAACTGCCGTGGTGGCTGGTGTTAACTGTTGACCACTTGACCCTAAATTTCCTGGACAAAGGCAAGCGCTTTACATAAGAACCATAATCTCCGTAGGTGGAGTTTCGGTAAGTTGTTACATTTTCATTCCAAGTTTGAATGTTAAGATAATCTAGAATTTGCGGTAGGGGATCTCCTTTTCAATTATGCACTATGGCATATTTGTTACAAAAAGTGGAGATTTTGGCTGCCCAAATTACATCGGTTCTTAAAACAAAAGTAAAAGCTAGAATTTTAAAATTTATATCTTGAGAAGTGTTTGTACCCAAAATTACTTTTGGGCACGAAACATGATGAATGGATAGTTTTGGTGAGTATTTTGGGTTAGGGGTCGATTTGAAGAACAAAATGAAAGACAGAGGTTTAACGTGGTTCGACATAGGTTGCCTATGTCCACGGGCGACTCCCCTTGGGGAGTGATTTTGTATTGATAGTAAAATTACATTGTATATTTTTTCCCCTATTGGCTACCCCTTTTCGCATCTCTGCTCCTCACTATTTATACCATTGTATACATAATTTCAATATAACTTAAATGGCATTAAATGCTCATTTAGGCCTCCCTCTTCAATTCCACATGAAACTGCTGAAATTATTATTGCATGTATGAAACTGCTGGAATGAATATTGCATGGCTGAAAATGCTGGAATTCAAATCGCATGGCTGAAACTGCTGGAATGAATAATGCATGGCTGAAACTGCTGGAATGAATATTGCATGGCTGAAACTGCTGGATTGAATATTGCATGGCTGAAACTGCACATTTATGCTTCCATGATAAATTCTGCATAAATGATGGCTGGCAGTATTGGTGGACACTTGCTGGCGGATCAGCTAACTGCATGGGTAGGGACTGGCTTGATGGTTGACAGACATGATGGCGGGCAGTGTGGATGGAAGCTGGCTGGCAGCATGGTTGGAGACTGGTTGGCAGTGCGGAAGAGTTTTCGGCTGGAAATTGGTTAGCAGCATTGCTGGCTACAAGACTGAAAATTGGCTAAGGGTGCGGCCCGACCCGATAGTTGACCGATGGTTGACTTTGGTGTTGACCGGTCGTTGACTTTGACCATTGACCTTAAGGACGTTAACTTTGATAGTTGACCGACTTTGACCATCGACTAGTCTGTTCAGACTGGTGGGCTGCCTTGGCTGACCGGTTTGCGGGCTTGGATGAGGACCAAAAGATGATTCAAGTATCAATTTGGCCCATTAAGTGGTATTTTTACTTATGGTACAAACATCGCCCCCTCTTAACCTCCAACTTGTTGGGGGTTAAGAAAAATTTTGTGTTCCTTAGTCAATGATAAAACTCGCCCCCAAGTGTGGACTATTGATGTTGAGGTGATTGGCGAACTTCCCTTGTTGTTTGCGGAAATCAAGACGCCCCCAAGAGTAAATTTCTGTTGCTGAAGCGTAAATAGAACCACCTTCGTTGATTCTGGAGATCGTAATCAAGTCGCCCCCAAGTGATGCAAAAACAAGATTGAAATGATGCAATAGAAGCTTGATAATGGAGCAGAGTGGTGTTGGAAATGAGCGGTAACAACATTGAGTGAAGCTGGTATGCAGCAGCTATGATCATCTGGAGTGTAGTAGCCGCGATCAGCTGTAATGCAGCAGCAACGAGCAAAGTTTAACTGCAGCAGCCATGATCTGCTGGACTGCAGGAGATGCGAACATAGCTGGTCTGCAGCAGCATCGAGCATTGCAGAAGCATTTGGACTGCGATTACCTGGGATCGTCCCAAGGAGACGCGGCGAAGTTGGACGGCAGCAAATGCGATCACCGAAATGCACGGGCCGACGAGCAAAAAGCTGGGCATGCCCCGGCGATTCTGGCTGGGCTGCGAAGAACGATTAGCAACATTGCACGACTTCTACGATGGGTAGCTGGACTCAGGAACGAATAGTGGAGCTGGACTGCAACAGCTGCGGTAAGCTTCGATCAGCCGGTTGCAGCGACGACGAACACGACATAAAGAAGATACGATCACTGGATCATAGAATACAAATATAACCGGATCAAGAAGCTTCGATCTACTGATCGCAACAACCAGGGACTGGACTTAAACAGTTCGATAAACCTAGGTGTGACAATTACAAATAAAACTAGACAACATCAGTTGCGTCCAACTGAGTGCAACTAGACTGCATCAGTTACGTCCAACTGAGTACAGAATTCGTAGGAAAAACTGGACTGCATCGGTCGCGTCCAACCGAGTGCAGCAGTTGCTTGCTTTTGAACTGGATTATAGTAATTCAATCAATATAACTATTACTGATTGTAAAAATTGCGTAAAAATATTAGGGTGTACGCTCGCCCCCTCTTAATCCTGCAACTCGTTGGAGGATTAAGAAGTTTGGGTTACATGAAGTTTCGATTTTCAGAAGCTTAATACCGTATTGCAATTAGGTGCTATGTAACTCGCCCCCAAGTGTATGAAGTGTTACACAGCTTTCCCCAAAAGAGTAATTTTAGACCATGAGGTGTTACATATCTCGCCCCCAAGTGATAGTCATTCACGTTGAAGTGATATGAAACTCGCCCCCAGAAGATAGTGATTGTCATGCTGCTCAATGCTCGCACAAGGGTGCACTGCCTTGCTACATTTTGATCGCGCATGAAATTTTGAAGATGTATGCTATCTGGAATTCGCGCAAGGGGCCAATCCCACTATTCCAGATGCGTGCAGAATTGAAATGTGTGCATCTCCTCGTGAGAAAATGCTCTCCACATTATAGGTGCCTTATTGAACAAAAGTATGCATGATTATATGAAAAGATGCAAAAATATGTAAATTGTATACTTACCTTATTGAAAATGTTATTGCGACTTCGTTTACGAAGTGATTAGGATGCCCACTAACTATGTCGGTGTTTTCCAGCGACGATGATTAGTATAGTTGCCTTAGCGTCTCGTCTCGACTTAGTAATTGATTTGTCCGTGGGACCGGAATGCACCCGATTAAGTCCAATTTGGATCGAAGACAGTCGCCACGGGCGAATATTTATATGTATTGTGATCACCAGTATCTTGCCAATGATTATGCACAAAAGCTGGATTGAATCGGTTGTGAGGAAAAAGCGTATTGAAACGATTTTGGGAAAATCGGTCTACAGCGATTCGACCCATTGATTTGTAGGAATTAAAAAGGACTTGCGGCTGTTCGATCAATAGGCCAACAGATGTTGCTGTGAAACCGGATTACAATAGTTCGATCAACTGACCGTAATAGTTATGTGGAAAAGGACTGCAGCAGTTCGATCAACTGGACTGCAGTATTTTCGGTGGTGACCGTTTCTGGTGCTGTCATTTTACTTTTCTAAAAATTTTAACTTTCTCCGAAAATTGGAATGTCGCCTTCACGACCTTGGTAATTGACATACGATCTCATCGGGCCGACAATCACTCAATTTGGATGCACGAAGAAGAAGTTATCGAAGAAACGAAATTGGTTGGTTAGCCCCTTGCTCCAAACATGTTGATGACGTGATTGTACCCAAAAAATATTATTCTCCGATTACAAAATTTTACCTTCATGTCGTAGGATATTGAAATACGATCGCAACGAGCCAAAAATCATCCAATTCGGACGTGAGACGAAGAAGATATCAGCGAAACAAATTTTTAGACCAAGCCCTAGTGGGGTGTACATATCCGCAAGGCAAGAGAAACGGGGCGGAATAATCCGAGGGCTATGGGATTAAGTTGCTCCGTGTTGCATTGAAACAGGGCTACGAAATAAAGTTGTACCGCGCCGCACCAAATCAGACCTTCCAATTAATCGTCGATTAATCGCTGTAATCGATTGATCGTCGCCGGCTCGCGTGATTTCGCCGGTGCAAAATTTCAGATTCATGCCGTCGCTCGTAATGTCCTTAGGGTGTCGCCACCGCGGCGGACGCCGGGGTCTGGCTGTCGGCTTTTTTTTTTTTTTTGAATTTGATTTTGATGTTTTACAGAGCATCGAAAATGGATGTACCAGAGAGCATCAACGGTCTGTATGTCTAGCGCATCGAAGATTGATGTACCACCGTTGCATCGAACTGTTGCTGCGAATGAAATTTTGATGTATCACAGAGCATCGAAGTTTGATGTACCTCGGAAAATCCACGGTGGTCATTTCCTACGCATCGAACTTTGATGTAACTGGAAGCATCGAAGAACTCTGACGTGGGTGAGTGAATACAAAGGTAGGTGAACGAAACCCCTGAAGAGGGTGAACAGATCTGAGGCCGCCGGGTTAGGCTAAACTGTTTTTCTAAACTGTTGTGTGAGAACTTTTCGCAACGTTTTTTCTAAACTGTGGTCTTTAGTCTTGAATTTTCTGTCATGGTTTGCTGGACTATTGCCATTGCCTTTGAACTTTTGTAACAGTTTTTGGTTTTCTTCTTTTCCTTTGGATTTTTAGAGACTGTTGATGTTTCTCACGGACCTTTCTCCATGGTTTTGCTGCACTTTTTTGGCCCTTTCTAGAACTTTCTGAGATGCTTTTCTGGAGGTTTTCCCTGGGGTATTCAAGCACCTTGAGATGTAGGCAACTTGACAACATTGCGATCATGACAGTAGTGATTTTGACATACATCAAACTCGAACAGTTGGATAATGTATTATTTGAGAAGAAATTTTTTCCAACTTTGGACTTGAATATACTGCGGATCGAACATCATGGCAACAATCGTAGCGATTTTTCCGATGAATCAGTCTTGGTGGCCTCTGACTATGAAGCCGGATTCGCAAGTGATTTGCGATCAACCTGGGATTGCGAGTAACTTTGATTAAGCGGAATGCGGCAGTTGCGATCATTTGGACTGCGATGGATCGTAATTAAAAACTGGACCCAACCATGTTGTGGATCGAATATCCAGTACCAATTTTGATGATGTTTTTACGCCATCTTTTACCGTGGACCGAACGTCTTAGGGGTGATTTCATCGGTCTTTGTAGTGATGCAGCTTTTGTAGTTTCCGAAGGTAATAGTTTTAGCAGATCTTGAACAACGAATCTGGATTGTAGCAGTTGCGATCAACTTGACTGCGGAATCTGCGATTATAAGGTCAGCAGAAGCTGCGATCAGCTGGACTTGCAACAATTGCGATCGGTCGACCGCGACATTTACGTTCAACAGACTGCAAAGCAGTGAATTTCAAGACGTCCAAACTGCTTTTTGACGGACATGATTTTGAAGCATTTTGCACAATTTTCTCAATGGGAAAACACGATTCCTTTTCTCGTAATCCCCTTAGTCGGCGCCAATGTTTGTACCCAAAATTACTTTTGGGCACGAAACACGATGAATGGATAGTTTTGGTGAGTATTTTGGGTTAGGGGTCGATTTGAAGAAAAAAATGAAAGACAGAGGTTTAACGTGGTTCGGCATAGGTTGCCTACGTCCACGGGCGAATCTCTTTGGGGAGTGATTTTGTATTGATAGTAAAATTACATTGTATATTTTTTCCCCTACTGGCTACCCCTTTTCGCATCTCTGCTCCTCACTATTTATACCATTGTATACATAATTTCAATATAACTTAAATGGCACTAAATGCTCATTTAGGCCTCCCTCTTCAATTCCGCATGAAACTGTTGAAATTATTATCGCATGTATGAAACTGCTGGAATGAATATTGCATGGCTGAAACTGTTGGAATTCAAATCGCATGGCTGAAACTGCTGGAATGAATATTGTATGGCTGAAACTGCTGGAATTCAATTCGCATGGCTGAAACTGCTGGAATGAATATTGCATGGCTGAAACTGCTGGAATTCAATTCTGCATGAAACTGCACATTTATGCTTCCATGATAAATTCTGCATAAATGATGGCTGGAAATATTGGTGGATACTTGCTGGCGGATCAGCTGACTGCATGGGTAGGGACTGGCTTGATGGTTGACAGGCATGATGGCTGGCAGTGTGGATGGAGGCTGGCTGGCAGCATGGTTGGAGACTGGTTGGCAGTGCGGAAGAGTTTTTGGCTGGAAATTGGTTAGCAGCATTGCTGGCTACAAGACTGAAAATTGGCTAGGGGTGCGACTGACTTCGATAGTTGACCGACAGTTGACTTTGATTGTTGACCGGTCGTTGACTTTGACCATTGACCTTAACCGGACGTTAACTTTGATAGTTGACCGACTTTGACCATCGACTGGTCTGTTCAGACTGGTGGGCTGCCTTGGCTGACCGGTTTGCGGGATTGGATGAGGACCAAAAGATGATTCAAGTATGAATTTGGCCCATTAAGTGGTATTTTTACTTATGGTACAAACAAGAAGTTATGTTTCCTTTGGCAATACTGTTCTTGTATCTTTGCTCCTCTGCACATTGCTGCGTACTTTCCTATTAGCAGCAAGAGAGTAGGTTCTGAATCGCCCCTGAAAGTGATAGAGTGTCCACTCCATTCTGTTGCCCACCGGAAAGCCGCGTCTGCTCCTGCTCTCTCCAATTGTTCTGTGGTTGTGCAGTCTACGTGAAGTCCTCTAGCTTCCCTGATGTGTCCTATAGAGTCACAAAGAGTTACTCCAATACCAGATTTTGCTCCTGAATTCATTTTTGTTAGGACTATGTTGATTTTCAAATCCATTATACCTGTTTGTCCCTGGGATTGATCAGTAGTAACATTGAGAGAAGTATCATTCAGTGGATTATAGTACAAAAGTTGCATAATATCATAATCTGACCTTGGCGCAGAGACTTGGCTGGCATAGTTTTCCATTGGCACGGTGGTGCGGCTGGCTTGGTTGGCATGCCTTGGCGCAGAGACGTGGCTGGCATAGTTTGCCATTGGCACGGTGGTGCGGCTGGCATGGTCGGCATGCCTTGGCATAGAGACGTGGCTGGCATGGTTTGCCATTGGCACGGCGGTGCAGCTCGCATGGTTGGCATGCCTTGGCGCAGAGACGTGACTGGAATGGTTTTCCATTGGCACGGTGGTGCGGCTGGCATGGTTGGCATGCCTTGGCGCATAGACGTGGTTGGCATGGTTTTCCATTGGCACGGTGGTGCGGCTGGCATGGTTGGTATGCCTTGGCGCAAAGACGTGGCTGGCATGGTTTGCCATTGGCATAGTGGGAGAATTAGGGTTAGGTGTATACAGAGGTGATGTCAGTTAATACTAAGGGTTCTGTCGTGGAACATGACACATGTATATAAAAAAAAAGGTACCCTGGTAATTATTACGTAAATACGCTGATTGTTTCAATAAATGCGCTATTGGTCATAATGACGTCATGCCAGATGTACGGTTTTACAATTTTATCCCTAAGCTAAAAACCACCAGCAACATTAAGTCCCCTGCTTAGTTAGGAATAGGAGCGGTGTTGCGAGGTAGGCATAAGATGGTGACAGACAAGGACAAAATCGAAACAGTGGGTCATGAAAGACAACTAGGAAGATTCGTCTAACCTTTTTCGAGAGTGTTCTGAATTTCGTGATCCTTGTGTTGGCGACCTTGCATGAATTCTTCTTGCATCGATACTAGCTAGACCGTGAAACAGTAGATGCGATTGCTGCAGGATGTTGGCTTGGTTTGGCCACGCGTCATCTTGGCTGGGTTAAGGAATGTGGAGACGTTGGTGTATCGAGTTGTTCGGTTTGGGATGGGAGCCGCAGGTATTTGCACGGCTTGGAATGGAGTCGCGGGCGTTGCGCTTCTTGGCTTGGGCGCGACTTGGTTAGACGTGACGCGACTTGGATTGACCCGGCGTGACTCGGCTCAGCGCGGATCGATTTGGCTCGGTGAGGCTCAGGCGCGACTTGGACGCTGGCTTGGTGCAACGTGGACTGTTGGGCTATCATGAGATGAGGCATGGAGCGGATTATTGATACCGTGAGGCTTGTTACTGCGTACTCGGATGCCTTCTTCCATGCGTATCTCGAATAGGAAATCCTTTCCTTATCTAAATACCAAAAGTGTTACGTTGATGATTCTGCTTTCAAACCTTGTTGCTGGCGTCATAGAGGTAACAACGCGGGCAATTGTGTCTCGAACACGTTCCTCCACGCTTTCTCACCAAACCCTAATTATTTCGCACGGCCAGGCATGAGAATTTTTCTTATTTTTGCTGGTAGAATAGGTTCTAATTAAAACCTGATATCACGCCTTGATTCGCGGCTAATAGGGAGCTTTCCTTTTCGGGAATTCGTCTCTCTGCTAGATATAAGAGATGATCTTGAACCCTTCATTCGCACAGATTGCTTTGAAATTGTGCCCGTCCCCTTTACAAGTATCATCTTCGTGTTTTTTTTTTTTTTTTTTGGTTTTCCATTTTGTTTTCTTTTTGATGTAGGTTGTTGGTGTAGATAAGGTGAAAACTTACCCCCCATTCTCTGGTTTTGTAGCGCATGATAGGATCTTCCAGTGACAGCCGCACCTCTAACTCTTTGGATAAGGACTTTGGAATCGGCGAAAACCAGTTTTCTTCTCATGATGAGGCATTAGATAGAGTTGAATCTCTGTTCCGTGAAGCTGGTGGAATTATTCGAGACATACCTCCTACCTATCTAGTCGAAGTGCGGGTGCGTGTTCAGACCTTCTTAGCTTCGGTGAACATGGAGGAAAAATGGGAAGGTGACGAAGCAACCCAGTGCGTTGAAAGGCTTCAGTGCAAAAACACTTCTTTACAGCCCAGTGCTAGGGCGGAACGGTCTTCTTCTCGGTTGAAATGACGGAAGACTGATTTTGTGAAATTTTTAGGGGAAAACCCACGTAACTTCTTTGTTCAAGAAGGCGTCATAATCCTCGATTCTGATGTGGATGAATCATGAAATCCTCCTCGAAAGGTTGCTGAGGAAGGCGACACTGCATTCGATAAAACCGAAACAGCTTTCAGAGTAGACGCCGAAACTGTTGTTGGTGACATCGGGGGAGTCATGGTGGCGTATGCTGGGTCAATTATTGAAGCGGACGTCGGGAAGGAGACGGATGTTGTTGCTGCTGAGACGACTTCCAGGTAGGACGTTGAGGCTGCTACTGCTGATGCAGCCTTCAGATGGAACCTTTGCTGCCCGAAAGATTGCTGGGGAAAGTGCTTGAAAGGGGATCTGACCGAGGAGTTGGGAACTCATGTATCTGCTTTTGATGACTATTTTTCGTTGTTATTGTTTTTACTTGTTGCTTAGTTTACGCTTCGCAGACTCATTTTCACCTTCTTCATATTTGTGGCGAAGCTAGGGTTTCGCCAATTATTATCTTGTTTGTGGTTTCATATCCTTGAATAAATCTTCTTTTTAGAAAGACCCAAATCTTCCATTAGAATAGCACCAGTTGTCAAAGCGGGTGCTGGGAAAGAGACGGGCGCTGTGGCTGCTGAGGTTGCTTTAGGATGGGAGGTGGCTACTGCTGATGCCGTCGAATAGAATCTTTGCTGCCCGAGAGATTGTTGGGGAAAGTGCTTGAAAATAGCCCTGGCCGAGGCGACTCGTGTTTCATCTTTCGATGACTAGTTTCTCCCTTTCATCATTTCTGTTCGTTGCGTAGTCGTCTTGATATTTTTGTAGACTCATCTTTACCTTCTTTCTATTCATGGCGAAGTTTAGGGTTTCGCCAATTAACATTCCGCTTGTGTTTTTTGAATAATTGAATAAGGTATTTCTGACAAGGTTTTGGCTTTCTGGTTGTGATATGATGGTTAGTGGCTTCTTAATGATTTTGGGTTAGTTTGATGTATTTCTCAGAGATTTGAAAAACCCATTCGGAAAGAAATGTATGTTTTTTTGTTTTTTGTTTTTTTTTTTTAACGAAAAACGAAACTCCGGAGAAGAATACAAACGGTGTATTCATCTCGGAGAAATACAAATATCAAGAGAAACTGTTGAAGATAATACTAAAGGGAGAGTGGCTGGAAAAAGTACAGCGTTCTAGGGATTGGAAAGCTTGAGCCATCGCGAGTGAACTATCACACCTTCCGGCTTGTCCGCGTCGATGAGCTTGCAGTATCCTCTTAAAATAACATCTGCCACCAGATAAGATTCGGCTTCTTTTTCCTCAGGCAAACCAATTCGAATAGCTATCTTTACCGTCATATTCCCAAATTGAAACGAGTTCACTTTGACCACTAAATATCCGATTGAAAACGGGTTCAGGTGTTGTGCAACCGTTTGAGTCTTGGTCTCGTTGGTTTCCACGATAATTTCAAAATTCTTTGCAAAGCGTTTGAATGGCTCAACGCCCTATTCACATCTCTTAACAGCGTCCGCGCCAGCAATCGCGCTGAGTCCCCATGACGGAACGAGGGAAGAAATCACTGGTTGTAAAGAGGATCGTTCGGCCAGACTTACTTGCGTTTGGAATCCATGAGTTAGCGCCAACAGGTCTTCTCCAGGCGTCCGGGTTCCATCAGCAATTTGTCGATGCGGCAGCAAGTGGGACGGTTTGTTGGAAATTCTTTCAGGCGTTGACATTGGTAGAGGGGATGTACCCAATTTTGCCTTGTTGTCGAGTACCCATAAGTGCCCCAATATCATGTCGTAACCTAGCTCTTTGACAATGTGGAATTTGCTATGAGTTATAGCGTCTCCCATCTTGACCTCGAGGTTGATGTAGCCATGCGTGTTCAAGACTTCTCCTCTCGGATTCTTAATCACAGATGGGGAATGGGTAGTGTCTTGTCTCGTAAATCCCGCAGCTTTCAGTGTCTTGAAAGTAATAATGTTGAAGTCAGAGGCCGCATCGATGAGTGTGTTGTCGAATTCAATACCTCTTAAATGGGATGTGGTCAGCAGTCCCCAGTTGCCCTTTTCGATTCCGCGTGCTGGGAAAGCTTGGGCCCTTGGCGTGGTTTCCATGTAGGGAAAAAGCCGTTTGCCGACACAACGCGATTGAGAGCCGCGAAAATATCTTGGCGCTGCACCTTGGAAAGGTAGAGAATTTCACATACATGCTGCATCATGGATTGTACAGTCTCGTGCACTGAGTCCCCAGAGACCCCACAATTTCTTACTGGAAGTGGGTCTCGATGTACTCCCTCGTTTCCTAGTTAGAGGTCTCCTACTTCTATCTTTTCTTTGAAGATATGCATTAGTCTGTTGCAATCACCGGTTGGGTGGTGAACAAATCTGTGGTAGTGGCATTATCTTGGGTTTGCCATCTCGGCCTCAGTCGGTGGGCGTCTGGGAGGTGGTAGTCTGATAACATCATCTTGAATCCATGCTTCTAAGAGATCAATCACCTCCTCGATGGGAAACGGGAAATTCGGGGCATTCCCTTCGGTTTCGTGATGACGCATGGGAGTTTTTACGGCGGCCTTCCGTGGAGGAGTTGCACGTTGTTCCGGTGCTTCACGTTTAGGCTGATGGTCTGCAGCTGGGGCCTTCCTTTCCCTCTCTCGTTTACTACGTTTACAGAGGAGGGGCCAGCATTAAATTGCTTGCTGATGAGGCGTCTATTCCTGCGAGCTTCATGCATGTCTTCGGTTCGAGTCGGTCTAGCTCTTTCCAATAATGGTGGTGCTGTTCTCGCGGATCGTCTGGCAGCTTCATGGAGTTCAGAGAATGTCTGGAAACGCAAGTTCTCTATCAGGGCGCAGTAAATAGGAGCCATACCATTGATGCACGTGTTCACCAGCTGTTGTTCGGTCACGTTTGGGTCATGACAGTCCAATGCTTGAACCCTGAATCTCTTAGAAAAATCATTCGGATGTTCGTTGTCCCGCTGGTACATCCTTCCTAGGTCTGATAAAGTGACTTGTTCAGACACGAAGAAGTAATTCTTGTAAAATGCGGTAACCATGCTACCCCAGTTGGGGATACTGTTTGGCGGGATACTGTTGTACCATGTATACGCTCTTCCGGTAAGTGACTTCGAAAACTCCTTTAGACGAAGAACGTGATTATATTCATGTTTGCCTAGGGACTCCAAGAAGCGGGAGACATGCTCACGTGCATTTCCGGTGTCACCGTACAGGGTGAATTGAGGAGAGGAGTATCCTCTTGGAAGAGGGATCCTTTGTATTTCAGATGGGTATAGAGGTTGATGCTGATGCATGTCTATTTCATCATTCTTGACTGGGTTGCGGAGAAGTTTCTCCAGATCCTCTCGCGTAACGAAGTTGGACGGCTGGCTTCTTTCCAATGGGGTTCTAGCGAGAATCTCCTCGTCCGCGCAGAGACGTGTTCCGCCGAGGTGCTAGCGTCTGGGGTGTTGGAGGCGTTTCTAAACGGCTCTGGAGGGCTTGACTCGCGTGGTAGACGTTCTGTTAGGGCCTTGAGAAAGATGAGTACTTCTTTCTGTGTCGAAACCATATCTGTCTGGGCTCTAGCGAGAACTTCTTGTCGCTCCATCAAATCACCGATCGTGACATAGGGTCGGCTTCCTCTAGCTCCTGCGGTTTCTCGTCCCGTTGGCGGGGTAACTGGAGTCTTAGTGGTGGTTGGAAGTTCCATGCTTGACGAAGCGTTAGGAGCGGTAGCGGTGGCTATGGCTCTGGTGACCGGTGGCGTAACACCCGAAGGGGTGCTTTCGGCACTGCCGTGATTAGTAGGTTATGCAGGGACATTAGAGGCGGCGGCAGCTCTGGCCATGATGATTGGATGTGTTATACTTGAAGGAGTGCTTTTGGTGTTACCATGGTCAGTAGGTGACACGACGACGTTGTTGGAAGTAACGTTAACACCAGGGATGTGTTCTGTGTTGGTATTCTCGGCAGCTGACCCGGATCTGAGTTCTACCATGTTGGGATCAGTGTTTGAAAAAAATGGAATCAGGAATTGAAAGTTGATATTGTAACCGATAGATCAATCTCCCACTATGGTCGCCAATTGTTTGTAGGTGAAAATGGTTTCTGCTGATTTCGGTAATTTCGGGTGTACGGGTGAGAAACAATTTAAACCCTAAACAATGTACTGCACGGAAGTACTTTAGATTCGAGAAATCAATCTGTAAAAATCCAGCCTAAACAAAGAAATGGTCGTTCCGGACTTGCTTCGGTCACAAAGTGGAGGAGAATGGATTGGTTTTGGGGAGGGAAGCAAGGAAAGTGATGAGACCAGAATAGTTGATTCTGGAAGAATAGTTGTGTTACTACGACTTGTATCAGAAAAGTGGGAAGGCTAGCAAATGGTAAGCTAGCAAGTATTTTCTGAGTGTTGTATATTCCCCCATGAACTCGTTATTCTGTGGAAATAGGTAAGACCTATTTATACAAATCGAAGTGAAACGTACCCTGGTCTCATTAAGGAATGGAAAAATGGGTAAGTAAATGGGAGAAGGTGGTAACCGTATGCATGGAATTTGATGTTCCATAAAATCGTTAACGCATGGAATTGATGTTCCATAAAAATTTAACGTATGGAATTGATCATGAACGTTTCACTTTTAACTCCCTGTATTTACTAACCGCCTCACCCTTTTGACACTTCCTTATGACGGGCGTGGTGTACGCCGCACGCTGTAAACCGCCAAACCAATACCTAAAGAGGATCCCCCAGTTTGTGATATGATTTGATGTCTCGAATGTTTTTTTGGAAAACATGTAGCATATGGTTGTTGCACTCGGAAAGTCGAGCTTGGGAGACTTGGTAGCTTAGTGACCTTCGACGGTCGAGATTTTGTATCTTAAGAGGAAAGGTAGTCGTTGATCTTTGCACGCTTTCGTTCGTTGGTGGCCGCATAGGGAAGGCCAGCATGGTGGCGCGGCTAGGTTAGCATGCCATCGCCATGGCATGGTGGCGCGGATAGGTTGGCATGCCATTGGCGTGGCATGGAGGCGCGGCTAGGTTGGCATGCCGGTTGCATGGCGTGGCCAAGCTTAGGTTTTCGGGCCAAAGGTTACCATGCATCGTCTGGTAACCTTGGATGGATAGGATTTTCTCCTGGGATTAAAGGGGGGTCGTCGATTATCGCACGCCTTCATTTTGGTAGTCGCGTAGGGAAGGCCAGCATGGTTGGGTGGCTAGGTTGGCATGCCGTTGGCATGGCTAAACTTAGGTTTTCGGGCCAAAGGTTACCATGCGTCGTCTGGTAACCTTTGATGGCTAGGATTTGCTCATGGGATTGAATGGGGATCGTCGATTGTCGCATGCCTTCGTTTTGGTAGCCGCGTAGGGAAGACCAGCATGGTGGTGCGGCTAGGTTGGCATGGGGCCATGGAAAGGTGCGTTTGGCATAGCGCGATAGGTGTTGCTGGCTTGGCTTGCCATTGGCGAAGGGGTGCGGCTAGCATGGTTGGCATGCCTTGGCTCGGTAGGCATGACTGGCATGGTTTGCCATTGGCACAGGGGTGCGGCTAGCATGGTTGGCATGCCTTAGCGCGGTAGGTGTGGCTGGCATGGTTTGCCATTGGCACAGGGGTGGGGCTAGCATGGTTGGCATGCCTTGGCGCGGTAGGTGTGGCTGGCATGGTTTTCCATTGACACAGGGGTGCGGCTAGCATGGTTGGCATGCCTTGGCGCGGTAGGTGTGGCTGGCATGGTTTTCCATTGACACAGGGGTGCGGCTAGCATGGTTGGCATGCCTTGGCGCGGTAGGTGTGTCTGGCATGGTTTGCCATTGGCACAGGGGTGCGTCTAGCATGGTTGGCATGCCTTGGCGTGGTAGGTGTGGCTGACATGGTTAGACATTGGCACATGCGGTGTGAGAATTAGAGTTTTGGCCAGTCGAAACCCGAATTATGCATTAAAAAAAAGGTACCCTGGTAATTTTCTTACAGAAAAATTAAAGGGTTCAATAAATGTGCTTGGTTTGGATAGTATTACTCAAGTTCTTGTGACGTCATTGTCTGACTAGGGTTTTACGATTTTACCCCTAAGCTAAAAACCACCATCAACACCTTGATAGCTCCTTGAGAACTAAAATTTTGGTTAACAACATACCCATCCTTTGAGGGAACAAAAATTGTACCCTTCTTGATATTTTTCTGAGTAAAATTGGGAACCTGATCACCTCCTCTTGCAATCACAATCCGCTTTCTTTCACCTTTCTTCAACTCTCCAAAGAAATGAGGCTTAGCGTGAGCCTTTTCCAAATAATCAGTAGCAGCCTTACATGCTCCTTGAGTATGATTAATGATGAAGCATTTGAGACAAATTTTGTGTGGCTGCTTTTCATAAAAAAAATTGATCCATCTGGTAGACCCAGCATTTGTTATGGCCATGACACCTCTCATTAATGGATAATCTAAATTGACTTGCACACAAACCTTAACTGGCACCCCCTCTACTGGAACAACATCTTCAGGATCAATAGCCAAAACTTCACCCATGATATTGCCTATTTTTGTAATAGCTTTTACATTCATATGCTCAGGAAGGATTTTTTTGACTTGAATCCAAAAACAATGAATACCCCAATTCAGCTCTTGATAAATCACCGTGGAGTTATAATAAAGAATATTAACTAAATTACCATTGATACTCCATGGACGAGAATCAAAAACTTTCTTTTAAGTTTCTTCATCCTTGAATCGAAATTCAATTATATTATCTTCCAGTTCAAAAGCTTTGACATCACCTTCTGGGATGAAATCCCAAATAAAGCCAAGAAATTTCTCCACAGTTTTGATACCCATTTTTCCTTCATTGAAAATCTTTCCAATCAGACTGAACTCTTCAACTTCATCTTGTCCTTCAACACTTTCACTTTGATGATAAACAACCTCTTCCACATCTCCCAGATCCAATGCAGCTTGCATAAACTTCAATGCAAGATCAGATACATTACTAGAACTGCCTTCTGCCATTTCAGTAAGAGTGATTTTCCGATGATTACAAGAAAATAACTTGAGTTGTTTAACACTTAAACATGGCTGAACTTTATAATTCTTCAACCCTAGCAAATCCAGGGAAGAAAACAAATTGAAAAAAATATTCTGCCTAGTATCTCGTAATTGATAAAAGAATATTGACTGAGAAATTCTTTCCATAGAATAATCTGTTGCAGAAATGGAAAGAGGATAGCTGCATAAATTTCCGATAATAACTAGAGTAATTAAACTAACTAACTTGTAACGGATTTTTTGAATTTTGAATTTGACATGGTCGCGGCTTCTTTCGAACCACTGAGTTGTGGGTGTAAATCGGTAGAGATGAACTTCCAGAGAATCAAAAATGACAAACTTGATGGACACAATAGCTTCAAAAAGCAACAGGAAAACTTTTGCAAACGCCTCGATCACAACTTCAAACATGGTAACCACCATTTTGAGATATCACTAACTGCAGACACAAAGAAGAAAACTAGTTAATCATTTTGATAGTGAACAAAATAATCAAAATTCGAATCAAAAAATGAAAAACAATCACATTATAGTAATCGAAATAAACAAGAGGGAATCATAAAGAAAACATCACGAATCAGTATAATCAGAGTAAAAGAAGGTTGAAAAAAATGAAACTGTGTCAACTCAGATTTTCGCCCGATCCTCAAAGGAAACTATGATCCTCCAAAGTTACTACTGTATTCTTACTGATTACAGTTTTGGGGTTTTGATTTTTAAGTGAAAATAAAAATGAGATTTAGGATGTGTTTTGGTTCTCAATCTGATTTGGGGGAGGAGAAAATGGGATTTGAGAACTGTAACAAATACTCCTTGAGAAAATAGAAAATATATTTAGTTTTTTATGCTTTTGGTGAGTCTTGAACTTAGGACCTAAGGTTCATTAAGGTTCACTCATTCTTGAAATATACCTGCTTACTTACTATTGCGTTAAGGACAATTTCTAAAATAGGCGGCTGTCCGCTCATCGAATTGTTTTTATATCAATTCTTGCAACTTCGATTTCAATAATTAGATATTTTTTTTTGATCGAGAAAAGGGGAATTTATTGAAGAGAGGAGAATGAATTACAAGGCTAGATGACAAGTGCAGAAGAAAATTTAAAACTTAAAAAAAAAAAAAAAAAAAAAAACAAACAAACAATGGATACAGTCCAGTCATAATGGAAGTAAAAGAACAAGGGAACTTGAAGTATCAAAGTTAATGGAACAAGCTATCCCATAAGAAGATGCACCAGTCCAGCCTAAAGTTAAAATTTCTTTTGAATGTTGCACTCCAGGCGAGAAGAGATGCTTTGACGTTGACACTGACCTGAAAATGAGACTGGGATTTTTCCTGAAAGATTCTTCTATTGCGCTCATTCCATGTGGCCTATAGAACAGCAGCATTTATTATGTCCCATATTAGTTTAACAGGCCCTGTGATACCTTTGGCTGACCAATTTTGAGCTAATTGAAGAACTGATGTGGGAGGAGACCATGGTAAATGGGTTGGGAAGATGAGAGACCACACCTTGCGAGTAAATTGGCAGATCAAAAGCAAATGCTTAGTGGATTCACAGGCAGACAAGCAAAATGGACACATGCTGGCAAGTTTATAGTTTTTTCGTTGGAGAGAGTCTTGAGTAGTAATTTTGTCGAGGTTTGCGTCCAAAAGAAGAAACCGATTTTTGGTGGGACAGGAGGATTCCAAATTGTCTTGTGTGGAAAATTAGGTATTGATGGTGTTTGGATGTGCACCATTAGAGAGCTATATGTAGATTTGACCGAGAAAATACCTATACTTGAAGGTTTCCAAATTCTTGAATCAGGTTGATCTGACAGTACAGGTGGAGAGTCTCCAATGGTTACTAACATGGATGCAAGTTGGCTGACTTCATCTTCTTTTAAGGACTCTCTTAAGGTGGAACATATAACCAAAAAGTGAAGAAAATCATAGACATGTTACAAGTCATAGTATAACTCAATAATTGAAAACATGGGTGTACAAGGAACGGCTGTCTAGATTAATTTCAACGAAGGCACAAATTTATTTACTACTTTTTGTATACTTTTACGTCACCATATGTAAAGAAATCCAAATTCAAAGAATACAAAATTTAGAATCAAGTATAGTTAAATACAAAAGCATACAATTATACACAAATTAATCATACCAAATAATAACCAACACCTTTGTTGTTGAGATAATTACATATATATTTATAAGAAATTTTTCTCTCCATTCTATTCGATTGTAGTTATTGTTTCTTCAAAGATCTTCATGGCTGAAACAGGCAGACTCAGGCACAAGTTTATGCCTTTCCTTTCTTCCCCATGAGCCAAAAAAAAGACCACATTTGCTGGCAACGTTGGAGGGCCTGAGAAAGTTGGCTCTCCCCAACCAAAATCCATAGTATGGAATCCGATCCTAGTCCAAACACTTATAAATAGGGTATGAGCTTTAGGTAACGGTCGTTCATATTCTTCCAAGGAATCTATGGTCGACCTCATGTATTCATTTGTAACCAACCTAATCAATTGTTGAATTCGCTCTACTATTGATGACAATGGACTATCTAGCATCTCACTCACGCTGCACTGACAGTTCTTTAACGCGATTGCATTGCCAAAATAACCTTTCGGTAGCGGCGGGTCAAATCTAGACCGAGCGTCCACCGGAAAGAGTAGCCTCACTTGTTGATCAGGATGAAGTCTTAATGACTTGGTTCTCGCTCTCAGCATGAAAGCAGTAAGTACTTCGAAAGTGGTACATTTTTTCAAAACCCCATCTTCCATGGCTTTTTTCCTTAGTTTTTCTAGCTTGTCAGGGTGGAAAATAAAGGATTTATTAAGGACCTGTTCTTCTTCCCAAAGAGCCTCGGTGTTTGAGATGTCTATGATTTCCTCGAGTATATGGGTGAATTGTGTCTTAAGTGGGGTTCGTGCTTTGAGTAAGGTTCTATCTAGGAACGGTGGTTTTGTTAATGGTAATCCTCTCGTAACTTCACCCCATGAATTAACAAACTCCATTGCACCTATTCCATCGAATACAGCATGATTCTGGCTTAGTCCAAGAATAAATCCTCCACACTTGAATTTGGTCACCTTCACACAAACAATTAACAGTAAGAAATTACAAAAAAAAAAAAAAAAAAAAAAAAAATTCTGAATAATACGTATGTAACACTCAATATATAGATAAGCTGGATAATTATAGATAAGCTGGAGAATTTTGTAAAAATAACGAGCGGCATGTATTATATACCTGAGCCACAAGCAGAGGAGGATTTTCATGTATGTTTACTGGACCAGGATTTCCATAAACAAGTTTCTTAAAAGTAGCAGGATTGGGTTGCGCCAAGTCACCCATCTCTTCCAGCATACAGTCGGCCTCAGCCTCAATAAAAAGAGCACCTTCACCCCTGCAATCGATTGCGAACTTATTTTTCTCATTCAACGTGAGACGTCCAGCAATTGGATAGTAGTAAACAAGAACTTTTGCTAAGCCATCTTTCAAGGCATGAGCTGCATCTAAACCCTTTCCATCAAATGTTTTGCCAAAACAATGAATAGTTTGAATCATGTCAGCTCCCCTGTCGATGTTAGCCAAGAAGTATATACCCTTTGGCGTCTCCTCTGCCGGAGGAACCAAAGCTGGTTCTCCTATAATCTTGACATCAAGGTTCACAGTTTCTTCATCGCCCAAAGTTTGAACATAAATTTTCGGACAGTTAGAGTCGAAATATTCCCCCATTAGAAACAAAAACGATTGGTGATGATATTTGGAGAAGTATTCACCAGATAAAAGCTTATAAATGAAGTGATGAATGATAATTTAACGCACTGTTAGCTAGAATTTATAACCAAAAAGCTATATGATAACTTAATTAAGAACGAGTGCATACAACTTAAAAAAGAAAATGATTATTTGACTAGTTATATATGGAGAAAATGGGTCATTTGTCCAAAAAAATTTAAAACACGGTTCAAATGGACGAGTAAAAAAAAGTACGGGTAAAGTAGCCAAAAAAAAATAGCAAGGATGAAACTGGATTCATCCTGGCTTATACTTAAAAAAATAGCAAGGATGAAACCGGATGTATCCTGTGTAAAATAAAAATAAGAAAAAAATATTTGAAAATGGACAGGATGAAACTGGTTACATCCTGCCTATTTTTAAATTTTTGTCCATTTAAACAATATCTTTTTAATTTTTGGCTATTTAAACAGTATCAAAACCTAAATGTCTTTTTCACCCAAAATTGTTGATTTGGTCTTTTTGACCAATTTTGTGTTATTTATATATGTGACTCATGATTACGATTGATTTCCTTGTTCATGCTGGCACGATACTTTTAACTAATATTCTCTATCTTATTCTTCCATAATTGCTAATATTTCTAAGTTGATATCATAAGAGATTTGGTAAAATTGATGAGTCGATTCTCCTTAGGCATCAAGCATTGGACATCACGTCTATTCTTAATTCTTGTTTGTTCAACTTTTGAGTTTCTTATGTTCATGCAGCCACGATAAAATAAATAGGCTTTTATCGTTTTCTTATACCATTCTCATTTGCTTGTCAGTATAATGTCTGATTACAACTTATAGGGAAAAAATATAACAACCGACTGTTGTCATATATCTGAACTAAACCAGTTATGGGGACATTTCCAACGGCCATACCAAACCCTGAAAAATCCGTCGTCTTACTACCTGACTCAAGAAGCCTCCCTGATGGCTTAATTTGCAATTAAGATGTTGGCGATGCATTCCCCTCAAGGTTGTTAATTCGAAATATTATATTATCTCATATCCCCCACTGCATTATTTGCCGTGCAGAGTTGAATTACCTTCATTATGCTCTAATAGTTTATTAAGTTCCACAATCATTTTAAGCTTTATTCATTGAAAATTTTGTTTGATATTATAAAACTAAGTTAATACAACCACCTTGATGGCTGTAGGTAGTGCATATATCAGATAACATGTTTCTTTCAGTTGTGAAGTCAGCTCAGTTTGGTGGTAACCAATCAAACAAAAGGGTTGGGTGTTTTCCTTTTGTTTATAGTATTAGGGTTTGGTAAAGCATATTTGACTCTTCTTTGGAAACCTAATAAGGTGTGGAGCTTACGTTCGAATCTTATTCCTCTTCTTCTTCCTAGCTGTTGCAAATATATATTTTGTATTTTGTTCATTCATTTGAGTTGATGACATGGTTGTGATTTGTATAGAGAATCAGTCAAGTGGTGGTTGCCTACGAAGGAGAAGCCCGTTCATATATCACATCGATCACTCGTATGTATGATTCCAAATAATATTTTATGCAAACAGTACCGCGGATGATGAGATACAAAATAGTTGGTAAGATAGTATGATATACCAGCTATTATAAGAGTAGGTAAAGGTTCCCCTGTTGTATAAGTTAATATTTCGCAACATTAATTTATCGTTGGAATCTTGAATGATTGGGCCGGTGATATTGTTAGTGGAATGAGAATATCAACTTATGGAAGTAACAATCGAATCAATTGACAATTTGGTTTAAGGAACCAATTGTACAAATTTTTAGTGGTTCTGCAAGGCACTTATGAATTTTTGCCATATTTCCACTTATTCACCAACCAACAAAATGATTTTACAAAGCACTTAGAAACAGTTTTACAAGGCACGTACAGATATGAATTGATTCAAGGGATGCGCTGCTGATTTGATACCAGTATCGGGACATCTAGAGAGACATTCATCGTGACTCTCTAAGACAATACATCGAACTTTCTTAAATGATACAGTTGAGAATGGAAAGTGTGACAATTTCACATATTTATAAACAGTTCTTCCAGCAAGGGGCTATTCCTTTCAAAGCGGAGTAGAGAGGAGGTTAAGTAGAGCAAACCGTACCTCGGGAAATAAGCTTATCTTTTTTGAAATGTTTTATACATAGAACTAGCCTATTATTTTAAAACTGTGAGAATAGTTGTTTTTATGGTTTGCCTTAAAACTTTTTTTTTTTTTAATTAAGTTCATTCATTTTTGAGATTCCAATAAATGGTAATAACTGAAATTACTAATTTCTAGTTTTGAAATTACTAATTTTTGAAGGTAGAACTTCCTCTAACTTATGACTGGAATTGCTATCTCAATAGTGGCCGCCTTGGTATTTTATCACTTGTTAATGGTAAAAGTATTCTCCACTCATGTGGCAACGAACCTCCTACTGTATTCTCAATAATGGTAATAGTATTCTACTGTACATATTTTTGGCGGTCAACCAACCTCCTAGTCGTAAAAGGGTCAATAATAAAAACAATTTCCACCTCCGAACCACGTTATATACTAATCACTTCTCTGTTTTTTGGTTATTAGAGCTTCTCCAATGATGAATGTGAATATTTCATATGTGGCATCACTTCTAAGACATCCTTTGAGCATAAAATCCTAAATATTAGGAAAAATAGAGTTTTATCACCAACCCATAAAGTTTTCTATTATTCGTTTACTTATTTGTAGGCATGTAATTGGTTAAAATCTTTTCCATTTTTATTTTTCAATGACTTTTATTAATAAAAGTGTGACTAGGACGGGAAGACATCCTCTAAGTGAATGTCTAAAACTAGAGGTTCACCCAGAGGATGTCTAACTTTTTTTTGCCACATCATCTTCACATCAATCGGTTGGAGATGCTTTTTTATAAATATTGTTGTGGATCCTACGTGTATTAGGACTTTTTCCTTCACACACATTCCATTGGAGAGGCTCTTAATCTCTCCGTTTTTAAAAGATTGGGCTGAGTTTCTTTATTTGGGATTTAGGGTATGTAAAAAAGTCTGGTTTTTATGTAAATGGAAAGTCAAATATTATAAACTTATAGCACGTTTGGATACAAATTTGCTTATGACTTCTACTTCTCTAGAAGTCGAAGTCAGAAACAGAAGTCAGAAACAAAATTATGTTGCTTTAAAAAAAATTAACTTTTCGACTTCTAAAAGTCGTTTTGAAATTTGACATTCAAACTAACTTCTGATTTTTTTATTTCTAGAAGTCGAAAAGTTATTTCTGATGTGCTATCCGAACAGGCTATTAGTGTTTTGCCCATATTGAGACAAAATCTATCTTTTTACAAATTTGGGGATATCTTTCTTCTTCTCTTTAAAATATAAGGGGATCATTTTTTTAAGGATAGACAAGAGAAAAAACACGAAAAAATAGTTAAAAACTTAAAGTAATTGGTCCAAAAGTAGTACTAGTAGAGTGATTCTTGGTGGACGGTGTAAAAAACCACATAAAAAACTGCTCAATCCCTAAAATCAGTAGTTCTGGGCGAACCATCCAAATTAAACTACTTAAAGACCATTAGATATAGGAAGGGTGGGCCCGCCATACCAGGGGATTTGGGGTGGTCTATTTAGACGGTTCACCAAAAGTTTTTGCCCCAAAATAACCCCCAAGAAAGGAAAAATGAACCGTTTTATGCAAATAAGGGTCACGACCGAAGCAATGGGACTCGGTAAAATAAAGTTACGTAAGGAGGTGGTTTTCAGAGGGTTTTTCGGAGTTTTCCGTACTAATAAACCGATTTCTTTTGAAACCTAACGCAATACTAATAACCAGCTTTTTAAAAAAAAAAAAAAAAAAAACGAAAAATTACAAGTTAAATTTGCATTTGCCTTGGGCAGAAGAACAATCCACGAAAACACACCAAGTTTACTAGGAACAAGAGAAATAGGGGTCTGTTTGTTTGAAACTGCAAATCCAATTCTCTCTTCGATCAAGTTTTTGAAGAAAGAAAATTAGAATCAAAGCTTAGTATAGCTCTCTTTTTCATTCAAATAGATCCCCAGAAATAAAAATCCTTAAAGTGTCAAACAAGAACTAAACTAATTTGATTCTTGAAATTTTTCATTGTTAGTCGGAAGAGATCATTTCTTCAACTTGCTTTTCCATTCCTCTCTCTCAAACATCCAAAAACGTTATTGCAGTATGTGACTTCAATTTTCTCCACCATCTCATAGACATGACGAGCTCTTAACATAATATGCTAAAAATAGAGTCGTAAACAAATTAAAATCAATCAGGTGCCAGGGTTTCTGTTTACTTCAATAAATAGTGTTACAAACATTCTGGAGTAAGTGGGTTTCCACACATGAATGGAATGAATCTACGCATGATAAACAAATTGATGAGTTTGTATACTTGAATGAAATGAATCACATAAATTTTGTGCTAAAGATATACTCTCTCCGTCCCACTATTAGATGACATAGTTCAAGTTTGCACAATTCTTAAGGCAAGTAAAGGAAATGAGACTTTTTAAGTATGTTTTACAATTATACCCTTACGGGTATAATTTGTAAAATTTAGAATTGATTTCTCTCAAACTATACCATGGATTTTCGTAAACTTTGTATCATTGAAAAGCATTTTAAAACACCTACTCAACGAGTATAAATATGAATATCAAATTATACATATTTCTTATACTTACGATAATCATTCAAAAGGATAATTTTAGAAGATTCCCTTGCTTAATGAAATAAGTCAACTAATGATGGGACAAAATTTAAAACTAAGTAGGTCATCTAATGGTGGGACGGAGGGAGTAGTTTCCAACATTTCAGTGAAAATTCAATGTCATGAGACACCAAGAACTTTTTATTTATTTTTAATCGGTAAACGTAAAAGTATGTATTAGAGGGGCTTAACTAAAGTAAGCTAAGGAAACAAGGAGAACAACAAACCTAATGTTAAGTAAAACAACCAACAGACCCAGCATGCCCCAAAACAAAAGGCTCCCAAACTAAAAAGACAAAAGAAAACCTAAGTTATAAAAAAAAAAAAATAATAATAATAATAATACTCCAATTAGCCTTAATTGATCCAAATAAACTCCTTGCATAGATTCAGAGTTCTTACACCAAAAGAAAACTTGAGATTATATTTGTTCAATAATGCTCTCGAAGTCTGCCTTCCCGTTGCTAAAAATTTTCATTCCTGCATTCTCGTTGTTCACAATTGTTCCACTACATCCGATTCCTTCTCTTGAAATTTGCGGGGGTCTGTCACAGGAGATATTGTAGGATATGGAGATAGAAGAACTGTCTTCTTTGTTGCTTCTCCTCCAAAATTTGTGCAGTTTAGTTGGAGCAGTGACAAGTCAAGGAATTTTATAGTGGCAGCTGCATTGAGTGGGAGGGAATGACAGTGACTCCTTACCAAAGAAAAAGACATGGTAAAAAAAATGGCTCCATTGAGTGGGATTCTTTTTATGGCAGGCGTCTTTGGATTGTCTCCCTACAATGGATAATTTGCAAAGGAAGGGTACTGCTACACATTTTTTTTTTTGCGTTTACTGCTTCCATGTTTGCGTTTTACTTCTTTATCTGCATTTTTGGATTTTAATCCTTTCCTTTTAGATGCCCGCATTTTTTTAGCACTGCAAGAAAGTATAGTCTCAACCTGTTGAGAAACTGAACAAATTAGAAGGCTTGATGGTTTTTCTATCCACAAGAACACCTTTGGAGTCCATGATTATGAAGATGGGACTATCTCGGATGAGTTCGACATTAGTAAGTGGCGTTGTATGGATTCCAGTTTGTACAATTTCAGGAATGAAATGAAGTTCAACCAAAAAGGTAAGGGCTCCTAGTTGGACTGATTACCCTCTAGTGGTTGGTACTTCTGTACGACAGTTGTCAGCCTAGGTTGTTTTATCTTGCAAATGATGCAATTTCTAACAATATTTATATGACCTGTTTCTCTGTTTGTAATCGGCTATTTCCACCGCTGTATGCCCTTGAAAGGATTCAAATTCCATCTGCCATTACTGTCGTAAAACTGGCTCATATGCCTGAAGAATTAAAATTTATCAAAGCCATAAAAAAGAGAGAGTATGACAAAAACAAGGTATTTTAGAATACCTTTTTTCCTCTCTTTTAAAACTAAGTTACCAAAGCCTTGAACCCATGACCTTATGGTAAGTAACTAAACTATGCACCACTAAGGCCAAGGAGGCTTGGTGCCAAATTATTCACTTTTTTAACCTCATTTGATTGGGGCCAAAAATATTAATAGGGGGGCCTTGACATTTTAGTTGCACCCCAAATTTTTCAGGGGCGTATTAATCCGATTATGAAAGTACTATTATACCCTTCACTAAAAATAAATCTTAAAAACCTATTAACCCTTAATCCTAAGCCCCAATTCATTTCTAGTTCTAAACAAAAAGATCACTCCCTCCCCTCTCACCCTCTCGACTCTTCTATTCTCCTCCATTAACGACTCTAAGAAAAAAAAAAAAAAATTCACCCGAAAAATTTCAATTTGATGCAAAAAAAGGGTCAATTTGACAAGCCTAAACCCTAACGATTTTTCATATGCATATAGAGACCATAAAAAATCGTTAGGGTATATGATGATCAAGATAACGACCCTATTTCTGGTTTTCATATTTTTACCCTAGATTAGAGTCGTTAACATAATATAGAAACCTATGACGATCCTCTATGGACGACCCTTTTTTAAAGGTCAACGACCCTAGGTGAAAAACAAAATACCTCTCTCTGTCCCAAATTTTTCAGAGTCGTCTTGGTATAGACACACAAAATAACGACTCTTTGTGACCCAAGCTAAGAGTCGTCGGTGTGGTATATCATATTACCCCGACGATTTTTCATAACTTTCGTAAAAGTTGCGGGTTTGAGTCGTCATTTTGGTGTCAATACATTGACGACTTTATAGAGTGGTTAGGGTATACATCCCTCAGAGCATTGTGACTCTTTTCTACGTGTTGTGACATATATCCAATCCATGGGAGAATTTAAGATAATCTTACCATCAACACAATCATCTTTGTTACTTGAACCTTCTCCAACATCATTTCCCCTACTTGAATTACTCATTTCTAAAAACCCCAAGTTTTCCTCTAAAACCTCCTCTTCAAAAAAAAAAAAAAAAAAAAAAAAAAATCTGTTTTTTATCTAACATAATCTACCACGCTAATTAAATTAACTTTATTAAGTTTTAATACTAATCATTCAGGGGTAGTTTAGGTATTTAGAAATTTTTTGTTAAGGGGTGACTCAAATTAGGTTTGGGTGACTTTTTTTTGTCCTCTAGTGGGAGGCCCCCAATTAATATCTTTGGCCCCCAATCAAATTAGGTTTTTTAAGGACTAACTGTTGCACTTGTTTCCAATTAACGACAAAAGATCACAGAACATTTCAGATACGAACTGTTACCTTTTCCTCTTCCTCCTTGACCATTTCATTTTCAAGATTTGCTTCAAAAAAAAAAAAAAAAAAAAAAATTCAAGATTACAACGCTAAATTATTACCTTAGGGCGGATGCTATATATAGACTCTATCCCGATTGAGCCCGTAGCCCCAATCTCCAAACCCTGAACCCTTCTATTTTGGCCAAATAAATCAAGCTTTTCAGTTTTTGCCAAAAAATCAAGGTCCTTTTCTGAGAACACTCCCTTCCATCAGCAGACTCTCTTCCTGGAACATATTCACCAGCCTCATAAGCATTTTCATCATCAACATCTGCCTCATTTTCTCCTTTTGCCTCCCTACAACTTTCTTCTCCATTTATATAGCTTGATATTGTACATCTGATGCACCATCCTTGCCTAGTAGAGACCAAAAACATAAAAATATTATAAATTTCTTAAGTTAATGAATAGCAACAATAAATAGCCAGCTAGCTAACACTTCCAAAAAATTGCTAGGCTTAACAGTCAGGACTGATCTTAGTTGATAGTTTAATATGCTACCACTACGAATTATTGCTTAGCCTAGTTGTTCGAATATATTCCTCTACCATAGCTGTTTAATAATTTGATGTAAAAGATAACTACTATTCATATGATTCCCGACCATCTTAGACAGTGTTTGCCTGTTTATCTCTGTGACCGAGTTAAGTGCACAACAGTCACAACACACATAGACACAGTATTCTGTTGCTACTACCAGTATATCTCTTTTATTTGGCTATAGATATAGGATGATATCATCAAGACCACCAGAAGTAATACTAGAAATACAATATGGGAGCAACAACATCAACATTAGAAAACGATATAGAGTCCGCTGTAACAGAGATGTTTGAGAACAATTTGTCCACAGGGGGTTCATTATCAATATCATCAGAAAAAAGTACAGAAAGACGCTTGAATCAGGCACCAGCAGAAACATATATGAATGTCATAGATTCACCTGATCCTCATATTCAGAACACTAACAATGATCCTAGCTATGATATTGGTATGTTACCACATTTTCCAGTTAAATTAATCTTTATATTATTCTCTTTGTGATGATTAGTTGATTTATAGCACCTGAAACTGAAAACTGCACAACAGAATCTCTGACAGTTCATTCGCCTTCGCGAATCCAGCATTATAGCGTTACTGGGAACTATAATTCTGGTACTGTCTACATTTATATTTCAAGTTTTACTCATCCTGATTATAGAAGTACCACAGTGCAACAAATCACAAATCTAAACAAAACATATCTCACACTAAATGCTCTTTCATGTACGGCCAGAAAATATCACTAGCAGCATGCCAGACGGGATCAGTTATAATAATAGAGAAAATTACGGTGAGTGGGGTAAGCTCGATACATTGTTCATCCAAGTTAAGCATGATATGATTGTTTTCCTTTTCGAAGCCGAATGATCAATAGCTACAGTATCTAATTGACAACCTATAACTATTTTGATGCACTAGAATACGTGAAGAGCAGTTCATCGGAGGAGGTCAATCTAAGTATTCATGACTATGGTTATGGTAAGCTTCCCACTTTCAAGTTGAAATGATTCATTCTGTTTTCTCCACTTGATTTAGCCAGTGGGTACATATGAAATGATGCATCATTTAACATTAGGCATAGCATCAAACCCACATATAGAAACAAATGATCTAGAGTACCACTGTTGAGTAATGAGCGAATTTTCTTTACCAGCATACATCATTAGTCGTATCCATAAATCAATCCAATCTAAGATTTCTGGTTCCTCATACAGATTTTGGGAATGGCTAAAAAATAAAAAGATATCCATGTTGGAATTTCAATATAAACTTCGGAGATATACGAGCATAGTTGTATTGCTCGTACAGAGCTCCTATGAAACAAGACTAACACTTAAACTTTCAAAATTTCTTAATCTTCTTATTAACTTCCTTGCTTCGTTACAATTACAAATCAATGTATCATTGCCTATTTATAGGCACTACAAGACCGACTACCATATTGCCTAGAATACTCTAGAGAACACTACAACTTTGCTCCTCCATGACCTTCTTTACATAACAATTTGACTTTACAACCGTTCACACTATAGAACTTTCTAGACACTTTCTAGACACGACCTACTCTAGCTAATTCTAGAGTTTTCTAAACTATTTTACTGACCAACTAAATAACTCTTCAGTTGTCACAACTTCCGTAATTCATTGTGTAGAGTTTTCTACACTTCTCTGACTTAATCTAGACAAATCCAGATTACAAATTACTATTTCCAACAATCCACACCCTTTCCTTGATGTGAAATGACAATGAACACAGTGCAAATCCCAGTATATATTCAATGTGAATTCATGAACTTACTGCATAGATCATATTTAGTGTCTTCTTGAAGTAGGTTAAAGAAAAGAAACGAGTCACTTTCATCAATCACCTGATAAACGGTTTATATTAAACATTTCCAATGCTAATCCCTAAATTTCAAGTAAACTTTCAGAAGAAAGCAAGGACCTGATAAAGAGTACCAGCTACTGTACAAAGCAGCCTTGAAAGGTGACTGGGTTAGGGCTAAAAGGATTCTCCAGGTTGACCCTGGTGCAATGACAGCAAGGATTACAGTCAACCTAGAGACAGCACTGCACATAGCTGCAGCTGCAGGCCATTCAACGTTCGCAGAGAAGCTTGTGAAACTAATGCCATCAGAGGCACTAGAGTCAAAGAAAGGTGATGGTGAAACAGCGCTTCATGTTGTCGCAAGTGCTGGACTCACTAGAGTTGCAAAAGTTATGGTAAACAGAAGCCCTAACTTGACACAGATACGCGATAAATGCTGAACGGGTTCCACTCACAACTGCCGTCTGCAGTGCTAATTCGTCAGATGAACGAATCAAGGAGATGGTAAAGTATCTCTGCAGTGTCACTAGAGATGACGAACCAAGCCCCTATTCTGGTGTTTCGGGTGGTGGCCTGATCTGCTTAACTATTGACAGCGGTTTATATGGTAAGTACTGATGTGTGAAAACAACTCATCAACCCTAACACCACCAGATTCCTACTTATTGTCTACTTTCCAGATATAACATAAATGAACTATTTCTCACAACCACAAGTTTAACAGTTTCTGAATATAGAGACCAAGTTTGCATTGACATCTACTGGGCGAGGAGAATTCTTCAAAGAAGATCATCGGCTCATTTTATACTAACGCCTTAATCCAGAAATCAGAAATCATGGTTGACCCACAATTTTTTTTATTTCAGGCATAATTTCAAACCTATGATGACCGCTGTGACGAGCTAAAAATTGTTGCACACAAGTGTCACACTTCTGGTCAGCCTTGCTGTCAGCAGCTTATTATAATCATAAAAAGGAACTGAATCTGATCATAGGTAGTGATAGTTCTAGGATGAGCTCATATTTGGTTAGTATAATTACAGTATCTGCACATCAATGAGGAGAACATCCTTACCAAAAGCTACCACCACAGACTAATCTAACAAGAATCACCAAAAATGATCAAAATTGAACTAATACAACAACTCTATTACTTGGTTGTAGATATTGCTTTGTATCTGATCCAAAGATTTCCGAATTTGGCTACCGAAAAAACTGAAGATGGTTATTGTGCGTTAGACATGATGGCTCAACATCCCTCTGCATTCCCAAGCGGAAGCAAGCTAACCTCGTGGCACTGCTTAATATCCTCATGTTAGTATCCTGACTATTGATTTCTTTATTCAGTCCCTCACTATCTGAGGCAGGTTATGTTCATGTGCTTGTTTTCACATCCTTAATTAACTGTTCATGCCTAGGCCACATATATGAAGACCTAGGTACTAATTTCAGGGAACGATGCTTTGCACCTTGAGTAGACCATCATCACTACCAGAATCTTATTCTTTACAACATTTGTAAGCCAATCATCTATGTACGTATTTGAAACATGCATAAACGCTAGTTGGGCCACTCAATTACCATATCAATGAATGACTAGAAACTAAAAGAAATGGATGTTGGCTGGATGTTACAGCTAATTTGGGCACTTCAGAGAATATCGTTTAAAGAATGCAAAAATAGGCATATCAATGAAATACAGAACATGTAGGAGTGCTAATTTGCAGCTCTGCCAGGAATTACATGTCACTGATAAGAAAATATAAGTAAGAATAAGTTTTAACTTACAGCATTACCATGGAGAAAATCCACAACCTGATCTACAAGAAAGATGTTTAGTACGCTAATCTGCAAAATCAGGACCATCTAGTTTGGAGCCCGTTTCCATATTTTGGGTATGAATCCCGTCCCATATGCTGACACCTCATCACCTAAACATAAATTAATTATAGAAAAACAGTTATGAATAATTTATTTATTTCAGTGGGTCCACTTTAAAAAGGTTTCTATCATGGGAGGGGAAAAAGGTCATGAGGTATCACCATATAGAAGGGGATCCATGCTCAAAGTATGGAATGTGGCTTCATATTAAAAAATTCTGCAAGCAAAATCGCCATTCTAAAACATCAAAAACATCAACCTTGGTAAGAAAACAGACCACACGTCAGAATCTTTTAGGTCCAATACAGATAACATAATTTTTGTAGCAGGGCTGCTGGAGGTTTTATAATGTTAAATTTCATACATTAGTGCACAATGGTTCACTGTTCAGAGTTCATAACTTATACTAACATTTATAGGGTAGAATCTGTGACTCCTTACTCACAATTAAATAATGAACTGATCAAGTGAATTTCCTTTTCAAGTGAAATAACTTAAAAGACCTGATGAAAAGCTTGGTTTTGGTTTCTATTTCAGTCTTTGATGTTAAACGAGTAGTCAAAGAAAAGCTGATGCATGAACAAGCCTCTGCTTTAGTTAAATGCATGTGTACACAGATTTCTCTAATGAGCAGCACGGAAATTTTAAGGAAATTCAGAGATTCAAGCATTTTAGAGACTGCAACAAGATTTGGGGTAGTTGAGCTTGTAGTAGAGTCTGTTCAGACATTCCCTGATCTACTTTCGCTGGAATTGAATAACAATCGCACTATACTAGAAGAAGCAATTATATACCGACAAGAAAAGATATTCAATCTCATATGTGGAATAAATGGGAATGTAAAGAAGTTCGCTTGCTTCTCAGATGAATCAAATAACACCATTTTACACTTGGCCGCAAAGTTAGCACATTCTAATCGATTACATTCGGTTTCAAGTGCACCTCTTCAGATGCAACGGGAGCTACAGTGGTTCAAGGTATGTAAGAATTAATCCAACCGCATATGATATGCATTTGACATTTCTATACCATGGCCTGAGAACATCAACTACTAGTTATTATGCAGATCTAATTCATACTAAAACTACTTCATTCAGGAGGTTGAGAATATTACCTTTCAAAGACACAGGCAGAAGAAAAATAATGATGGAATGACGGGTCGAGATTTATTCACAGAGCAACACAAAGATTTAATGGAAAAAGCAGAGAAATGTATGAAAGATACAGCCAATACATGCATGGTAGTAGCCACACTCATCACCACTATAGTATTTGCAGCAGCTTTAAAAGTACCAGGAGGCACTGTCAGTGACACTGATAGCAATGGCAATGGCAATGGCACTCCAATTTTCTTAAGTTATAACTCATTCATGGTGTTTGCAGTTGCGGACGCCTTCGCCCTCTTTTTCTCTATTACGTCAGTTCTTATGTTTTTTTCAATCTTAACATCGCGTTATGCAAAAGATGACTTCCTCTATTCACTACCAAACAAGATGATAATTGGTCTTTCAACGCTTTTTCTCTCTATAGCTACAACAATTGTTGCGTTCGGAGCGGCACTATCTATTGTGCTTGGACGTAGATGGACTTGGGTTCCAGTTTTTATAACACTAGTCGCGTGTGTGCCAGTGATATTATTTTCCTACTTACAGTTTCACTTATTTATCGAGGTTGTTCATTCTACATATGGGCCAAGCATCTTTCGTAGACAGAGCCAACGTATGCAGTGGACTTATTAGAAAAAATGTGAAACGTAGATGCATATTTAAACATGATTGTAACTAATAGTGCATATTGATTCAAAAGTTTCATCGAAATCATATTTAAACATGACAGTCAATGGAAGATAGAATGGTTCATCATGTGGAAGTTGCTAAGTAATAAGCTTGCATCAGGACTATGTAAGATTGCAAGTGATGTGAAGAATTACAAGATGAGACAAGAAAATGTAAATATTAGATTGATCCATACCGGCAATGATTTTTCACGAGCATTTTGACTTCAGTTTAAGAGTCATAGTCGTACAAACTTTCCCAGGGTCTTTGGTTCTTCCAGTTAGAAACAGCTAGATATGTCCATCCACCTCTCGTTCTAACTTGGATTGTGTCTATATCTAAATTGCAGGATAACATATAAGTAATTGGTAAAGTAAAAAACAGGACAAAAAGAACAGTAAAAAGCAAGAACACTAAAAAGCACAAATATTTTTATTTATGTCTTCCAAATTAGATTTGTTACACAGGGCACAACATGTTTAGGACTCCAGTTCTACCATGGACTTTTTAGCAATAATTCTTTATACTAGAGCATACTAATTTGATTATTCTGTTTCCACCCAACTCAAACTATTCCTTCTCCATCACCTCCTACTCCCCCTGAGCCACCTTTTCCTTTTTTTTCTTCTTCCGCCACAACCGCCTTCACTGCCAAAAATTGTTAGACAAGCTTGTTTCGGTGTTAGGATGCACCAATCTAACTGTAACCAATGGTTATATGTGTAATTTTTTTAATTCATTCAGCTTGGAATGGATCAAAAACAGCATCTCTCTCCTCCCAATTAGATTATGTTTTAATGAACTAAAAAATAAGACTTCTTTTGATTTCGTCTGATCTTTTGTATTTGATTGATATAATGATAAACAATGAACTGATATTGAGTATTATTAACAACGATGTTATTAATTAATTAGGTGATTCAATTGATGGTGTTTTTATCAAAAGTATTTGGAGTTTGAGAAATTTAATCTCTCTACAACTCCCTACTTTCGACCACAGTTTGCTGGTGCTCTCCCAGTCGGCCAGGACAGACTATACCGTAGTTGCAAAAACAAGAGAAACGCAAACCTAGTCGGGCAGGCCTGGCCAGCGACACCCACTGACGGTCGGGTAGGAACTAGCTATAAGTTATTAGGTTTCAAACTCATATGGTAAAAGATGCAGTACATCATATTAATCTTGCAATACCTTTTTCTTCATTTTATGTTATTAAAGTCAAAATTAAATACAAAATTAATTCATCATACTAGCAATATCAAAAGGTTTTTAATCCTTCTCTTATTCCTCTCCTTCTAGACAATCTAAAAAATGCATGTAATAATGTATTTTAATTACTTTCCTTATGTAGGATGAGAGATCTAGAGTCAGGAATATCAGAAATGTGAATAATTTATGATGATATGCCCTAGATTAGATCCATTCATAAGATATATGTTATAGACACAAAACTACAAATGTGTGATCATTTGTGGTTGAAAACCTCTACTATGGCCATAAACAATATACGGTCGCAAACTTTTATCTTGATCCAAATAACCTTGGCTTCAAACAACAAAATGATATGTATGGAATTTTATAGGGCTGAAATGTTAGATCTTCTTGGTAGTTGGTGCGTGCTTTTCTCGTGTGTACCTAATCTATGATTGTAATAGTCGAACAATAGTATTATTTCTAGCACACAAAGAAAGAAAAAAGAAAGAAAAGACAACAAAGATGAGAATGTAATTAAAATTTATTCAGAATGCTTCATCTAAGAGAATGTACATACCCAGAATGAAATGGTATCCAATGATACCCACAATTATCCGCACCACCACCACTTCTGTAGCTTCTATGGTAGTGATGACAAAAGTCACTCTTAAGCCTCACCATTTTCAGCCCAACCATCTCCACTGCCACAATCATCTACCCCACCGCTGCCGCTGTCAACAACATCTGCTGAGTGTATTTGAATCCTGCTTATACTAACTAACTTAGTAAAGTTGTTTCATTGAATTAGTTTTTGTATATTCCAAAAACCATAAATCACCAACTCCGAATTTTTTTAATAAACAAACATTTTTTACTGCAATCATTCATTTGTAGAAAATCATATACACTAATTCATGTATGTTAATCACAAATACCCAACTACACACAACACTACCAATCAAAAAATGAACAAAATCCAGATTCAAAAACTAAACTGAAAGAAGAAGACATAACTGGATGGAAGCCCAAATAGCACTTTTTCCGAGAGTGTGTTCGAAATGATTTTCGAATGAAACCCATTGCTCAAAAACCATAGATTTACAAACCCAAGTAATCAAATTCCAAAATTTCACATCTCTTTAACATTTTAACACTAATTCATACCAAATAAAAAGAAAGTATTCAATGGATTGTGGTCTAGCTATTTGAAGTTGACATTTCCTTCAAAAAAAAAAAAAAAAAAAAAAAAACCTACAATCTGAAGCAAACAAATCATTTTACCAGCTATTATTACTGATGAAAGAATCAAAAACACAAAAATAGATCAAACCCCTAAAGTCTGAACTTAAAATAGATCCAGCAGTTTAGCACTTGGATAAGCATCGATTTGAATCAGGATTTTAAAAGAAACAAAATTTACCTATGAAACCCTCCTAGCATTCTCTCCTTCAACGGCAGCTTATTCTCTCTGCAACAGATTAGGCAGCATCAGAAGATTCAGAACCCATTTTCGAGATTTTGATTCTTCGATTAACTTTTAATTTAGGGTGTCTATTTGTTGAATGATTTTTCAGTAGGTTGATCTGATTTCCAGGTAAAGGGGTTTTAATGTTTCTAAGTTTCTAACCCATACTTTTCAATAGGACGGAATTGTAAATAAATGAAATGCGGGGAGTAATTTCGCGAGTTAGATTGCTGGGAGGGCACCAATCTGTATAAAATCCTGACCATTGGATCTTTTTTATAAAAATAAAATTAACAAAACCTCCTCTGGTCAATAATTCCGTTTATTCCCAAGATTGGTAGTTTGCATTACCTCCCCTGCAAAATACCATGTGTAAGTTAGTGCGACAACAAGGCCCAAAAATGGCCAGCTGAAAGTGAAAGAAAAAGCGAAGAATTAAAAAAAAAAAAAAAACAAGCTAGTTACAAAATCTAAACTACACCATTCTTAACAAATACATTATACATGACAACAAAGACTGTTACATAGTCCTCATTCGGAGGACACGAATTTCATGCATATGGGAGGCTTTATCTTAGCCAAACCAAGAATTGATGCAGGTAGAATCCATAGGCCTTCTCCGCACATCAAACCAGAAGCAACCGCATAAATCATTAAAGAAGCTTTCTTGCTGTCAAGTTTGTGCCATACAAACACAATAAGGCTCCCAATAGACATATCAATAGCAAAACTTGCACCAACAAGAAATGGGACTGCCATAGCCATAGGAAGCGGAACCCATTTCCCAATCTTCAATGGTGAAAGATCTCTGACCAAGTTAGCTAGAAAGGCAAATGCAAAGAACCCATAACAGAGCTGCAAACAATGGTTTGGCAATGCAGAGAAACCTTCCACCCCTAGAATTGCCATATTACGATATATTAAAGCATATGGAGCTTTATATTCTCCATCAGGGTTGCCAATGTCAAAGGCTTTATAGAAAAGAAAGAATGCCAGAGGAGCTATAACACAACCCATTGCAGTTCCAACGGCCTGGCTTACAACCATGGAACGAGGGGAAGTAAGTGTGAGGTGACCAGCTTTAAAATCGTGCATAAGATCGGCGGAGATGTAAACAATTTGTTTAACAAGACCACAACCTATCATCCCTGCAACTATACCGCTGTCTTTCCCACCTATTGCTGCTAGCGCAAATAGACCCACTTTCCCATAGTTATATGCCATGTTCATGTCAGTGAGACCGGCACCATATGCATTAGAAAATCCTAAAAATGGAGCAAGGACGTAGGCGGCCAACACGTAATACCATTTTAGCTGAGGAAACATGAATGGGATCGCGATGATGGAAACAATGGAGAAGATGACGTATCCTACACAAGCAATCCATATAGGAATACTCTCTCTTACGAAGAGCTCATTACGCTGAAGATCTTCAATGGATTGAATTGACCCATCTGCAACCAAAGGGAAAAAAATACAATATATGAGTTTATTTCTCCATGTTGCATATTTGATATTTCCATGACTCAGAAAGTTATATAGGTAAACGAAATCTAGAATAGACTGGAGCAAACCAATTGAAAAACTCTAAGAAGTAAGAACCTACTTCAACAGAAGACAAACATGAAGGGTCTGAATTAACACCAGGAGTGTTTGTATTGTGATGTCCAAATATCCATGTAGGTTTAATCTTTCAAGCATTTAACACATATAGTTCCGTCAAACATATAAGTTTGCAGGGGCAGTAAGTTGTTGAAAGTTGAGACTAAGGTAGGAGACATATGGTCTTTACTCTACTGTGTGTAGACGTGAGTGTGATGCACGAATTATATAGTATTACACTGGTCAGGTTAATAACGAAAGGTTCAGAAGTATAAGCAGCGTACACATGGTTTTGAACACTAACACTAAATATTTATGGGTTTCTCTCTTACCTTCATTGGAGACTTTAATTGTGCTTTTGATACTTCTACTCGAAAGATACATTACTTTGAGAAAATTGTAAAGCCCATCTCCAAGAATGAGTGCAATCGAGATAAAAACCTGCAGACAGATATTTCGAGTTTTAATAAATTGTATATACAAAAAGTAGCTGTCATTTGCGCATTCTGATGTCAAATATATAAGATATGTAAGCATAGAACATATAATTAGTAAGGAGACCTTGTAACCATTCAAACTCTTCATACTGCCTTCTGATATGGTTGCCGGATACCATTCTCCTTTTAGGCCGCGTATCAATGGCCACATCACTCCCCATGAGAGAACAGCTCCCAATAGAGTAGACAAGTTTACAAGATGTGAACAAATCATCCCTGCTCCAATATAAGTCATGCTGAAATCGAAGAAAAAGCTGCAAAAGCAAAGAAAACCAGAAAATATCAAACAAAAGTGAAAATACGATTTTAATAATAGGAGCAGTTTAGAAGATGGAATACGCACGACTGCTTCCAAGCTTGCAACCCGAAAGTAGGAAACTGCATGAATCCACAATGGTCTCCCCCAGTGTAGAACCATTGGAAGAAACCCCACAGGAAACTAAAAGAGAAGAATTTCGCGAAACCTCGAACTTGCTCCCTAGAAAACCATAAAGACACTTTACAATCCACACTAAAAATCAAGATTGGCATTCAATGAAGAGAGGTTAAGGAATCGGTAAATAGTACTTGGCCATCTTATCTGCTTTAGGTGTATGGAACCCATTAATGAGAACTGCAGTTGCAATGCCACTCGGATAAGCTAACTTGTAGTCTATTATCATGATCTTCAAAAACCACCAAAAAAAAAAAAGCAATTCGTCAATGAAAAGACGTGTCATATAGATATGCCCAAATAGTTGTCGAGATTTTCACATCATATATCATAGCTAACTACACTAATACCAATCACTATTTACCAATTGCGACTGAATATATAGGCTTTCTACAACAAATAACTCTCTTGTTGATGCTCTATCTAATTTTCAATATGAAACGGAATTTTGCAAAATTAAGAGAAAGGAAACAACACCCTCTAATATACGAGTAATAATTTTGAGACTAGGCGTCTCCCGTTAAATTAAACATTGACAACATGAAGTCTAGAAGAGAAATTAAAACACACATACATCTAAAGCAATATACTATTAACAAAGAATGTTACCTTTCTAAGAGGAATCAATGAAAAGAGACCAACGAAACCTGTAACAAAAAGAAAACCAGTCATCCATCCAATTCCTGGTTCCTTATGACTCCCTGGAGTGTTTCCTGGAGTATCAACCCCTGCTAGCTCATACGTTTTCTTATTCAATCCCAATAGAAAAGACCCAAATCCACCTGCAATTCACTAAAATATGTCAACACGCGGAATCGAGATATCAAGAGAGAGAGAGAAGGGGAAGGGGACTTTACCTGCAATAGAAACACTGTAACAAGCAACAGCACAAGTTTGAATTACTGTATTCTCTTGCTTAGTAAAAGGAGCAGAAATGAAACCAAGTTTTCCGACCATTTTAGTCCACCCCTTGATGAAAATGAATGATAAAAGAGCAGCAGAAACATTAAGAGTGGGAGTAAGTCCTGTTGTGAGATTGAGCTTTTGTACTATGATACTGTAAATTATTCCAATTACGAAACTTGCAACTAATCCTCTGAATGTGAGTTGGCTCCTCCATGGTGGAATTTTCCTTAAAAACTCCTCTTCTTGTGGTTTCCTGTCTGACTCTTCGAATTCTTCTTTTTCAGTTTGTTTCCTTTCTCTAATCTCCTCCATTACTAACAATGACTTCAAATTCAAAACTACTTGCTATCTTTCTTTGTCTTCAAAATGTAGTACTTACTGAATCAATAAGCTCTGTTTAAACCTGTTTCCACATTTGTCTCTAGATTTTTTTCTCCTATTCCGGAACTCAATGTTGTAATTAGAACACCTAGGAAAACCAAATTTTAAATAGAGATCAAATATTCGTATTCAAGTTGCACCATCAACTAAGCAATAATGTGACCTCAATTCATTGATAAGATTCTAATCACAAGTAGCAGCCAGCTAAGAATTAATATGACTAAACCCTGACCTTTACTCAAACTTCTTAGATTCTAGCTAGAAGACGAGTTTGAGGAGTAAAGATTTAAGAGAGAAACAGAGGTTTTTCTCTCCAATCCTTAATTAGATCTGACTTTTGACCATATTAAAATTAATATTTAAAGCATGTGTGTACACTGGGTGGGGTCACCAGACACCAGGACAGGTTCATAATATAAAAAACTCAACTTGGTCAGGTAGAGTAACATGTAACATGGAGCTAAACTCCATTGACAAAACAGTTACCCGAAGCCCGGAACATGCCTTGAAAAACTAAATTAAATTAAGCAACACAACTTAAAAACTAAATTTTTAAGTCCAAGTTGAAGTAAACAAGCATGTTAGACACAACTTGGAAAGTAAAACTAAGTTACCCATAGAATATGGCACACAGGCTATTTTTCCTTTTCTAGTCATTTTAATCAATCCACGGTCAAACCCACGTCAAACTCTATTTCCTTTTTTTGGAATCAATCTCTGATTTGTTTTCATTTACAAAATTTATTGGATGGTGATTGGTCAGTGAAAGTCGTATTTCTTAAGACATAATTCTCTAACTATTCTTACAATGTAAACATGGAACCAACAATCAGGAATCAGAATGAACGATGATGGGCCAAACTGATCACAATATAATGGACTTACCACATCCAATGGTACACAGTATGCACAACAAAAAAGATTCGACATCATACCCCCATTTGCAATTCCCACACGGGTGGCTTCATCCATGTGAAGATCTTCAGTGTACTTAACTATCATATCTTCTGATACTTCAATTGATGCCAAAGCCAACACTCTACCAGGGAAAGGCGCAATAGAAGAAGTACCAAATGCTCTCAAAACTCCAGGTATACCATCACTTCAACATTTTCCTAAATACTGCCATTCCATGGTTTTGACAGAGTCCAGATCCAGCGACTTGCATTCTAGTCTTTACAAATTTCATCGGCTGGAGTAAGCCACATTGAGCAGTAAAGAAAACAGCTCCCACGAGATGAAACTTGGTGTTATCCAACCTTACATAGAGATGTACCAAAAACTAGGATTAGTTCGAGCTTTATCTTACAAGCACACAATATTTTTGCTAGTCTTATCACACATCATACAACGCAGATTCTTGGGATTTTATCATGTACCAGCACATATTTCAGGCCCAGGCTAGATAGATGGAACAGCAGGTGGCACGTAATGGCCAATGTGTGTTGCATTAACGATTTAAACTAAACCAGATCTCAATTGTTCAATCATGCAGGAGATAATACTCTTCAAGCCCCTTGACAAGATTTGCTTCATGCACAAATGAATTAACATACTGAACTAATTGCAAATTATTCTAGTATGTCAAAGACAAATCAATCTAAATTGTTGACAACCAAAGATTGTTGATATAATAATGACCGGCAAATTATTACAGTAGAAGAACATTTTCAACCCAAACATAATCTAAACCATCGACCCCAAAAACCAACCTTTCCCCCTTTCTCCCAACACCAATATCAAGGATCAAACTTAGTTCGATCTTCAATGCCGGTCAATTTCTACCCAAATTCGAAAATTTTCACTAAACCTTAAACCCATAAATGAAAATCTAATAAGCAATTAGATTGTAAATTAGAAATCTGAACAACATGAAACATGAAATAATCAACACTAACACCAACCCTTTAAGAGATTACACCTCTGGAGCAAAACCCATGTTTTAGAATTCAAAAATGACCATTAGAAAATTATCAAAAACAAAAAAAAATCGAAAAAAAAAATCGAGAGAGGATATGAAATGCTTCACTGAATAAAAGCTTAGATTACCTATTCCAGTAAATGTCCGTCTCGGATAAACCCAGATTTACAGTTTGTGTTGTTTGTGATTCCAACTCCATGTTTCCCCACCAGTTTGTGTTGACGATATTTTGGTTGTTACTTCGTCAGAGCTTGTTGATTGTTGTCTTAAGGTGAAATAAAAATTCGTGGAATAAAAATATTTATTTTTTTAACTTTCAAGATCTTGTAGTTTGGTCTTAATACAGTGGACTGGACGCCCATGGGCCTGAAGTATATGACTCAGGGCAAGTACTATGGTGATTGGTGACCTGGCTGGCTATCCTATTCATTACCAACTACCAAACCGCTATGGGAGGTTTGGTTAAAAACCCACGGGTTTAACGGGTACGTGCGCGTTCGGGTAAATCGGACGGATCTTGTGCAGCTCTACCACTGTATGCACAAAAATCACTTATCCCTTGGACAGTTCCACCACCACCAAAAACTCCTGCCAGTTTCAAGCCAAGAAACTTACACCTTCATCCACCAACAACTACATAGTATCTTTCGAAAAATGGTTTATTTGTCCGAAAACCATAAAATATGCAAATAATGGACTTCTAAAATACAGGTACGTTCTTAACTTTAAATTTTATTTTTTAATTTATCATTTTCTCTCTCTTATTTAATTTATCTCTCTTAAATTAAAATTAATAGCAACGAAGGTTTTAGCTTCTTTAATATAAGTCGGTCTTTAATAAAAAAAATTATTTTTAGATAGGGATCGAAAATATCTACCAAACAAGATTTATTGTTACAATGAAATTCAGATGAAAAAAGATGGATTAGAAACCAGGTCGAGGATACATTATGTACCGAGGTGTAACTTGATCAAAACTTATATTTCCTATAAGAGTATGCATTATGCATCCAGGTGTAACTTGGGAAAAACTAATTTCTTATAAGATATGCATTATGCACCCAGATGCAATATGGCCAAAACTTATTTCCTATAAGACTATGCATTATGCACCTAGGTGCATCTTATGTGCTTCGTGGATAAATCTAGGCTTATCCTAGTAATCATCACCTACAATATATGATACACAACCAATAGTTACTAGTTCACGATGTCGAGCAATAAACCCACCACCATTACCATCACATTCACCATTAAAACATCAATCAAAAACAAATATTAAAGAAGAAAAAGAAGAGAAACAAAACAAAAAAAAATTAAAAAAATATATATACAATATGCACTCGAGTGTGTCTGGGCCAAAAACCTATTTTTCTGTCAGAATATACATTATGCACCTAGGAGCAACTTGTGTATTTCGTGGATAAAACCCAATTACCACAACTAATAGCTTCACTACCACCTTACTTAAATGTTCAAACCCAATTACCAACTCGAGGTTCTGATTCTTCTTAGCTTCTAAATTATCTATTTAACCCCTTCAAACATAACCATAACCATGGCTAGCTGAAAACAAGCCTTGGTAATAAAAAAAAAAATCACTCAGGCATTTAGTTAAGCAAGCACCTTGTGTTCAACCCTTTATGAAAATGTTATCTTTCTTCAATGTCTAAACCTGATTCTTCTTCTTCTACTTATTTTGTCAAGTTTGACGTTTTTGGAACTCGCACCCAATTTTTGAAAGCAATTTCACTTGGATGCAGAATGGACAATAAGATTTTCTGCCAATATAAAAGAGAACACAAAACCAAATCGCCTATTAAAAAGCGAAAAGGATAATATTAAACACAAACTACAAAAGGTTTTGAAGAAATAATCTCCTTTGCTTTTGCCGACGTTATTATCACCTTCGATTATGAGCCTTAAAACCTTGATTGGTTTTTTATTCGTCAGAGAAAAAACAAATATTCCCAAATTTCGTTTGATGATTTTGGTTCTGGGATTCGTACTAGGTTTTAAAAGTTGTACAGTATCTGCTAACAAAAGGAAAAAGACACCCATACAAGAGAAAAACAAGAGAAATTTTTTATTTTTTATTTAGTTTGTTTCACGAGAAATAAGCGTATTTTATTCAGCTCAATAAAGATCAATTATAAAAGTTTGGGTAGGATATCTAAAAAGGATATTAAATCTTAGAATTTGAATTCTTGGTTCATAGTCGTATTTTGCTTGTCATACAGACCCAGGATTTCAAATTCAAGGGTTATTTAACCAAAAAAATGACCAACCATTACTAGGGTACCCCTCCTTCCCTTACCTGAAACCACCACCACATATTTAACTTTAGCAACACAAACATCAACTAAAAAAAATCAAAATTCAGTCATCATCATTACAAATTTCATATGGTTTTTTATTAATTATATTTTATACTGACATTTATAAACTTAAATCCCAAATCTTAGCAAAAACAGGGTACCAAACCTTAATAACCAAAATCAAGAAAAATACTAGCAAAATAATATCGTAGAAAAAAAGAAAACCATTTCTCACTTGCACTGAGACTAAACTGCATTTGAGATATTTTTAATATTATTCCTGTTCCATTTTTTTTTTTGAATGGGTTTGTATTAGAAAGAAAAATGCCACGAAAATTGGGATTGTTTTGAAATCAGATCATTATGGCTTGTCAAAGAATATAAATAGCTCATCAATCCTTATCAACGCTAGAATCCTATTGGGATATCTAATTTCAATTCCTAAGTTGGGAACAGGTGAAATCCAAGTTTAGGATTTCTCCGCTGAAGTTTTTGATCAAGTGCAAGTTAGTTACAAAACTAATAATGGTCTCATTTCGCACGTATCAAAAAGAATATTGGAAAAAGATCAACAGGAAACATGATTGTTTCTGAGAGCCACCCATGTCTTTTTAGAATAAAATTATAGAAGTGCCGGTGGTGAAGTTGTTTAGAATGGGTGGGAATTTTATGTGTTTTTTTGGTGTATTGAGTAATGATATTTTAGTCACAGTCACAAAACAATATTGAACGGGTAATAGTTAGCAAGTCGACCACGATTTTTGTACTCCTGGGATCAATTTTTGCTCTCCCTCTAACAAAAATCATTAAACAAATACTTCCGATTTTAAGGATTTTTCACAAATATCTCTAGCAGGTAATTTTTAAATTTTTAGCGTTTAGTTTTTGGCACATTCAATAGAGCACTAAGTTCACACGTTAATAACATAGTAGTTCATTTTCATTATCCAAAAGAGTATTAGTTCAACTTCATTATCCATTTAAATCATACCCTTAAAAAAGTGTGCTATGACGGGAATATAAAATTTTAAATAAATTTCCTAAAAGAAAAAAGTGTGCACTATATGATACTTTTTTATATGAGGAAGAACACTTAATATCTTTGTTTAGTTATTTTTGGGTTCATCATCTAAAAGGAAAAAACATAAAAATTGATGGTGGATCCAAAAAAAGTACATTACAAATACTTAACATTTTTCTTTTTCTGATAAAAGAAGAAATCCTAAACTTACATAAAAGTTGTAAGCAGCTAAGAGATTGAAAAACTTTGTTCGTAACATGATTACTCTTTGTGTAACAATTGGTTTACTCTTGCAATTATATAATTTTCCGTTAAGTAAAATTTTGTAGTCTCACTACAAAATATTCACTGACGAGTCCATAACACATAGTCCCTAGTATTTTCTCGGAACTTATTGCCCTGATAGAAACTGTGATAGACCGGAAAATTTCCCTCATGTGCTAAGGCGCGCAGGCCGAAACTTCCCGATCTTGTAAAGGAGTGATCGGGTCGTAAAGCTTCAATCTAACCAAGCAAATGAAAGTTGATTCTCCTTTGCAAGCATGATGCCTTAAACATAGCTTCCACATCTTTCTGCTTACTACTATTCTGCGAAGAGTGCAATTCCATAAAGGATAATGATGATGCATCTTGCTTGCACCACTGGCTTCCAAGTAATGTCCAGACATAAGGAAATCCATTAGACTTGCACATAGGTTATTGTAAACCTATTTCCAACTTCCTTACTTCTCTTCGACACTGATATGAAAGCATGCATGGATCTTTCTCATGCCAAGGGTGAATCTCTCAGGCTCATTCCATTATTTGCTTGCATCATCCTTCTGATGTAAGTACTTATGCAAGCTCCCCCTGACTTGCACATCGGTTTAGCTTTATTTCCTAGACATGCCAAATTTGTGCATGCCTACGTTCAATGGCTTCACTACAAAAAATCCTAGCAAAGGCCACTAAAATCTCGCAACTTCCTCAAAAAATTAGTTTCCAAATGCTTTCGGAACTAGTCAAAGGCAACCAATAGTTCTTATATACTTCGGAAACAAGTTGATCGCAACTATTCCTTTTATTAGTTTCTGAATTCTTTAACAACAAACATATACCAACTACATGAAATTTGCTAGTAGCCTAATGTTTTCAAAACTAGAAAAAAGCAACAGCTAGTTCCTATATGCTTCGGCAACAGGTTAATCGCAACTACTGTTCTCATTAGTTTCCGAACACGTCAGCAACAAACATATGGAAACTACATGGAATGCTTTAGTAGCCTCAGATATCGGGAACTAAGCTTCGGCAATTATCCGATCTCCTAGTTTCTTAAGTCTTCGGAAACGAAAGCCAGCAACTATGGCTGCCAAAAGTTTGAGCAACCAAAGAACACCCACTGGATCATATTAACCGTCCAAACACCTCTTTTAATTGTTGACATTTAAATTAAAAAAATTGGTTCTGTATCAGGTGTAATTATCGTTCATTGAAATGGTAAGGAAACAAGCACCATAAAGGACTCTTAATGTTTACAAAAGATTACAAATATGCATCATCATGTCTTTCCATATGCCAATAATCCAGTGTCTAAGAATAGCCTCATATCTCAACTTTGGCTGCGAGATAAAGTCCTAACTTTGACTCTTATTGAAATATAAATTAGTTAATGACTTATTATCACTTATTAGTAACTCATCATCGCACTAAAAAATTAAGAAAATTATAAGCATCACAAAGAGTAAAATATGCTGACAAGAAACGAGCTAGTGTAAACAGCATCATTATCAATTTTCTCTCCATCTGTGCATCATCGAGCAGCTTGTAAAAGTTAGATGCGTCGTAGTTCATTTTATGCAGCAAATCAGACATTTCAACATCGTCGTCCTGCACCATATTTCCACTACCTGTTCATCCTCCCCCTCTCCATGGTATATCCAATCAGCGTATCCTGGCATAAACTCACCCCACAGAATATGTCTGTGCACTTCAAATACAATATCTCTTTTATTGTTATTCCAATCGTTACAAGAACACCAACTTTTCTAAATCCTGACTCACAAAGTCTATCAACTTTTGGACTCCTACAATGAAGGCATCTTTGTTTCTTGGCAGTCCTATCCCACTCTTATCAAGGCAACGTGGATCAACAAAACTCAGTAATCAGCAACCAAAGCAAGAGCTAACAATCTCCAGATATGCAATTGACACCTTTGGGGCGAACAACAAATGAGAATGTATGGGAGTAGCTATTAAATTAGAGGGAGCGAAAAGTCTATGCTCAAAAGGGAGCTATAACAGAACAACACAACCAGAGAAAATTTATAGTGAAACTCATCTTTAACCTTTAATAGATATGACTGGACGTTTGAATAACTTAAGTTGGTTGAAATGAGAGTCTGAATCATTTGTGCACCAACTTAGTAGTACTAAAAAGATAAGAGTTGTTCCTTAATTGTTCCTTAATCTTGAATTGTTTTTTGAAACAAAAAGGAGTAACAATACATTATACCCTGATCTTTAAGGTCTACACATGTGAACTCTAAAAGTGAGTTACTAACCCGAAGAACTCGTAGGCAAAGTGAACTAATCCTTAAACTGCAAACCAACTGAAGTGATAAGCTCTAAGATGTGAGACATCCAAGCTATGAGCCCTGCAAACATAAGAGAGATTGTCATGAAAGACAAATGATAATCTTGTAGAAAATGTAAAAAAATATATGTACTGTCTATTCATATATACGAAATATGAGCAGCAACAGTAGGCAGTAGAAAAGGGGATACAAAATTCTCCCAAAGTTTAATTATCTGAAACCATACACTAATGAGAGCTATTATTTTGTGGGTAGTTGAAGTGGGCATCACCAAAAGTGACTTGATACATTAAACAAGCCAGGCATACCATAATACACACTCAATATTTTGCATAAGGAGAGTTGGAGCACAAGTCATGACATTAGAGTGTGTGAGCCAACGACAGCACATCAAAAAGATTGAGTTTCAAGAAAAAAAAACTAGGGTAAATTTTTATGGCAATTATGTTACTTAACTATTAGGACAAAGAGAAGCTTCTCAGTACAATAAGAAAAACAATAATTTTGTCTAATTACTTGCCCATATGCCAAGAAAAATTACAAAAAAAATCTTTGAAACTCAAATTGATGAACTACTCAACATCAGTTGCACTGTCCAACAAAACATCATCATTAATTACCTTCAGAAGTCAGTGGTGCTCGATTAAAGTGTGCAACGAGCAAGAGAGCGGTCCTGCGAACAGAAGACAATCTATGAGAGTCCGTAAAAAAAAAAGTGCAGAACAACTATGGGTTAACTCAAACCTACAGAATAGACCGGACCAATGATGGGTTCCTTGAACTTAGCAATCCCACTAAGCTCTTCAAAAGAATCAACTAGATTCTGAAGCCGCGCAACAAATTCAATCAATAGTGCAGCAAATGTAGCCAAAAATAAATAACTAGCACTCTCATATAATAGCAATGTTTGCACCAATGTATAAACAAGAGAGAAAATCACTTGTATTTCTGCAAGTAAACAACCATGTAACGCATGACCATGAAAGCACAATGCCTCAGTGCACCACCTTCTGGTAGAGATGAGAATAAGTTATCATGAATTGGTTTATATCTCAGCATAAATAATCAAACCCAGAATTACACATTGAATCTATTACATTTATTTTGGAAGGCCGTGAAATCAAATATTCTGATGCATCAATCCCTAATAGTAATTAGGCCAAATAACACAAAATATAACAAATCCTAGATTAGCAAGACAAGTAGATAAGACAATTAAACCCAAAGTTGTAAGATAAATTACAGCAGAATGTTACCTAACTTTGGTTCGATTCCTTTGAGTTTCAACAACTTCTTAAACTTCTCTTTCTTTCATTAGTTCATGCAAAGAACATATACGTTAATCAACATATAATAAAGATTCAAATGCTGATAAATTTGACATTAAAAGTGTAAGGCAATCGAAACCCTATTTCCTCAAATTTAGAAAAATACGAAATTGCGAGACAAATTAAGAAAAATCCATTAATCGTATAACTTCAAAGAAACAAAATTTCACCTCTATTGATGAAACCACCACAGAAAAGTTCCATTTGCTCAATTAAATTAAAATTCACAGCGAAATTGAAAATCCCTAATTCAAAAAGAGAGAGATTGCTTCTGAAATTATACATCATCGTGAAATTTGTATGCGAGTCAAGGTTGTTGATGGATGTGGGAGTTAGATTTTAGAGAGTTGAGTTTCAGAGATAGTAGTAGAGAGTTTTAAGGTTTCAGAGAGTTGAATTTCTCTCTTTTGAACCTTCGATTTCAATCAAAAACAAATTGGAGATGAGAGCTTTTTCAGAAACAACTCAGAGGTGAAAGAGTGTATTTCTGAAATTGAAGTAGGTTTCAGAGAGTACAGGTTGTCGATGGACGGGGGGAGTTTGAGAATTGATTTTCAGAGAGAGTGTTGAGTTTTCAGGGTTTCAACTTTTCAATATTAGATTTTAACCCAAATATTTGGGCGGCACATATAAACCAGAGAGCCAAGTTGCCGCCACGCGAAATTTTAGCGGGAATTTTCCCTCCACTGGACAAGCTGTTGGTGTGACTTCTTTTCTATGCATCCATTGGTGATTATTATAGGCATTTGTTTTTAATTGGTCGAATTAATGGCAAGCAGATATTGGTGATTGTTAGAGGCATTTGTTTCCAATTGGTCGAATTAATGGCAAGAGGATATTGGTGATTATTATTGGCATTTATTTTCAATTGGCCGAATTAGTGGCAAGCAGTTTTACAAAATTGGTGATGTTCGTCCTAGCTGATTCAAAATTTACAGTGGTCCAGTTTTATTTGTCCCGACAAATTTTAGGATCCTATCCGATATTAAGTTTTACTTATAATTTACATAAGTTGCATTCAAAAATGATCCATTAAATTTTATAATTCAATCAACCTTGGAGTGTAGAATTTAAAAACCGTTCAGGTCGGTTAGGTATCGGTTTTGGGTTTAGAAATTGGCTTATGCTAGGTTGGTGTCCAGTTTTACAATGCGGTTCAGTTTTAATTGTCTCAACAATTGGTACGATCTTATCGATATGATTGAAAATTTACATAAGTCGAGTCAAAAATAATCTATTCGACTTTCTAATTGGTTCAACCTTAGAATTTAGAATTTTGTAACTTCTCATATGGGTTAGGTAATTATTTTGAATTTAGAATCCGGCTTCTGACAGGCTTGGTGGCCATTTTTACAGTGCGTTCCAATTTTATTTGTCTCATCAATTCGTATGACCTTACCGATATGATTGAAAAATCTACATAAGTAGCATTAAAAAATGAGCCGTTCAACTTTAAAATTCGCAAATTTATAATTTAAAAACCGTTCAAGGTCGGTTAAGTAACGATTTTTAATATAGAAACCGGGCTTACGGTTGGGGGGTTTGGTTCTTCCTCAAAACCTAACTGAAGGGGTGAAACTGAGTGCGCCTGAGAGATACGCTGAGCCCAATAAAACTCATCTGAATTTCGATTAGTGTCAATTTTATTAGCTATATAATACACGCTTAGAATTATTTAGTGAATTAATGGGTAACATGAATCGCGGGTGGAATTCAATGAGGTTGGGGTACATCCGGTGAAATTGATGAATAACCAGAGAACTTGATGGAATACAGGTGAAGTCATGCGAAATTGAGTAAAATTGATGGACATTTAAACGTAAATTATGCTTTGATATGTATGATGCTATGGTAACTTTAGTTATAGAAACTACTATACTAGCCAGCAAAGTAGTGATGATTATTACTTTTTTCGGTTATTTTTTTTTCTTCTTATTTTGATCGATTAAAACTATATTTCTATTAGTTGGAATTGGGCTAATCTGATTAATTTTGACTCGTTTGAATATCATATGAATGTTCTTAAGAATCGACTCATTTGATCATCATCTAAATCTTATAAACCGTTTTTAAGAGTTATTGTGTAAAGCTTTAAAAAATAAGTTTTTGTGATTCCTCAATCACATAATTCGTATTCATGGAACTTATTTTATTTAATGAGATTAATTGGAGAAGATAATGAACACGATAAATATAGTAATAATTCCTTATCCGGTTTAACTTGATAAAAATTTCGCTTGGTTTCAGTAGGATCCAAGTAATCTTCTAGGCACGTTGCTAAAATCTAAACCGTAGATAGAGGCACAAAGGTAAGGTTGAGATATTTTGTTAAAGTATTTTGTCAAAATTGTTTTTCACCGGATCCCTACCCTTTAGTAAATTGATGGATATATAGGGAAGTGAAATCTGGATGAAAACGAGTAAGGTTGAGTTGTATTGTGTAAGCTTGATGGATAACCGGTGAGATGAGTGTGCTCGATGGACATTCTGTAAAATTGGTTGATTGATAACTGGATAAACAGATGAAATTCGGTGAAATTCATTGAGGAAGTCTTTAGGATTTGTAGAAATATTCACTGACTCAAGAATTCGTTCAATCTCATTGGATATGTTTAGATATTTGCATAAGTCGATTCTAGGACAAGTTTATATGACTTTATAGTTTGTTCAATCTCAGTGGATGTGCAAAGAGTTTTACATAAGTCGATTTCAAAAAATATTTATAAGATCTTGTACAAGACAAGTACACGATTGTAGTATTCGGTGATAAAGTGATTCAATTTTTTTAATCATTTCCGAGTAGAAATCAAAGATCTTGATCCACTGATCCAAAAGGACAACACAAAAGGATAAAACAAACATTGTTAATTTTTCTGTGTGATCGTTGCAAGCTCGAAATACCATTTTTACAAGCATGTGCCACAACCCTTTGTATATAATAAAAAAGGATCCTGTGATCCCGAACCGATTTTACCTGGTATCACAAGGCCCAAATGTATTGTCTCGAGGAACGATCTTTGAGGTCAACATGACGAGGATATATCGTGGCACAATAACAAATTATGATTTTGAATTAGAACTTCGTTACACTACCTAAAACCGTATTTAATTAGGTTTTTGTGCTCGTCGTTCTATAAGCAGATTTTCCTACTAAGTAAACTCAAATTCTCCGGTGAATTATGTATTCTAACTTATACACGAATAAAAATTTGTTTCAATTCCACATTTTCGCATATTTAAACCAATTCCACCGTCGATTCAATCAACACTGTTTAGCTTCAGCATATCCCGCAAATCGTATCAAGTAAAAAATTACCGACTCTATCAAATTACCACCTAGCCGACACTTTAAATAGAAGACCGCAATCTAATTGAAAATAATTTTATACCTCTCTCTGTTTTTGAAAAAGTAAAAATATCTTTTTTCTAGAAACAGAGGGTAGTATATATACACTGCAAAAAAGACTAATGATAAGTTATGTAAATGTACAATTTGAAAATCATGATGGCTAATGGTTAAAAAATAATTGGCCTATGTGTTTTTGTACACTAAAAAAATAAATACTCATCTCCAAAAAATAATGACCGTAGGACAATAGAAAATGTTTTGTTCACTCACCTCCGTCAAAGAAAAAGAAAAAAACTCACCTATAGATAAAATCGTCCTAAATTTACCTATCACACGATTCTCTCGAGATACGAACTCTACTAGGATACCCTATATAAAAATGATAAAACCCTAAATCATTTCCCCCAAACTGAAACCCAATCGTTTTCATGCCGCTCCTCTCTTCTTCCTCCGTTACCGTGGAACAACCACCATTTATTCCCTTGCATGTATCTCCATCTATCAGTCACTGATTAAATCTCCCTCGATCTCAATCTAACCTTTTACCCTATTTCTCTTCTTTGCTCATCAATATGTAGCCGAAATTAAAAGAAGCAACAATTTCTCACGCGATCTTCATTATACTCTCCATTTAATCTTACATCTGCTGCTTGAATGATATTTTTTATTACCTTGTCTATCGATTGGCCTCATTCCACTAGCCAGTTCAAGAACTAATAGCACATCAAAGCTGAAAACATTGTTTTCTCCGTAATTGCCATTCCATGTCACGGTGTCCACGATATTTTCAAATCTCAGAGTTAAGGATGACAATCTAATGTTTCTTTCTTGCAGAGTTTTTTAGATATCATTGAATTGTTTCTCATTTTCATATATCCAGGGGTGCTACATCGTACGTTTGAAGTTAGCAATGCCATAAAAAACATTAGGCTTTATTTTTGCATTTTAAATGTTTGTTTATATGCCTCAATCAAATTAACATCAACTTATAGCTGAATAAGTTTTTTTTTTCTTTTGAAGCATACAGGTGAATAAGTGTAGTGGTGGTGGTATTATTAATAGCGAAATTGAACATAAAAATGACTTTTGTTTCCAATAATTTCCGTGATTAACTGTTGGTGATGATCTTATATACTTGAGTGTTTAAGAGTCTCCTTTAAGGATGTCAGTACCATTCTTCTTCTTCATTTATCTTTTTACTTTTCTACTCTCTTTGAATTTAATCGAAGTGATGTCGAAATTCTCAAATGTAATTAGGTGGGTTGTGCAGTAGGTGGTTATTGTTTTTGCTAGAATTAGATTTTATTTGTTAAAATGTTCAGATTTTGTTTCAATTTTTTGGTTAGTTCTGATCTTTGTACTTGTTTGCAACTAAATGCAGGACCCAAGTTTATCAATTTTGGAGGAAGGAACCATATCTGGAATGACTACTGTATTGATCTCAAAATGAGAGCAAAATACAGATTGAATGATGTTATCTGTCTATCTCATAGTTGTTTTAAGCTTGTCTAATGAGGTGATATTTAGGTGGGAGTTTAATGAAATGCAAACTGGTGATTATGGTAATAGTATAATCCATCAGGTGTAATAGAAGCAATCTATCAGCTGATAGTTGACATTCTCTTCGGAAGGACCATTTGTTGGAGCTGACCATTTGCTTTATGTTGTATCTTTATCTATACTTTGTTGTAATTAAATTAATAAATAAATGTATTATTATTAATTATGAATAAAAAATTTAGTTTTCGAAATAATTTTTTTATTTAACTTTATTTCTGGTATTTGTTTAGTTTTGATTATTAATTCTGTATTAATGCTTATTTATATTCCCAAGACACAACATCTCACTACAACCCATGAATTTGCATCAATCTTAATGTTTGACCAATTAATTATAATTAATTTTGCATTAATGTTGTTTATAATTATATTCCCAACATCTGGCATTGTAAGAAACAAAATTTGTATTGGTTGCAACGTTTGACCAGCTGAACATTCATTGGTCCAGATGTAGTTTGAAATGTTAAAGCAACCCAAAATATGTTGTTGGTAAGCTTAGTTGTTAAATGATTCGGGAATTATATGGCAACTACAAATCTTGATTGTCGAATGATTCGGCAACGACGTGAAAACTACAAATTAGTTGTTTTCACCTATCACAATTACGAATCAAGATATTTCGCTACTACGAAATTAATTGCTGAATATAATCGCATCAAGACATAAAATTAGTAGCCTTAATGTTGAGCAACTACCTGACAACAATAAAAGTTTTGTTGTTAGAATATTTGGCAAATACTTAGCAACCACAGAAAATAGTGGGGCTAGTCAATGGCATTTAATATACAACGTATTTGGCTACTACAACCCAAGTTGCCAAAAGTGCGCATAGCAACTAGTCCGTTTTGGTAGTTGCCTTTACATTTGGAAACACCCCATACGGCAACTTAAGCTCCGCAACTACCATTAGTTGCCTTTCTATTTGGCAACTCAAATCTCATTTTAGGCAACTAAACTAGTATTGTTGCCGATGCTCCGATTTTTTGTAGTGCTTGATAGGGACTATGAGCGTCCATAGAATGGACTGCAATTACCTCATCAAGTATTCCAACAATAATCTTTTGCATTGCATTGTCGAGACGGATTATATAGGTTACCCTAGCGTTAAAATCATCTCGCAGTTTGCTAGACCATTGATGCTGCAACTCATTACAACTGACTACGTACGTACCTTCCTCCATGGCTTAAAGGAATCAAGCACATAAAGTAGTTCATCATCATCAGGACTATCAACTAATTACAACTCGTTTTGTAAGGCCAAATCCAACAAAACCCTAGTTCATACAGGCCAAAGGGTCTTTCACAAAAAATTTACAAGACTATGATCATTCGGGACATTTAATTAATCCACAAATATACGTTATCTCTCTCAGTCCATGCAAAATATTGCATTGTTCACCCTTTCTTCGTTTTATACCATCCCGAGGAATCAGCATAATGATTCTTTCTCTTCATATAAGCTTTACATGTCAGAATAATGCTTTGTTTTATACATACAGGCTTTACCAGCCAAGCTATATAGCTTAAGGACGTATCTCCGCTAAATTGATAATTGGTAAAACTGACACCATCTGTAATATCTCATCCACTTTTGAGTTGGAGCATCAGAGAGATAATATTAGTGTTGTAGGGTGTGACAAGTCTCTTTAGAATGAGAATTTAATCTCATTTTCACATAAAAGTCTATGGAATCCTAAAATACCTCAGAAAGTGATATTTTGTATTTGGACTATGTGTTATAATGTATCTCCAACTATGGACACCTTGAAGAATTATTTGTTTCGTAAAGGGGTTTTTTCTTTGCAAAAAGTGTTCAACATCTAATCAGCACATATTCCTCAATTGTGAGACTACAACCTCTATTTAGAATGATTTACTGGAAGGATATAAGTTGTAGTGGGTGTTTCACGGGTCAGTTAAACATGCTTTACGGGAATGGAACATGAAGAAATGTAATAATCTTTCTACTAGAAGGAAGATTTGAGATTTAATCTTATTTGCCATATGCTCGAAAATTTGGGTGGAAAGAAATGGCAGGCATTTTAATAAAAAGTACAATGAACCTCAGCTAATCATCGAAAAGATGAAGATTCATATTTTCAACGGTTGTGTGGGTACATATGTTTTTGACGGTTATTCTCTCGACCAGGTGATTCACAATTGGGATGGACTTTTAGGACATTTGTAGTCTTTGTTTTAGTTTTCTTTACAGTTACAACTTGTTTTCCACAACAATGTTTTTTTTAATCTTTGTGCCTCTGTTATTTTTGAGCATATTTTTTAACTGTAGCTTCTCACCTCCTTGGTGGGATAACTGCCATTTCTTTAATACACTGCCCTTTGAGTCAAAAAACAGTATCTCCGCCTAATGCATTTTCAACCAACACCCCTTCCCTATATATGATTTACTGACATTTCCAAAACTTGAAAAAAGGGAGAGAGGATTGAATGTATAAGTTCACTTGCTTTCACAACAACGATTTTCAAAAATTATACTATAGTGGTGCATAACCAGTTTTGGTCTGATTCCCAACTTGAGTATTGCACCAAAGTGGTGCAATGTCTCTTTTGGCCAGCCTCCCACTGGCATGAATGCATCATTGTGGTGCAATATCACACTTGGCTAGCCTCCCACTGGCGTGATACATTATTATGGTGCAATTTCTGTTTTGGGCCATCATGCCCTGAATACCCGGTACAAGCTTAGATGAAGCTTTATCTCATTGACGCATCTTTGAACATGCATCATGTGAAGCCTAATTAGCGATTCAGGATACAAAGAGGAGTTCAGGATGGCATACGTTCAGGTAATATACCAACTCGGATGGATTGATTCGGTCAAAAAGTCAGTCAATGGTTCGTTTTTTGGAGAGTATTTCGGAACAAATACGTACGTGGATAATTCGTTTTAGAAATATGAGTTCGGTATTGAAAATTCGGCGTACATCAAACTATAAGAAAAGATATTTTGGTATAAATTGCATAGAAATATGGCTTCAAATAGAATATAAAAAAACATCTAATGAATAATCAACAACCAACGCATGACTCAGTGGTTAGAGAGCTTGCATACATTCTTTCTTAGAAACTATGGATTGACACAGTGCACTAATACTGACTCGAATAATTCGACGAATTGCTAACTAGGATGTGAAGTACGGGTACTGCATTGAAGGTACTATACTACTATTCAACAAGTCATAGTGCAATATTTTACTTAAAGAAAAAAATATACGGGAGATAAGGAATACTAGTTTGCATTATGTAATATGGAGAATCCAGTTTTTTTTTTTTCCTGATAAAGGGAAAATTTATACAAACTAAGAAGAAGATGCATTGTTTAGATTACATAATTTAAGGATCCATAAATCCTTTATAGACTTGTCCTAGTATCTGGAATTGATATAGATGTCCTTGTACCTATTTAGAATTCGAGCGAACTTATCCGCAAGAAAATTATATTTCCGTTTAATATAACCAAAAGAAGAACTAGCAAGAAATTGCTCATAATCCAGAGCTTGCTGTAACACTGCTTTAGACCTCCAATCGACCTCAAAATTGTTCCTCTTCTTCATACTGTTTATAACATTTTTTTTTGTCATTAAGAAAGACTATTCTATCATCTCTGCATCCTTGCATCCATTTGATTGCTTCTCTACAGGATCTTGATTCTGCTTGTTCTGAGTTTGAGCACCAACCTGTACCTCCTGTAAAGTCAACAATACAACCTGAGTTATCAGTTTTAACCACTCCATAAGCAAATTTTTTTTGTAATGTTCTGGAAAGCAGCATCAAACTAGATATATGTGGTATTCTACAGAAAATGATACTTAACCAAGGAACAATTCAGATGAGACTTATCATAATTACTACCACCACTCTTGTTAGCTAATGATCACTTTTTACTCTTAGTATAATTTGGCAAGTCTGTTATGATGAAATCAATTAGATTCATGGGATTCACTTTTACATTGTCAAAGACAACTCTGCAGCGATACTTCCAAATATACCAGAGAACATAAGCAATGAAATCCTTATTGTTGTTATCTTTTAGCCAGAAAACACACCAATCTTTAAAACTCAAACTAGCAGCAGCATAAAAAATTCCGGAAAAAGAGAGGCCTCTCCAGATAGCTTCCTAAAATATACATTCAGTAAACAGATGATTGATATTTTCTCTAGCATTGCAATTACATAGGGGACAGGTGATATCATAAACTCTCTCTAACAGGAAGACATCCACTTAGGGCTTTCCAAAGAAAAGTTTTAACCCTGGGAACAACATTAAGATGCCAAATACCTACCCACTCTACTTTATGATTAACATGATTTTTATTGCAAAGATAGTTGTAAGCCGATTTGACTGAAACAGACCATCTTTGGTTCCAATCCATGTATGGAGAATCCGGATAGTTTTCTAGTGAATTAGATTCCTAGCCGTGAGTATTTGGGCTTATTTGCATTGGGTCTTTAGTTCGTTTTACATCATGTTGGTGAGTTTGTACTTTGTAGTTTGTAGGCTTTTTAAGCTCTTCCTAATTTGTTTCTCGTAAGTTTTCAATGTATTTTGCTATTTTGTAAGTTCCGATTGAAGAAAAAAAAAACGCTAGGCCGGAAGATTGGAATCCTTTTTCTAGGAATTATTGTTTAATCCAAAAAAAACCCAGGACCACTTAATGGCTAGTTCAGTGCCAGAACAAAATTATCCGTTGGTCCAAAAATTTTGGACCAGAATTTTTATTCTCTAGTCCAGACCAGAATTTCCAATATACCTATTATACCCTTCTGCAACTGTATATAATGAAGGAATCAAAATCCTTCTTCGTTTCTTTCCTCTTTTTTTTCTTCATCTCAAATCCAGTCGATCGCTTCTCTGCTGTTGCATTTTGTGTTTCTTCGCTTCTGGTAGTGTCTTTCAATTAGGTTCATCTCAGCTTCGAATTAGGTTCATCTCAGATTCGAACAAGGTATTTACTTTTAATCATCTTCCTCCGCTGTTGTTCTTGAAATCATGATCAATAATTAGGTTTATTCTGATCTGATTTCTATCAGAATAATTGTCTGTGATGTACATTGTTATCTTTCTTTTATGATTTCAGTTTTATGATGATTTACATTGTTCAATTCAGTTTTCGTTCGATTTTTTAAGTATTTTTTGTGTGTTTCAATTAGGTATCTCAGATTCAAATTAGGTTAATCTCAGATTCGAACAAGGTATGTTACTGTAATCACCTTTTCTCTGCTGCTGTTCTGTTTTAGTTTCTTTGTAATTTGATTTTTGTATTTTTTGATATAGGTTTGTTTCATTAGACAGATCGTGTAGTAATTTTGTTTTCTCTTTTCGATATAGCTGCAGTTCATTTGTTGATATGATCATGATTCTCAAAATATATGGAACATATTTATTCATAGGCACGATACATATTGATATGTTGTAAAATATATGTTATTTATTCTACATGTTACATACCAATACGTACTGCATATAGCATGCTCTCTTTTCATTCTACAGTAGATGCCAATACATATCAATATGTATACAGTATATCCATTCAGAGACTCAGTACATGTCAATACGTAATGCATAAAACATGTCAATGCATATCGAAATGATACAACACATATCCATACAGAGACTCTTTTTTAGACTCAGTACATATCAATATGTATCATATCAATATGTATATTACCAATAGTTAATTTTTGGATCATTTTTTACAGGGGTTAACATGTCTATAACATGTCTGACGTTGATCCCGAACTAGATTTTTCTTGCTATTCTCATGTATACCATAAGCAATACTATTTTGCATATTTGGTTACATCGTTTTCAACTTTAGAGGATTTGAAATTTTCCATCTGTAATATGTGGAGCTGGTTGACTCTATCGACTATTCTGGTTAACTATTTCCATAATCAAGCGATAGTTCCTATTCTTGCCGACGTAACGCTTCAGAGCATCGCTGCATTACATTCTGCAAAGCAATCGACTTTCTTTGATTTGTAGGTGGATGTAATTTCAGCTGGCGCATCTAGTTCTTCTAGGCGTATGGAAGTTGACAGTAATGCAGACTTAGTTGTCAGTGCAAAAAACAGTTATTTGAAAGATGGTAAAGAGGTCCCAAATGTGTTTTTTTCAGATGGTTGGGAGAAGATTTTTGATGTCCAAAACAATTATTCTTTGGTGGTGTTGATGCCGTATGTATGGAATGCCAAAAATACTGCATGAGAACTGGATATGAGGTAATTAAGAAGAAGAATGACCTTGAGAGATTCACCGCCGTATGCAACATAGAAGGTTGTTCATGGAGGCTTCATGCAACTGCCATTGGTAGTTCTCTTGATGTTTTTAAGATAAAGGAATATAAGGGAAGGTATACCTGTGGCGGTGGTTATATGTTGAAGAATCCAAGAGTTACGAGAAAACTCATGAATAATCTAGTTCATGAGCGTGTCAAGTACAACCCTCGCATAACGCCAGCAGAGATCGTAGATTATATTAAAGTTTCTGGTGGGATCGACATCCAGTATGACCACGCATATCATGCACTTGAGTTGTCGCATAAACAGATTTTTGGTAATAATGTCAAGTATTACACTGATCTTTCTTGGTAGGTGAATGTTGTTAGGGAAACAAACCCCGAGTCATTTATTGATTTCGACTTCAATGATGCTACAAAAAGATTCAACATACTTTTTGTTTGTTTTGGAGCTTGTAGAGAGGGCTATAAACTATGTCGTCCGATGATATTTTGTGATTGTACATTAATTTCTCACTGGAACTTTTAAAGGAGGTCTCATGGCGGCAACATGTCTTAATGGCAATCAAGGTAACTGTTTTTTTTTTGGTTCCCCAATACATTGTTGTATTGTTGCATATCAATATGTAGTGTCTTGTAGTTAGATCACTGCCGGTACTACAATACTGACAATGAGGATACTACTACATATGTAGGCTTTTAGCAGAAAAAAGCCTACATATCAACATGTACTGGTTGTTTTTGCTTTAGTAGTTGTTTAACATAACTAATAATTCCTTTTGCAGGTTTTTATCCCCTCACATATGGATTAGTATCTGGTGAAACTAATAACAACTGGGAATGGCTTTTCAAGAATCTGAAGGATGCTTTGGATGATGATCGCCCAGTCACTTTTATGACTGACCGAGGTGAAGGGTTGGTTAAATATATTCCCAAAGTATTCCCTAATTCTCATCAAAGCTATTGTTACTTCTACTTGGACAAAAACTTACCTATGGCAAAATCTGACGAAAAGTATAAATAAGTGACTGATTCTTTCCGAAAGGCGACATATGCTCTTTCTCCTGCAACATACGAGGAAGCTCTTCAAGAAATGGTTAATTTGGGAAGGCCTTGGGTTGTTGACTACTGCCGCAACATTTTAAAGGAAAAGTGGTCCAGTGCGTTCTTCAAGGGTTGTAGGTATGGTCAGACTTCTTCAAGCGTTGCTGAATCGTTCAATAACTAGATTAACCGCGAGAAGAAGTTACCTGCTGCTGCTTTTGTTGACTCGATCAGGTTTGTATGAGTTTCCTTAGTCACAATACAAGCTTATATGTAGTTTTAATATTTTTATTAGTTTCTTTTTGTAACATTATTAGCATATATGTTCTGTTAATCTACGTATAATGTAGTATAATAGACTTGATGTTCCCTTGCCGTGTAGGCTACATATGATGGAAATGATGTCTGAACGTCGCGAACAGAGTGTGTTGATGAATCCAGAACTATTAACCCCTGTGTATCAAGCCTTGCTTGAACTTCACATTCAAATTGGCCGTCCCTGGAAAGTTAGCCAGTCAGATGATAAACGTTATGAAGTGCATTCTCCAAGGTTAGCATTTACCCCTAATCTCTATCATCTGAATTTTAGTTATTTTCTATTCTTTTTAAGTAGCATGCTCTGTGATGTGATATCCACCAAACTAGTATCTTAGGTGTACTGAAGATAACATATCAATATGTACTGTGTATATATTCAGTAGATAATATGGTGTGTTTTTGTGTGTGCAGGTCTCATATGGTAGATTTAGAGAAAAAAACTTGTACTTGCCAACGATGGCGCATTTATGGTTTTCCATGCTCGCACGCTACTGCAGTTATTACTAAATCCGGTGGAAGGATGCTTGATTACGTTGACGATTACTTCAAAGTTACCACTTTTCGTGAGCTATATTCAATAGCTATTAGACCTATTCTTAACTACAACAGATATGTGTCTTTAAACAGTACATTTTGAGGAACAATATACTGTGTACATATTCATATGTAGTTACGATACTGTGTTTTTCTCATAGGCCTGATGAGTATCACGTAGATGATACCGTTCTCCCACCAGAAGTAATTAGGTCTCCACCAGGCAGGAAAAAGAGAAAGCGTATTAAGAGTACATGGGAGAATAGTAGAAAATCTGTCAAGTGTTCAAACTGTAATTTGAAAACTCATCACAACAAGGCAACATGCACTCTTATCCGTCAGTATGAACTTTCTGAAGAATGATTTGTGTCAGGTATGTGTTTCAAGCAGTACATATTAAAGATATGTCTTTGGGGTAGGATGATACAATACAATTTTTTTTTAAGTAAGTAGTGTTTTGATTTCTCTTTTTCTTTTATCACAGGCTTGAACGTGCAGCAGAATAGGTTTTTTCCTCTAGTCCTTGTTCTATTCTACTGTTCTCTTTTAATAAATGTTTCTTTTTACAGTACATACATTATAAGTGTACTGAAATTACTGTTTTTGTTGTATCTGAGAACATCTTTTGGTTTTCATACATTATAAGTCTATCAAAATGTAGTTATGTTGATCTTTCGAATAATGAAATATGTCGTTAAGTGTCCAATAATGAAATATGTTGTTAGTTTATCAGTACCCATATAATGAAATAGTGATATTGATCTTACATGTCAGTATCTACTACATACTGATATATTACATGTCAGTATTGTAGCGTAAGCATATTCCACTACATACGGATATGTAGTGTAACCATACTGATATTGTAACAAGAATACAATCAGTACTTACTGATATGTACTGATTTTGGTGTAACCATCTTCCACTACATACTGACATTTGCATCACTTAAAGCAAATTAAACCATTCCATAAAATTAGTTTAAACATTGTGGTTTCCCAGCTGATTCCCCATCTACAGGGGTCGAGGGGGCAGCGCTCCCTCGTATCAACAACACAAAATCACTTATAAGTTAAAGTACATAACAAAATAACACAATTTAAATATCAATACATTAAACTTAACCCAAGTCCAAATTAAAAATCACTAATAAAAGCAATATTTAAGATATTTTTGAACATTCTTTGAACTCATGAAATGTAACCAAGAATAAAAGGAAAATAGGTAAATATTAATATGTACTGTCAGACTATTTTAGCAATTAGGATCTATTGTGTCACTTTTCCTACTGATTTATGGTGGAGATGTTGTCAGTAATTTGCATGCTAAAGCGACCCTATTGTTACGAATCTTCAATTGCACTTCATCATCATCTCCCAAAGGTACTCCCACATATTTGCTTTTCGACTTCATCTTCATAAAATGCAACACAAATAATAGGCAGTCTGGTTATTTTCCTTGTTGAGGCGCTTCACACTTATTGACTACTACATTCTTCAATGTTTCTTTTTCATTCTTCATCAAGTACATGTTGATAGGTTTGAACATGAAATATGCCATTTGTTTGGCTTCTGGATCAGGGGCGGAACTGGGAATGTTAGACACCCCGGGCTTGACTGATTTTGTGCCCCTGGCTCAAGCCTAATATTAGTCCACTAAATTTTGGCCCATTAAGAATAGGCTGTTGAAAACTGTTTTTTGTGGGCTTTGGGGTGGCTTAAGCCAGGAGAAGCCTGGCTGTAGCTCCGCCCCTGTTCTGGATAATATATTACAGTCCAATCTTTCTTAGAAGAATTGTAGTGGTTGAACACCATTTTTTCGCAGTCATACTCAAGTAGCGTCTAATAAAGATTGCGATGGCACGTTGGTACAGGAATCTTCTTGATACTTTTATCCATATCCCTTATTGGTTTGTAAACAGAATCTTCTACTCCTCCTTCGAGCTTGTTCGGGAACTCGACATTGAACTGAAAACATGGATGTACTTGAATAGTTATATCCAATCATGTTTATGCAATAAAGATATGTAGTGTACCTATTCCTACATAAAACACAACAACACTGCAAGTACTTATTCCTACATACTGTAATATGAATATGTGGTGTGTTAAATATGCACTATAAGATAACTTACCCAAGCGGACGGATCCAGAGTCAAGACAGGTAAGTATTTTCTTTCTACTTCGTGCATCGACTGGTCATTCTGAAACTTGTTGTTTAGCTTGTATTGTCCGTAGTTCAAAAGATCTTGGTCTAATTACTTGTTATGTACCAAGTCCTCAACTGATGATGCAGCAACACAAAGACCACTTTCTCCCATTCTCCAAGCAATTGATCTGGAAAATAACGACGTAAAGGTTAGTATCCTTGTTTAACAGAACTATTGATATGTTCCCAAAGATAATATACCAATATGTATGGGTATTGCTTACATATCAAAAGTAAATATCGAATATGTATTGCTTACTACGAATATAACAGTACACGAAAATTAATCTACTTTATGGATCAAATAATAGTGCCAATTAAAAATTCATTTTATCAAGGATACATTATTGAAGAATATGGAAATGATGGTCTTTTGATCATCTTTCAAGTCCTTATAGAATGGCGATTTATTCAGTTTCAGGAACAACGTGCGGCGCAATTTAAGCTTTTTGTTCTTCTTTAGTGGTATTGCTTCTGTTGCTCTAGCTTTCGGCTTCTTAGGTTCTTTATATGAGGCAGGGTATTTACTTCCACTTTCGTAAATGTCATCTTTCTTTTTGCAGGATGGGCACGAGTAACGGGTCTGGTAGGTGTGTACTGCAGCTTTTGACGGGCCCTGCAATGGTCTTTTTGTACACTGCTACCCTTTTTTGTTTCTGGCTTTGAGTAGTTGGTTCCTGCATTTTTTATCAACATAAAAAATATGTAATGTACAAATAATAGCTGCTGATTAACATTTCAGTACACAATGTATGCACAAATTAACGTTCAGTACATATCATTCACCTGTGATGGAACCTCCAAAACATCTTGTGATGGAACATCCAAAATATCTTGCGATGAAACCTCTAAAGTATCCGGTGAACCTTTTGGTGGGATGTTTTCTTGTTGCTTAGCTGAAACTTCACCTGCATCGTTCAGTTCACTGGGTTCTTGTTGCTCAGTTGTATCTTGTGGAAATTCTACAGGTTGCAAATCTCTTCCAAATAAGTTTCCAAATTGTTGACGTATGTCAATACCAAAAAGGCCAAGGTTTTGATCAATACCACTATCTGGAAGGAGGCCTGCATACTCTTCAACATAAATTCTGTTGCCTGAGTTTGCCATGTCTAAATAATCTCTAATAGAGAGCTGGTCGATGTGCTCAAAACTAGACATCTCACTAAACAAAGGTACATCCATGAGAAAAAAATATTTCGCCGCTGATGCAGCGTTATACTCTTCATATTTTTGGGACATAACTTCAACTTTATCCTTTGTTTGTTGTATAGTAGTAAGCAACTCCTTTACTGCTACCTGCTTAACTTCAAGTTGATTAGTCTGCAAAAAAGCAATTGAAACTGTCAACATAAATCTACTTACATATGTATAGCAATATGTTACAGTACATAGCAATATGTAATGGTAGATACCACTACAACAATGTAAGTATCTACCACTACATATCGATATGTAACAGTACATGGAAATATGTAATGGTAGATACCACTACAATAATATAAGTATCTACCACTACATATCGATATGTAACAGTACATGGCAATATGTAATGGTAGATACCACTACAATAATATAAGTATCTACCACTACATATCGATATGTAATAGTACATGGCAATATGTAATGGTAGATACCACTACAACAATGTAAGTATCTACCACTACATATCGATATGTAACAGTACATGGCAATATGCAATGGTAGATACTACTACAACAATGTAAGTATCTACCACTACATATCGATATGTAATAGTACATGGAAATATGTAATGCTAGATACCACTACAACAAATGTAAGTATCTACCACTACATATCAATATGTAACAACACATAGCAATATGTAATGGTAGATACTACTACAACAATGTAAGTATCTACCACTACATATTGATACGTAACAATCAGTGTAGTTAAAATCGTTCTCCAAGGCCGAGTACTCTCCGAGTAATCGCTACAAGCTATATGACCGAGACGATTTCCGATTCCAAGTTATTTACGATTTTTAGAAATTAAGTCGTCCTATATGCCGATTTGTACCGATTTTTCAGCAAAACGAGTTGGCGATTTTTCCGAGTTGGCCTTTCATGCACCAAAATTATAAAACAAAAAATTTGTAACCCCTCGAATGAGAGTTATTAAACGAAAAAACCTCTAAAAACGTTATAAATAGGTTCCTTAATACAATATTACACTTGATTATATGACTCATGAACAACAATACATAAGTCTCTAATAAAAAGGTTCCGAGTATTAGGCCGAGTTTTAGCGATTTCCAAGTCCGAAGTTATTGCTCCAAGCTCCCCAACCGAGTAGGACCGAGGAACGATTTCGATTACTTTGGTAACAATACATATTGGATGATTTTGTGTTGTTGATATGTAACAGTACAACAATGTAAGTTAACATTGAATACAGTAAAATGTGAACATTAAAAACACTTAGAATTGGGATACTACTTACTGGTGTGTTTTCTATGCTATTTTTCTCTTCTATCTCTTTGACTTTTTGCTCCAAATCAGATTTAGCCCATCTTCTAACCTCAGAACGCTGAACTTCAACATCATGGAACTTCAATACTGCAGGTGTTGGTGACAATTCAACTTCAGAGGTGGCATTAACATTTGTTTGTTCTTTCGGTGCTGACAAAACAACTTCAGAGGTTGCATTAGCATGTCTTTGATCTTGTAATGTTGACAAACCAACTTCAGCAGAGGTGGAATTAACATTTGTTTGATCTTCCGGAGAAACTTGTATTTCGGCTTCAACCGTTGGGGTTGCTTTGAGTGAGTCCACATCCAAATCTTCATTGGGGTTGCTTTGAGTAGGTGTACATCCCAAGCTAACATAATCTTCATGGCTGGCTTCTCTCTGCAAAGGGAAAGCTTTCAAGTAAATTTCTTCCATCATCAGCACAAGCTTTGAAGCGTCCAACAGTTGCGCCCTCTTGCTGCATTGTGTTCACATCGCTCCATTTGGCAGATATTGTACTCCTCAAATCATCGCATTTTATTTTCCAATCCTCTCCCTTCAATACTGAGTCATCTTCTTCCTTCTCTTCTTCCATTGGACTTACATTTTCTTCTTCTTTCTCTTCTTCCAATTCAGAATTGTCATCTTCTTCACTTGAAGTTTCAGTATTCTCTTCCTCTTGAATCCTTCTTGAGATACAATTAAGAATTTTTTTTCATGGTGTGTGATCTCGTCTTTGAAACCAACACAAAATTGTACCAATCAAAAATGTAAAAAACAACTAAATATTAGTTATTACGAACACAAATATCTTTATTCTCTATCACAACTACATATTAGATACCTATTGAATATGTATCAATGCTAATAACTACATACTGGCGACAAAGGCTAATAATCACCATATACGAATAACTACATATTGATATGTAGTTGTTTTTTACATATTGATATGTAGTTGCTAATAACTACATATTGATAAGTATCACCACATATTGATATGTAGTTGCTAATAACTACATATTGATATGCATCACCACATATTGATATGTATCACCACATGTACTTATCAATATGTATTTTTTTTCAACAAAATATGTACATGTACTTATCAATATGTATTTTTTTTCAACAAAGTTTACCTCATACTCGGAAAGATCAATATCCTTTAGGAACTCAGTACATATATTTCTATGATTCCATCTAGCCACTCTTGGCACATACATTCCCTCAGGGTCTGTCACTATAGGCTCAAGCTGCACCAAATGGGTATGCTCCGCAAACCATGGCTGTAAGTAATGATATGCAGTGTTAGATATACTATCAAAATGTAGAAAACCATGAAAAACAAAAGAGTTTTAAAGTAGATAAAATATTACCAACAAATAAACAACACAACCATTAGTGTTTTCTACGTTATCCATGTGTTCATTCAGCTCTCGCTCTAAATTAGAATGAATTAAGTCAGGCAATGAAATATTCTTGGTCTTCTCAAGATCAAGAATGAAACCTATATATTTTTCAGTCAGGGCGTTTGCATCCTTTGTTGTGAAAAATAATGAAGTGCACATAAATAGGCAGATAAGCCTAATAAGATCTTTGGCATCTTCCTCGTCTTCCTCAGATTCTTCAGAATCTTCATCTGATTGATCACTTTTGTCTTCCTCGACATCTTCATCTTTATTAGACTTCTTTTTTAGATTGATTGGTGTTCTTTTTAGGATTTTCAAGATTTCCTTCACAATCATTGGCCTAGTCACTTTTTCACCAGCTTTTAAACTAGCAGGAAAAACCTTTTTGAAGAATTCAGTTTCACGCCATCCACTTTTTTATTTAGCAATGTAAGCCTTAAATCATGATACTCCCTATCTAGAATTCTTGGCATCCCATAAACGAGTGCCATTTCTTCTGGTGTGGATACCATCTCATTCGGTAAGCCATGCCTTACAAAGAAAAATGTAAGCTTGTTTGGATCTTTACCTCTCACGTAATAGTTTATCATTTTGGTGAGTGCCTCTTCAAGCTTCAACCAATGTTGTAAATCAAAACTTGTGTGTCAGAACATTAGGAACATGTTCCCATATGATGCTTCAGAAATCAGCCGCAACTGCAACTTACTCAACTTAAGTTTTTCTACCTTCTTAATAGTGTTTGCAAGCCCCCACAAGCCCCTGAAACCGGCTCGGTATAAACTTCGTGGTTTTCCAGCTCCCTTCTTACACTTATTACCACTTACACAATAGCAAGAATCTAAAAAAATTACACAACATACTGATATACCATATCGATATGTAGTTATAACATCAATATATAGTTAATGTATCTACCATGTACATGAAACAACTACATGCTAATATGGTACATATCAGATACCACTACATACTGATAATTATAATATCTACTACATATTTTATGTGGTAATATGTAGTTGTACCACCATGTACATATTCATAAAAACAAACACAATAATGCATCACTACATACTCGTAAACAAATGCATCACTACGGGGGTCGAGGGGGCAGCGCCCCCTCGTTATTAAGAATACATATTATTAATACGCTTTTTTGTTATATGTAGTTGCATATTACTACTACATACTGGTATTATGACTACATACTGATAATTATAATATCTACTACATATTTTATGTGGTAATATGTAGTTGTACCACCATTTACTTAAAACGTCACTACATATTCATAAAAACAAACACAACAATGCATTACTACATACTCGTAAACAAATGCATCACTACGGGGGTCGAGGGGGCAGCGCCCCCTCGTTATTAAGAATACATATTATTAATACGCTTTTTTGTTATATGTAGTTGTACTACATACCTTCTTTCATGGGTACATTTGCCTTCCCCCGCTTTGCTTTCCCCTTTGCTTTTAGTAAAGGAGTAGCAACTCTCAGGACAAGTGCTTTCTTCCCCTTCTCTTGCGGTGAAAGATTATCAGCCTTTGTCGCCTTTTTTGCTTTTGCTTTAGTAGTAGCCGATGGTGCTTTTCTTTTGCTTTTTGCTTTAGGAGTAGCTGCTGCTGTTTTTCTTTTGGTTTTTGCTGTTGTAAACCAAAAACAACATCAAACAAATATCCCCACATATTGATATGTATTGTCCAACAATATCAAAATATATAAGGTTTTTATATCATATTTTACACATGCGAATCTACCAACACTACATACTGGTATTGTTAACCTACCAACACTACATACCGGTATTCTCAATGTTGTGTCATTTGCTACTCTACCCCAAAAGTAACACTATATACTGGTATTGTTAATCTATCAACACTACATACTGGTATTCTCAATCTTGGTATCAACAAAAGTAACCCAAAAGTAACACTACAGACTGGTATGTATTCAACAATTTTTCTAGAAGTATCAATACATACCACAAGTTTGCACATGCAGAGTTATTTAGAGGTATGACTAAAAATAATACATATTAGTATGTACTTGAATATTTACCTTTTTCCAGGATTACTTCGGCTGCTGGTGGAGGAGTACCGTCGTTTTCACTCAATTTTGTTGACGGAGGAGTGACAGATTGAGAAGATTTTGACATACTTCTTGTTCTTGGTGAATTTGTAGCGGGTTTTTCTTTGATTTTTGCTGTTGGTGAATCAACGACAGTTTTCTTTCTTGTTTTTGCCGGTGAAGGAGATTCTTCTGTAATTACTTCTCTAATTGTTCGTTTAATTTCTCTTTTGGTAGCCATTTTTTTTCAGATTGAAAATTTCTGGAACGGATCAGGGTTTTTCTAGGGTAATGCTGAAGAAGACTTGAATGTCGTTTTTTGGTTCTTGATCGTTTTTAGAGGTGATTAAGCATGGGTTTTAGTTTGTTTTTGCTATTTTATTTGCAGTTTTTTGGTACTGTTGATCGAGAAGAATGAATGAAGGAGTTGTAGAGAAGAATAAAGAAGGAAGAAGTGGGAGGAGACAGTTAACGCGTGAATGAGGTTAGGCTAGTAATTTTACATATGTTTAAACCTCTTTGGACTACCGGATAAATGTTTAATCCCGCTGGACTAGCCATTAACATGGGTCGGGTTTAGTGGACTAAACAACAAATTTCTCATCATTTTCCTTCTGGATCAAAGATTACAGTAAGTGGGAATTTCCAACCACGCACTACCGAGCTGCATAAAGAACAAGTCAGAGTGCAAGACTTTTACTTGAAGGAAACAATATAAAGGAGTTACGGAATACTAGTTTGCATTATGCAATATGGAGAATCCGGATGAGTCCGACTATGTGCACCCGCGGGTGCACATTCCTCCCCTCTTCATTCGCGGGATTTAACGGGGATTTTCACCATTTTAGAATATTATTTTTCATAATTTCATTTATAAAAAATTAAAAATACAAGTTCCAAAGTTTTATTTGTTTCTCTTTCTTCGTTTTTCTTCTTCTATCTTCCATACTTATCTCTATCTCCAACATTCAACTGAAATTGAAACTCTTTATTACAAAAATCCAGACTGTTAAGCTAAAACAAACTCATGGAGAAGCTCAAGTTTAAGCGCCACCCAACTGTATATATAATTTCCTTCTTATCTATTACTATATGGGTTTCTCTCCAACCAAACAATGATTTAAGCTAGATTTGGGTGAACTAACAGATTGGTATATTGTACCCAAACTGTTTGACGAAATGCCGATAAGAAAATTTGAAAGCTTCGACCACTATGATATCTCGGGTTAATCAAAGATTGAGGATTTTATTAAATTGCGGTTGTTTTATGAGATGCAAAAGGAGGGATAAATTCACTTCCTCGTAAAGCATGCGAAAAATGAGAAGATTCTCAATGGTCTTAGCCAGGTTCATCAGTTATTAAAATGAGAAGATTTCTAATGGTCTTAGACAAGCTTATCGTCTAGTTATGAAGTATGGGTTGAATTAAAACTTTGTTTTTGGTGGATCTTTGAATAATTGATAGGTATGTTATCTTTGATTCAATGGATGACGGAGAACTCACCTATAATGAGATTGGATGCAAAAAGGTTTTTCATTAGAATTTAGTAATTCGTGGAATTATAAGGGCGACCTGATGCAAATAAGCATGCAAAAAATTTCAATCATGTAAATCAGATGACTACTGCATGCGTTTGAATGATGAAGACATTGAAAACAGACAGAGAGAAGATGAGTCATCATAGGGAAGGTGTTGTAATTTAATTTCGATTAAAAAGATAACAATTAAAAAAAGAAAAAAAAAAGAAATATGTTCCGTCAATTAATGAACCCAATAAACAAGGGAGGAATGTGCACCCCGGTTAACCGGGAGTGCACAAAGTCGGACTCCATCTTCTCTCTGTCTGTTTTCAATGTCTTCATCATTCAAACGCATGCAGTAGTCATCTGATTTACATGATTGAAATTTTTTGCATGCTTATTTGCATCAGGTCGCCCTTATAATTCCACGAATTACTAAATTCTAATGAAAAACCTTTTTGCATCCAATCTCATTATAGGTGAGTTCTCCGTCATCCATTGAATCAAAGATAACATACCTATCAATTATTCAAAGATCCACCAAAAACAAAGTTTTAATTCAACCCATACTTCATAACTAGACGATAAGCTTGTCTAAGACCATTAGAAATCTTCTCATTTTAATAACTGATGAACCTGGCTAAGACCATTGAGAATCTTCTCATTTTTCGCATGCTTTACAGGGAAAGTGAATTTATCCCTCCTTTTGCATCTCATAAAACAACTGCAATTTAATAAAATCCTCAATCTTTGATTAACCAGATATCATAGTGGTCGAAGCTTTCAAATTTTCTTATCAGCATTTCGTCAAACAGTTTGGGTGCAATATACCAATCTGTTAGTTCACCCAAATCTAGCTTAAATCATTGTTTGGTTGGAGAGAAACCCATATAGTAATAGATAAGAAGGAAATTATATATACAGTTGGGTGGCAGTTTAAACTTGAGCTTCTCCATGAGTTTGTTTTAGCTTAACAGGTCTGGATTTTTGTAATAAAGAGTTTCAATTTCAGTTGAATGTTGGAGATAGAGATAAGTATGGAAGATAGAAGAAGAAAAACGAAGAAAGAGAAACAAATAAAACTTTGGAACTTGTATTTTTAATTTTTTATAAATGAAATTATGAAAAATAATATTCTAAAATGGTGAAAATCCCCGTTAAATCCCGCGAATGAAGAGGGGAGGAATGTGCACCCGCGGGTGCACATAGTCGGACTCGAGAAGATGAGTCATCATAGGGAAGGTGTTGTAATTTAATTTCGATTAAAAAGATAACAATTAAAAAAGAAAAAAAAAGGAAATATGTTCCGTCAATTAATGAACCCAATAAACAAGGGAGGAATGTGCACCCCGGTTAACCGGGAGTGCACAAAGTCGGACTCAATCCGGATGTAGTTTTCTAGTAAATTAGATTCCTAGCCGTGAGTATTTGGGCTTATTTGTACTGGGTCTTCAGCTCGGTTTACATCATGTTGGTGGGTTTGTACTTTGTAGGCTTTTTAAGCTCTTCCTAATTTGCTTCTCGTAAGTTTTCAATGTATTTCACTATTTTGTGAGTTCCGATTGAGGAGAAAAAAAACAAACGCTAGGCTGGAAGATTGGAATCCTCTTTCTTCTTTAAGATCCAAAACCCGAAAGACGCACCTGTTCGGGTAAAGGGGGATTGAAGATTACAGTAAGTGGGAATTTCCAACCACGCACTACTGAGGCAGACAGCAGAATATGTTATAGGCAGTTAGAGCATCCACAATGGGAGACCAAAACTAAAATTTTGGTCCAAAAACCAGACGCAGTGGAGAAGGAGTAAAGATCAAAGACCAGACTAAAACTAAAAACCAGACCAAATATAGTTTTTAGTTTGGTTTTAGTCGGGCGTAACTTTAAGTTACGCCCGAACAGGCATAATTTATAACTCCGCCTGACGATAAAAGACAAAATAAAATAAAAAAAATTGGGGCGCAACTAAGAGTTACGCCTAATTGGGGCGTAACTCAAAGTTACGCCTGAATAAAAAAAAAAAAAAATCAATGGGGCGCAACTTAAAGTTACGTCGAATCAAAGGCGTAACTTTAAGTTGCGCCCCACCAATTTTACTCCTTCCCCGTAGTGTTTGAACACCTACTAAACCCAAAATTTGGTTTTTTTTTGCTCTTTAGTTTTTGGTTTTGATCGCAACACTGCAGTTGCTCTTAGTGAGACAACCTTTTATTATCCCCACCATAGATGTTGATAAGCATCTTCTATTTACTTTTTTTTTGTAGAGCATCTATATAGATACAAAATCTCTGAGGAGGCACAAAATAAAAGATAAAGCTTCCTACGTCACTAGGAACCTGAACAAAGAATCAAAGCTAAAGCACAACAGAAGCCCACATATTTGTTGGAATCCATTACGTGTGATACACTTTTTCCTGAACAAAGAATAAAAGATAACCCACTTGCAGTAACAATATACTCCTGCCATCTTTATCATCTTTTAACCGGAATCAAATGCAACACACGTTGATTCTTCTACATTCATGAGTCATGCAACATGCACACAAGGCCTTAATCACCGTTGGACTGTGTATGTTTAGTTTTTTTTTTTATTATCAGAAAACCATATCTTACATCAAGAGAAAACTAGCTAATTGGCACAAGTTTAATTGATCGTCTGCTAGGAGAGTGGAGTGGATCGAAGGCGGATTTTGCAATCCAAGACTGAGATACATATATATATATATATATATAAGGTTAGATTAGCTGCCTTAGCCAGAGTACGTACATGACAATAGTACTACTAAAAAAATGCCGTCTCTATGTGAAACATTCACTGAAAACCTTCAGCGTGTTCAGAAGAAGTAACCCTACGAGAGACTTGGTCCACTAGGCACTAGAGGTAATGTTCTCAAGTAACTTAGCGTATCCAGAACTTTTTATTTTAGGGACTGGATTTTTCTATTCAAATTTCTCTTCATTAAGGGTTGTTTTCAAGATTTTTCCAAATTATCACAAAAATAAATCCAAATGCTGCAAATAGTTTAAAAGTTTGTTTAATATATTAGTCTCTCTTGTGATATGGAAGACAGAGAGGAAGAAGGAGAGGAAGAAGGAGAGAAAAATCTTATTCATGTGTGTGTTTTTACAAAGGTTTGGGACTCTATTTATAGAGTTTACATATTTGGTGCCCAAGTAATGGGGTCCCACTAAAGTGGGCATCTACCAAATAAACTGACGTTTATAACACTCCCCCTAGATGACCACTGTATCTAATTAGCTAATTGCCTCATTAAAACCTTATCAGGAAAATAGGAAGGGACAAAACCTGACTGAAGGGAAAAGAATACAATTATGAGAAAACTTAGAACAGAGTTGGACATGCATATGTTGCCTCGTTAAAACCTTGACAAGGAAAACCCAGTGGGAAAAAAACCTTGACGAAGGAAAAAGAGTACAGCGTGATTGTCCAGTAAAATACCTTTTACTATGATGCTCCCCCTGATAAGTACTTCATTTAAATATTGGCTTGCAAATCTTCGAGTCGACACTTCCAATTTCGATAAACAAATTTCTTGAATGCTGGAGACAATAATGCTTTCGTGAGAAATCTGCCAGTTGACGAAGTCTTCTTTTGCGTTAGTCTTCTAATAGTACTAGTGTTCTCGAGTCTTCGTGTTTCTTTCAATACATTAAGTACTTGTGTCTTGGATTGCTAATTTCTTGGAGATGATTTGCAGAAATAGTTGATGTAGTTTCTTCAACAAAGTGCCACGATATGAATACCTTATCATACGTGAACAAAAATCGTATTTGTGAGAACGAAATCCAAATTTTTAGGAGATAACTAAGTTGATTTGGTTTAATCAAATGTGGGCATCCACTAAACAACCAAAATTGATACAACTCCCCCTTGGATGACCATCATGTTGAATTAAATTGCCTTACTAAAACCTTGCCATTAAAAACCCAACGGGAAAAAATATATGGATGAAGGAAAAAGAGCACAATATCAACATTTTGAATGATAATTGAACGTCAACAAGATGTTGCTTCATTAAAACCTTGTCAGGAAAACCACATGGGACAAAACCTGAAACAAAGGGAAAAGAGTACAACTTTTGACGTAAATATGGATGCTAACTCAACTACATGATTTTTTCAAAAAATAAGCATCAAAATAATAACTCTAGTCTATCTTAAAGATGAGTTTATGCTAGCATAATTCTAACCGCAGATTTAAGAAAATAAAATAAAATAGAATTTATGCTGCTAAAACGTGGATTTTTGTGTTTTTAAGGACCCTTCAAGAGACCTATAAAGTTGATATCTTCGACTGATTAATCCGGATTTTTGGTTTTGTACCAAATTTCTAGAAACACTTAAAGGATTGTTAAACCTGATAATTGATTCAGGTGGCTGCCAGAATATAATTTGAATCCTACAAGGATTACAAATACGAATATGGTCTCTGGATACATACGAGTCATTCAAAGACTACCACGCCAAATGCATCATATAAAGAGAACAATTATTACACCAATCCTGGGGTTTGAGAAAAAAATAAAACCCTCAAATCGCTTTTACAACGAAAATATTTCTCATATGAAAACGCAATATCATTACATCAACCTGTAATTAATAGGCTTGGCATGTTTAAGGTGTTAAGTTTGAATCCAAAATTGCATCAATCGAGAAATTAATCCAACCGAATTGGATTGTATGTCAACCAATCACATATGTCGATATTCCTCTGCAGAGGGGTTAACATCCACCATCATTTATTAGTAGCTACCATAAATGAATATTCGACAATCATATTAGCTTATCACGATCTCACACAACTTCCAGTGTATGCATACATTGAAAAATCAAAATTTACTGGTACCAGTGCCCACGGACGTGATAATCTACTACTATTCAAATAAGGAGATATGAATTTTGAGAATGTGAATCGTAATATGATAGACGCTGTTAGAGCTATTTGTAGCCTATACAAAAAACTACATGCTTGCTAGATGTGATTGAGCCTTCTTTTTTAAATGGCATAAACTATATGAGATATTTTTCACGCCTAGTAACTGACAACCTTTTTCGATTTGATCATGATGGGAGAGAAACATCTGGTAGTGTGTAGTCCCCCCCTGATTATGGCGAAAATATTATCATCTCATATACGAAGAAAAAAAAATCGTAAAGTATTAATTCGAGGACATAGACTCGTAATAACATCTGGATTTTAACAACACCAGTTGGACCGTATAATAATGACTTCAAAAATCATAAAAAAATGTCCAAATAAATAAATAAAATTGTAGTCTACTTGACGTACAAATTTAAAATCAACCATGGATTCGTTGGTTAGAGCAAGAAAGACATAAATCTCCAATGACCTATAGGGCCCCGAGATATTCATTCACCTAAGAATGAAATTATAGACACATTATTTCGATCAAAGATATTATTATTGAGATCAATATAGTCACTACAAGGACTAATTATTGATTTAGGCTAACTACCATGAATTATAGACACATTATTTCGATCAAAGAAATTATTATTGAGATCATTTGTGTCCTACCGTGTTCCAACTACAAGTGGAACAATTTCAATTTTTGGAGATTTACCATAAGGAAAAGAAAAAATAAAGAAAAAAATTGCTCAATTTCCCTCAAGAATGCAACATCCTCGTTTAATTGGTGTTTGCAACTGTTAATATCACCATACGATACGTTATCCCTTTAGGATCTATAGGGAAAAACCAAATCAATTGCCTTATATGATTCTTTTTAAGAAAATAAAGAAATCATTTGTTATTGAATTTAGAAAAATCCACGGTTTCCAATAAGAAATAGAAACCAACGGTATTGGTAGAAAGAACCAAACTATATTGGCATCTCATATAAGTAATAGAGAACCAACACCAGTTCGTTTGTACTATTCATGAAAATCGTATTGAAGGAGAAAGAAATACAAAAAATGTTGTCCTTTTAGTCATCGCATAAGGAGAATCCATTTTGTGGTTAAATGGATGGTTTCTTGTAATGGAATAGAAACAGGATAAAAAAAATCACATGATCTTCCTGTAATCGAGGAAGATGCCAAAACTTAATTGGCCGGAGGTTTTTCAACCATGCATGTAATAAGTTACCGTAAAGGCATAATAAAATCCACGACGACACCAATTTTTGGTGATTACGGTTTCATGAAAGGAATAGAAACGGTAGACCATTTGAAGATGGATTTTTTCTTTCTCGATAGAAAAATTAGAAAAGAAAGGAAATCAAATATTCGGAAATACTAATCACCCATAGATGTATATAACTTTATATGTTTAACAATAAATTAATTTCAATAAAATAGTGATTTAATTACCGGTTGATCTTTACTGTGTAAAACTTTAATTCGTCGAGGATTGTATGTGATTTCTCTTCGTGTGCACATCAATCTGACCATACAAACGTTAAAGTTGATCAGGATGTACAAAAATTAGTGCTCTTCATAGATTTCTGCATCAAAGAAAGACTTAATTAATCAAGTACTTCACATGCTAACTTTAAAGGAAATCCGTAGTCATACTGATTTGTTCCTAGTGCACCAATCAAGATCATTAGGTGTTTGTGTACTCAAAGAAAATAAAAGCGAAAAGTTCCAACACAAACCCTAAAACAGTGCGCACATGACTAGTTATTATAAAATCACATCAACCCATATACCAAAAGATGTATACAACCGAGCACATAAATTTAACATAGCCAAGCCAACAATATACGCTAATACTTCGTGGTTTGATAACAGAAAAATCAAATCAGGTTGTAATAAGCAATATCTCATTATGAGATGAAAAAAAAAAAAATCAGTGCAAAAATGCTAGATGCGATTCCTAAAACTTAGATTGTTTTAGTAAATTTTTTTTTGCTTAGTTGGTAGAACAACGTGCATGATAACGTCTTGTGATATGGAAGACAGAGAACAAAAGATACAAAATAGAGAGGAAGAAGGAGAGAAAATCTTATTCATGTGTGTGTGTTTACAAAGGTTTGGGACTCTATTTATAGAGTTTACATACTTGGTGCCCAAGTAATGGGGTCCCACTAAAGTGGGCATCTACCAAATAAACTGGCGTTTATAACAGTCTCCTCTTCTTCTTTTTTTGGCTCAGCAAAGAAGGAGAATATATTGAAAGAATGAAAAAATACATAACCCACTAGCCAGAAAGGCTAGGAAAACAGACTGAAACCCAACAACAGGAAGGGAAAATCCCAACTACAAACCTTAACAGACAAGAACAACTTAGGGAGGATTTAAAAAGAAATGCGCCCACCCCACAATAACAGTAGAGGTATCAAAACCCTTAAAAAAATCCAAACCCCTACACCAATTGAAAGCATCAATTTTTATGTTTCTAATAACATCATTCAACTTGAAAGGTTTTCTTTCGGAAGCGATATCATTCCGAGCTTTCCATAAGCCCACGGAATGGCTGCAGGGAGTGTTTTCCATAATTGGAGACGTTGAGCAGAAAAGGGGGAGTTTTTCCAACCCACAATGACATTTTTCACTGTTTGAAGCAAGGTACCGCCGCCAGCCAAACTAATGAAGTAATTCCAAACACGCAGGGCAAGGGGACATTGCAGGAGTAAATGGTCTTCGGTTTCTTCAGCAATGCCACACAGATAACAAAGATTGGGAGAGTTTAGTGCGGTATGCCTATGATGAAGATTACTAAGAGTGGGAAGTCTATTCAAGCAAACTTGCCAAAGAAAGAAACCAACAGGATGTGGCCAGGCCCTGGACCACACTTTAGAGCTAGGAAAAGCAATAGGAGGGTTTGTACCTTGAGAAAGATGTGCATACGCCGCTTTGGCGGTAAACATTCCTTTCTTATCACCCAACCAAACCAACTGATCCTCTTGATTAGGATTTAATTAGTCTCCTCTTCGAGACAAAAGTTTAATTCATTCTGTACCTAAGTTGGTAGCAAATGTGTCACTGGTGAGAATCTGCCATTCAGCATATTCATAACACTCAAAGATGTGTAATGCGGTTTCAGTCAAGGAACTTGTTATATAAATACATGTAGGTATAGAACTAGTGCACTGTGAACAAACGAACAATATCCAGGTTTTTCACATCTATGACATGCATATATCTTTTATGATATTTGTTAGACGAATCAGTTGATCCGGTAGATCTAACAAACGGATTTTAATGAAAACTTGATCGGTGAGTTATCTGCTATTAAATATCATCTTTTCAAATGACCATCATGGATATATTGTAGCAAAAGAAAATACATAAGTTTCATAAACTGGGTATATATCCAGTTTGAATACAACAAGCAAATCTTACATGGAGAAACAAACCAAACACAATAAAAAAAAAAACATAATGGAAACACACTGGCAGAACGAATGACAAGGAACACAAACGCAATTAACATTTAACAACATCTTCTTGGGAGGAGCAGGTGGCCAGTCATGTGGTAACTTTCTCCTCCATCTCGTTGCTTATAAGGACATGAAGGAGCGAAGTCTCCTGCTGGCAAATGCATACTCCATGCTCTATTTGGATCCTGAGTCGCGAACTTAGTCCAAGTAGCGGTAGAGTACTCGTACTTACTGTGTGTAATTCGCGTGAATTTTTTCACATCCCGAATATGTTTTCCATACTTGTAATTTCCATCCTGGTACCTTACTAGGTGATCTTCCGGAAGGTCGATAGAAAAAATATCTCCATAAGGCCTCACAGAATGATCGAATAGAGGCAAAGATATCGGATCAACAGACACGCCAGCAAGGTCTGCAGTCACAACAATGCTACGTCCATCTGGACTGAAGCAAGGATGGTTCACATGCCCTGAGACATCACTTCCACTTGTCATCACTCTTACCAAAACATCTGGATTATCCCACTTCACTAAATACACCGCAAAGTATCCTGGGTCAAGACCCTGGTCTAATTTTGGTGCACCTGCAGGCTTGTCACGGGTTGACGAAAATACTATCCAATCTCCCATTGGCGACCATTGGCAATGTGTATCAGTCCAATTCCCATTGGTTAGCCGTCTTGGTTCCCTTCCATTGACCACCCCTCGTTTTGCATCTTCCATTATGTATAGATTCTTGAATCCATCTTTCCCCGTTGATCGGTATACTAATTTCTTCCCTGTTGAAGTTTTCAAATCATTAGTACATACAGTTGCAACAGCATGTACACATCGAAAGGTATTTGCATGAAGTAAATTATTACCATCTGGACTGCTGGATGGGAAGGCATTATTGTACCGATCTGTAAGCGCATAACACTGACGTCTATACTTCGACACGTTGGTGATAGCATTGATGTGCACCTCCTTTTCCCTGTTAAATGAAGGTCCAACACACACATACAAGGTGTCATCACGTTGGTTCCAAACTGGGGAGAAGAGTCTGTCCGCTCCAACCTCCTACGTACATATGCAAACCCAATTAATAATCACATGATAAGTAACTTCTGCAACAGTTAATACGGAACTCTGGTACGACACACATGTATTATCTACATGCCTCGTAAGCAATATGCAATCCTTTACTATCAGCAACCCACACAGCTTTGAACTCATTGTCAACAAATGCAAGCCTTTTTCCATCTTTGGAAATTGTTGGAAACACCCCTGTCACTCTGAATAGTCCTACGTCTGGTAGTGAGGAGTCAAGCGTCTGGAATGGTCTTTCCACAGCTTTGTCAAACTATTTCCGGCAGAGAAACATATGATCACATTAGAATACACTTCAAAAGTGTTACATGATAAATATGAGAGTAATTCAGTGTAAGTACCGAGAGTTTGTCACTCCTGCCACGGTGGTAACCAATGAGCTTCCCACCATTGATCAGAAATGGGTTGAAGTGATCCGCTTTTGATGATTTAGTATATTGAGTGATTTTTGTGCTATGTCCATACATATTTGAATCAAAAATCTCAATCTGTCTAAACTGGTCAACCTCACGTGCTTCGCCTAACCCCTTAGATACTTTACGAACAGTTACAACAGCCACTCTGTTAGCATCGATGGCGGCCGGAGTGAACGCATCAATATTTGGCGGGGTTACCCGTTTGACAACACCATTGCTAATGTCGACCCGGTATACACTCCAAAATGATTTAACATCTTTTGGATTAATTGCCGGATCATCCTTACGGTGGAAGAATATGACACTGTCACTTCCCCAAGTCGGCCACCCACCATTCTTTACAACCATCCTCCGAGTCTGAGGTGACATTACATCCATGACATAAATGTTAGTCTTTAAATCTTCGATTTCACCATCCCAACCACCTGCCTTTCCCTGGAATGATGCCACAGCTATCATCTTTTTTGACGGTGACACTGAGGGGCTTAAATCAGCAGTCCCTGATTTGATGCACGTATAGTCAGTCATAAGAAAGTCAGTATCATCGTAAAAAAGACATGGTACATATACCTGGTGGTGTGAGACGGTCAGTTACTCCAGTCTGGAGATTAGTTTGATAAACGGCAGTCCAAGGCTGACGACGTTCCTTAGCTGGTTCCTTGGTGCTAACATATATGAGATGATTATCAGTAAAGCAACCACTATCTTCCAAGCAAACCTTATTGAAATAAGGGGTTACACCGAAAATATCAGCTAAGCAGAAAACTTCAACTTTGGGCGGGCTCTGAAAGCGGAGAGCTATGTGAAGCAATTCAAGCCTGTTTCGCTCAGAGACGAAAACAATGCCTGAAAGCTGACCTCTATCAACATCGGCTTCTTTGCCACTGGATTTGGATTTCAAGTTTGTATGCCTGAGAAGTTTCTTGAGAGCATCCTTTGGAATCTCTCGGCCGTTATAATTGTATTCGTCCTTTTTGTCATCAACCATGGGGAGTTCAATGTTCTCCGTTGGCTTTGGAAGTGGGAGGGGGCATGAAAATATGTCTAGTGGTACTGGTGTTCGATAGGTTGCAAAGAAGGCAATGCTACCTCTCTTATTTCCAGACATCTGCAATTTTAAGAGTCTTATGTATCAAAAAAAAATACACCAGCTAATTGTCAAACTAGTAACAATTAAAAGAGGTGAAATAGCTGAACACAATCAAAAAACTTTGCTTATGTATAGCGACAAATATAAGAAACTACGTACCTTCTGCAAATAATTCTTGACGGGTGCTGGCCCGTGAAAAATGTCCCGGCCAGATGAAGTAGAGAAAGAAGGTGACTAAAGGAGAACCAAAAGAGTTTCAAGGTTTGAAGGTGTCAATGATGGGTACTCAATGCAACCATCGATGCCTTTTTATATATGCTCATCATAAGTGTCAGTTTGATAGTTGAATACATTTCTTAGATCCTTGACATTGGACCCCCCCTATCAGGGTGAATATATTCATCTATATCATCTCATAAGGGAGTGTGAATCATTTGAGAAAATATATTCATCCATATCCATTTCATACGTGAATGAATCGATCATTTGAGAATAAAGTCTGAATCATTTGAGAAAATATATTCATCCATATCCATTTCATACGTGAATGAATCGATCATTTGAGAATAAAGTCTCTTCGATCGTCATGTATATATCAAACGATTCGACGACCACTATATATTTTTTTTCTTTCTTTTCTCTATTCTTGATTTTTTTCTTCTTTATGGATTAGGTTTGAGCAAATATTTCTATTCTTGAATTTTTTTCTTTCTTTATGGATTAGGTTTGAGCAAATATTTCTTATTTTCAGTGATATAGTTAATCTTGAATTAAGAGTTATTTTAGTTGTTTTTTTTGTAGTGGATTATGAGAAGAAGATAAAGAGACAGAGAAGGAGAAAGATTTCTTATTGATAAGGGATCAAACCTTATTACATAGCTATAGTATCCTATAAATACATGGAAAGGTAAACCCTAACTATATAGATGGGCCGCACATCTATGGGCTGTAGGCCCTACAACACTCCCCCTTGTGCGGTCCAATATAACTTCATATGCAGTGCTTCACATATAGTGCTTCAGATGTAGTTTTTCAAATGTCTTCCTCTCCTTGATGACTTGCGCCAAAATCAATTGCCTCATTAAAACTTTGACCAGTAAAAACCCAGTGGGATAAAACCCTGGTACAACTCTTCACATGTAGTACTTCACATGTTATCTCGTACTTTACATGTAGTTCATCACATGCAATACGATCTTCAAGGACCGACTAGTCTAAGTTAATTGCCTCGTTACGCCAGGAAAACCTAGAGGGACAAAACCTTAACTAAATAAAAGGAGTACAATATTGAGCAAACTTAGAAGATAATTGGACTTGAATATGTTGCCTCATTAAAACCTTGACAAGGAAAAACCCAGTAGGACAAAACCTTGACGAGGGAAAAGAGTACAACGTGACAGATGCAAGTAAAGGTGATCCGTTACAGATGATCACTTTGCTCTGTTAATGTTGACTAGTTGCTTCACAACTCTTAAGGCAGGAAATCCTCGTGGTAAAGACAATATCCTTAGTTGGGAAATTACATTCCCGGTGTTTGTTGTTGTATCATTAAAAACCGTGCCGAGTAACAAAAACCTGTGGGAAAAAGAAACCTCGATGAAGGAAAATAGTGCAACACACCATTATATGCTCCCCTTGATGTCAGACAATTTTCATTAGTCTAATGCAGTCAAAAGGAGTTTAACACACTTTACTTTGGTGACTTGAATGTTTATAAGACCCGGTTGTTGATTCTGGAAGTAACTTTGCTTAACATACTATCACGTTTCATTTCTTTGAATTAGATATTTTCAATAATACAAACGCGATATTTATGTCTTCAACGTTCAACATACTTGATGTTTTTAGTGTTTTCTCGCTAAAAACCTTGTCGAGTAACAAAACCCTTTGGGAAAAACTATTCTCGATCGAAGGGAAAAAGGGTACAACACAACTTCAATTTTGAAGTAAAATATGTCGACATCATATCCTTGGATCCTCCCCCTGATGTCGGCATCTCCCCCCCTGATTACTTTCAGATTTGTTCCAGACAGTTCCTTTAGTCATGTACTTTTCGAAACTGAATATCAGTAATGACTTAGAAAGTAGTCTACCATATCTCCCCATGAGTACTTTCGTTGGAGAAGAAGTTATTGTTCTTTCATAATCAACAACCTTTGGATTGCACTTTCATTAGCATTCCTTTTTATGTCTTTGCAGGGGTAAAACAAATTTATGTCAATGGTTACTTTTAAGTAAATGACTACATTCATTATATCATTCCAATGGCGTTGCGTTGGCGTGGAGCTATATCTAGCTAACAAGTTCCCTGAGGATGTAAAATTTAATCGAGTACATTATTATACTAAGTACAATAACGCGTGTATTGTATTTAGATATGAGAATTTCATCTCCCAACACATCTTCGTCATATTCCTTTGGACGAAATGGTTACTTACTTACATTTGAACCTCGACTAATCATGGGAGTGCTATCAGGATGCATGTATTTGTTAAATTGCCTGACTACTTTAGACATATGCAAACTAGTGGAATAATATACCACAAGCTCAGTATTCGATCGATCTTTCCCTAGATTTTTCATCTCAAATTCGGATTTTAAATAGCTTTTAAGGTCTCTTATTACATCAAGAGTACACATCATGTCCTGCACTGACACAGATAGCTATAATTCTGAATCAGGAACTTATTTAATACGCATGGCACGAAAACTTACTTGTTTATCCATTCCCAAAATAGTCACTTAGACGGGTATACCACATCCACCTGTTTGTATAAATCAATAAGTGAGTGTTCCAGTGTAACTGCAAACACACTCTGTAGTTTAGAGTCATTCGAATTGAGAAGCAAAAGGCCATCATGCACCTTTGTAAATATATTTGAGTCTAAATATCCAGAGATATAACCACATCTACTATGTTTCAAGTTCTTTTGAAGCTACCAAGCAAACTAATTAACTAAGCATTATGATGTTCAAAAGAGTAAGTGATCCAGGTGTTTGTGAGAAACCTCGCGCCACAAGGTGTTTCTTTATACTTTAAGACCTCATTCTTCTCACTACACTTTGTGTCAAATAACCACATATGTCCCACAGGCTTTACACTTGGTTGGTTAGCACTACCACAACAAATACCCGTTTATTTGTCAAAGAACTAAATTTTATCTGGATTGCGTAGGCCAAATATGCTATTTATTTGAAATTAGTTAAAATAAATCCTGGTTCGATCTCATAGTGCTCTACTTTTGGAGCAACTATTTATGTATTATATCATCATTGTGCACGCATGATCCTTCCATTGACTCATATGCATTCTCATAATCCGCTAGGATTTCATTGTTCTCTAGAATCATTTAGAGCGTCCCCCAGTTTGATTCGTGGACATATTCAGAGACAATCTTATGAGATGATTTCTGATGATATAAATAAGTTGTGCCTTACTCACCTACTTCCTTTCTAGGTGAGGATTGATCGAACCAAGTGGTCTCTCCAACTTCCTTTATGGAGCCACGGCCTCAACCACGCTTCCACTGAGTGTAGTTGCAACACCTTAGTCTATGGTGTATATCCCGTATTGAGGATTTGTAACTTTACAGGTAGGTTTGCAGCTGGTATGTGTGATCTCATCATTTCAGCAACAAAAGTGTACATTCTAAAAATCGAATATTCTGTATCACTTCACATTTACATTTATGGAGTACAAGAATCAATATGAGACACAGTGGGAACACACCACGACAATTCTTGTCGTTCCCTTAGAAAATATTTTTTCTTATCTCCCCCTAACGATGGGAAGTCTGTCTCATTAAAGTGATAACCCGCAAATCTAGCGGTAAGAGATCTCCTGCCAAAAGTTTTAAAATGCGGATAATTGTTGGGAACTCATTTCCAACATAACTACTTAATAGTTTTGAAGACCCATCATAGTACGATGTGGAGTCTTAATGGCACATATATAGTGCAACCAAAAATGCGTAAGAACACGAATGTCATGCTTAAATCCAGTGACCAACTGGTACGCAGAAAAGGATGACTAACAGTGGGTTCTAAAATGAATTAAGTAAAGATGCGTTAGTATTGCATATTACCCAAGCATTTAAAGGTAGGTTTGTACGCATAACCTATTCCTTAGAAACCATATGTAACCTTTGATGGTAGCCCCTGCGAGACCATTGGGTATAAGATTCTATATATTGAACCTATTAAATATGCAATATTCATCAATTCCTTTTGATGTAAATTCTCTAGCATTAACAAGGGTGGTGAGCCTTTGCACTTTGCATTGTGTAATATGTGCTAGGATTTTTTACAAAAATTAAACGCATCATTTGTTGTGAGTAATAATTGATTCAACGCGTCGAATCATCCACCAGAGCCATAAATAACTTGAATGATCCGCATTATGCATGGATATATGTTTACTAACAACACTTTATTTCTTTGAAGAATGAGTTATTTTCCATTTGCATCTAAGTAAAATAGGATGGTCTCAATCACGTTTTACTAAAGAAAGACTTTGTAATATGAGTGACATGCTTTCTTACTTTAAAGCATAATGGGGAGAGGCAAGTGCAAATCTAGTAACTTTAGAAATCACTGATTGTGATAGATGTCGTAACTTCGCATTCTACCAGTTCATTGTCTTGTACACTCAAATAAAGTGATGCCCGTGTTAGTACTTTCAAAACGGAACATCGTGTCACAACCAATGTGCCTTATGGTTATGTCAAAGTCTTTATGAATCAATCCCAATCGATTCATTGTTTGGGTTAAAATGGATTCAGTAATTCAAGTCCAGTGATTTGCATTTCACTAGATTAACACATTAGTTTAATAAGAATATGCTTCCTTCCACATTTAATAGAAATAATTTATAGATGCAATCAACTCCATTATCAGTTTTCGAAAAGGTAGGTCATAGTTCATGCATGAACACCCTTTGCACTTAACAAGATGTGATTATCCTTTAGTACATACAGAGCTTAGACATTGAGTCTTTAGAGATTTAATAAGTGGTGTGGTCTTATTATGTAACAAAAGTCGGATTCAACTCAATTAGTTTAGAATGAATATATGTTACATTTCATCCAGATATATCCCAAGTGCTTTAGAGAATTTATGTCTCGCGAGAATGATGTACTTTCATTCCATAAGCGCATACATTTGATCTAGTTCAATTAAATAGTCATTTGGCTAGGCAAAGTTCTTGTTGCTATTAAATTTGATATGAAATATTGGTTGCTACTATGTTACACACATTACACTGTATATACCAACACCTATAACCAGGTGCATTTCCAACTTTTTCATTTATGAAGGAAGCTAGAATTACATTTTAGCTTCATCCCATGATATATATGTCCCTTTTCTCATGCTATATATGAGTCATTACGTCCCTTATTACTTCGGGGTTCTTTCCATTTCCAATTTTGCTACATTTAGGTTAATTTGAGAAATTTCTTTATCTCAATGGGCTAAAAGAATCCCTACAGATGTCAACCAATTACTTTAGGTTTTATAAATTACTAAAGATAGTTCTCTTGTTGTCATATTTTAACATACACTGGTTCGTTAGTATGATGGATGAAGTAAAAAAATGAAAATTTTCTGACTCATATCACCTTTTGTGAGTTCTTCCACAAATATTAGAATACATGTAATTTTATTTTCAAAAAATACTTTGAAACTAATAGTCGAGCAAGTGGATTACATCCCACGGAACATTGAAATTTAGTGAGAAAATATCATGGATGCAACAATGGTTCTCAAGTACTTTTAAACCTTAAATGAATACATTAGAATCTGAGTTGGTAAAACCAATTGAACAAACTACATCATTTGCTATAGACAATATCATATGCAGTAGAACAAAATAATATTGAGATCAAATCTCTTAATGATTAAAATCTACAATTATTTAAATTAACCGCTTAAAAGATGCTGGCTTATTTTACAACAAAAATAGAACTACGCATGTTCTAAAAAAACAAATAAACAAGCCCAACAAGTATACAAGTATTCAACCTTAAAGTATGCATCAATTACATATCTTAAACTCTGGAATAGCTCCATATAGATAAAATCAGAACGGAAGCGTACGTGCACGTCCAGAACAAGCAAATCCAGACTATAATGGAGCTTCCGGGATAATGGACCCAACCGAAGATTTTACTTCCTCCGAGAACTGGCAGGATCGTCCACATGACCTCTTCCTTCCCAAATAAGGATTTATCAAACAACAGATTTCCTTTGGCATTCCATCTTTCACTCGTTCCATCTTATTCCTTTGCGTTATTGCCCAAAAATAAAACAGAGTTAGTTTCGTTCACGTAGCCAGATTTAGATTTCCTAGGGCGTTATAATCAAATCAACATTTCTACGCCTATTAGTTTAATCAAAACAACATTTCTTCCCCCATTAATCAATCAAATTAAATTTAATATAATAATTAAATTAAAAATTAAATCAAATCTGTCACAATCAGAGAAAGAGAAACACTTAACTTGACGATGATTCTATAAGTGTGATGATGTAAATTCAAACACCATTTTTTTTTCCTTTTGTGATTAACTTGTGTTTATCATCCATGTAGAAAAAAAAATCAACCAATCTCGCTCTGCGGTAGCATCGTGCATGGTAACGTATTGTAGTGGATTATGAGAAGAAGATAAAGAGACAGAGAAGGAGTTTACATAGCTATTTGGTAAACCCTAACTATATAGATCGACCGCACATTTATGGTAAACCCTATAACATGGTTTTAATAATTTCTTCCTTATTACAACAATTTTATTTTCGGCTTTGCTACAGGGAGCCCCAAACTGCGCCCTACTTACCGCCCATGCAGCGTTGGCTAGCTGATGTGTTACCAATTCACGCGACTTTTTCTGACTTGGATTTTCATTTTTCTCTCTCTCTCTCCAAGTTCTTCGAATCTCTTCCTCTCTTTCTCTCGATTACTTTTTTTTTTTTTTTTTTTTTTTTTTTTTTTTGATCGTGAAAGGAGGATTATATTTGAGAAATAAGAATAGATTACAACCGGACCCAATAATAAAAAACAGAGACAACTCTCAAGTCTCGATGGACTTATTGAGAGAGCTTTACAACACAACCTCGAAGAGCCCAGAAAGCCCATTACAAAGTACTAACTGAAACTTTGAGATAGCCCAGTGACATTTGGAAGTGCCCATTAAGTCAAGGAGCCCATGAGAACAGATACAAACCCTAATCAATATCATCGTTACCAATCTAGCCACCGACGATCAACACAGCTGCCGTCAATATCCCTGACCACCAGAAACGATTGCAGTGCCTCAACTTGATTTTGCAACCCTAATTACGAAGAGATTCATTGATTTTGCGACCCTAATTATCATCAGGAACCAGCCTTTTTGCCGATTAACATCTGAAGACGAAGATTGGAATTTTATTCAAAAGTAACCAACACCATTGTTGGTTAAGAACCGAATGTGTGTGAGATGGGTGCAAGGGATTTATCAAGAACCAACACCATTGTTGATTAAGAACTGAAGATTTGAGAGTGGGTGCAAGGGATTTATCAGTAACCAACACCATTGTTGGTTAAGAACTGAAGATTTGAAAGGTGGGTGCAAAAGATTTATCAGTAACCAACACCATTGTTGGTTAGGAACTGAAGATCTGAGAAATGGGTGCAAGGGGATTGGTTGCTGGAGATTTTGTTTAGGCTAGGATGAAGCATCTGCTTTGATTGATGGAAATTAATTAAGAATTTCACTGATTATATAGATTTGGACCAGCAGTACTTCTAACATGAGGTGAGATTGTAAAGGGGAAATGGGGACAAACTTCTTCAATCCAGGAATGAAGAGAGACACGGGGAAGGAGAGAGCTACAAGCTACCATGGCAACCTGATCTTCTTCAGCAACCCGGAGATACCAACTACATGAAAGCAAACCAGAAGGAATTAAAGGCCTGCTCGGATCTAGTCCAAGACTAGATCCGAGCAAGAAAGGAGCGGCGAATTTTTTTCCTGTAGTGAAGGTGTTTGTTTCTCTCGATTACCTTCTTCCTCAAATACAAGTCTAAACTCTTTTGAATCACTGTAAATTGTTAACTACAATCCCTGTTAGTTTCTGCTTTCAAGGCTCACCAAACTTACCACTTGATGATTACTTACCTACCAATTGGGAATTGCAAAAATAATTTTCCCCTCAACAGATCTCTACAATGTTAGGAAAAACAAAACACGAAAATTTGAATCTCATCTCAACACAAAGGATATCCACAAAATTTGAATCTCATCTCTACACGAAAATTCTGAAGAAAGACCGGAAGGAAATGAAAATCCTAAAATTGAATAAATATCAATACTTTATCAACTGCATCTGAAAAGTAATTGGCATCTGAATTAACAGATGCATATCCACAAACCCAATTGACTGTTCTTCGATAAAAAGAATGAAAGGAATTTTTCGGTTCAAGTTTCTGTGAACACTAATGGGTAGCAATAGATTAAAAGTTAGCTCATTTCAATTTACTTAAGTTTGAGAGCGCGGAAGGACAAGTTAAGAGGGAACACAAATAAATGAATCATAGAGATCGAAGGTTAAGAACCCTATTAGGCACAAAAAGATTAAGAACACAGTTCTTAGAACCTCCGGCTTTCATCGGGGGGAGAATAAGAAAATGTAGAGACGGAGCAAAAATAAGATAAAAGAGAGAGAGAGGAAAGAGTTCGCCTGATCTAATACGTGGCTTCAACTTTTTGTACAGCTCATATAGCCACGTTAGATGGGCGGAGAATAGGGCGCTCAGCGGGGCTTAGAAAAGCATTTCCGTTTTATTTTTTTATAATTTTATAAATTAAATTAAATAATCTCAGAAGACAAGACAATAGTTTATTACAACATTTTTTTTTTATAGTTTTATAGTTTCACTAGGCATCACTGCCCCGGCTCAACCATCCCTAAATTGTGTTTGTTTTTCTATTATGTTTACGACTGCGCACTAACTTGGTTGAGGAAAATGAGCACAACTACTTTAGTTTCTGTGTGCTAGATGTTTTCATCTTGGTTACATGGAGAGAATGTTTAGTTACAACTTTTGCTCATGTTTTTATGTTCCATTGCCGTTCTATCTACACTACATAGTTAGTTACCATTATGACATATAATTTTGACTTCTTTCATTACTTTTATGAACGTTGTAGGTGTAAATAATCCACAGGGACAGGTGGAACCACCCTGGACGAGGGCGTACCAAGAGAAACAAGCACTAGAAGCAGTGAATCGTCTCATTAGATCTGGGCACGAGAAAAGAGAAATTGAGGCAGCCTGTGAGGTCGACATAAAGGAAGAGAAAAGTTCTGATGGGATGCTCATCGGGTTCGAGGATAATAAATGCACTGACAGAGCTGGTGGAGAGATAAGAAGAGCTCGGTCAAAGTGAGACTCGGCCAGGGACCTAAAGGGCGACGTCGGTCATCTCCATCAAACAAACGACATCGGATGAGGACACCACTCGGCTCGGCTAGATATCTCGACTTGAACAAATGAGAAGATCGGCTGAAGCATCAGCCGGTCCCAAGAAGAACATCAAGGAAGCTACACCAGTCCCAACAACGTAATATTGATGTATCATCATTCGTTACTATAAATAGAGGCCATGTAGAGAGGTTAAATCCAAGTGAAAAAAGGATAGAAAAGAGAGCACACCTAAAGTATTGAGAGTAGCATCCATCTTGTAATCGTGAATCAAGTAATAAAATTATCCTTTCACACCCGTGGACGTAGGTAATCATACCCAACCACGTATATCTTGTGTTCTTCTATTTCTCTTACTTATTTACTTCTTTGTGTATGTTTGAGATCCTTTGGATGTAGTAGTAGGATTTTCCACAACTACAAACGTGATAAAGTATCCCGATGTGGGCATAGATCATTTCCATTGAGTTGACCATTGTTCGATTAGCTATTCATGTTCTCAAACGGAGCCTAATTGGCTATGTGTTAGAGGCGATTATTTTGTTTACACTAAGGAAACAAATTCATGTTCTCAGGCGGAGCCTAATTGGCTATGTGTTGGAGGCGATTATTTTGTTTACAGTAAGGAAACAAATTCAAGCGAAATGGCCAAACTTAAAGCATTATCAAGTACTAAATTTCGTATGAAATTGTAATTTGTTTGCCTACTTTTCAATCACCTATCTGATCCCAATAGGTTAATGCTCATGGTGATGGTGATGGTGATGGTGAAGTTTCATTCAATAGAATACTTCGAGATGAATGAATTCTTAATGCTGAAGTACATCTTTAATCTTCTCGGAATCACTATTTAATAAACTTGTTATTTCAAGTGCCCTCCCTGCTTCACAACTTTGAAAACCATATTTCTTCAATCTCCATCATTATCCAAACCGTGCTGATTATTATTATGGTAACAAAAAATATTTTACTGAATAAACTTGTGAACCAGTTGTTGAAACATTTATGTAAAACACAAAGACATAATTTGGAGAACTCACCATTGCAGCCATGTCGATTCGTTTTAGAAATTTAGTACTGTGAGTCTGTGACGATGTATATTTGGGTTTCTCGACAATCATACTAAATTTATGTACAATATTAAACTTTCAAACCGTGAATAAAAATAGTATAATACTATATAAATGATCATATTGAGATTACAATTCCACTTCCCTATATCATCCTCTCCAACTGTAGAGCATGGATGACTTCACTATCGCTACCAAGCTCACATTAAGAATATAAACGTAACAACACTATAATACCTTGCCCAATAATTTTTCACAAACATCGTTAGTGCAAGACTGCTTTGTTCTCGCATACAGACCCTTCTTCAAAGTTGTGTAAGTGACTACGATCATAAGTCCATTACCCATCTTCAAAACTTGACTAAATAAAGAGAACCCACTATCAACTCGATTCAATTGATCAACAACAGTAACACAATAGAATACTCCATGTATAAATATCAGGTCGGGTACTGGCAGTATTCATCTTTTAATGCAACGGGAAAAGCAACAAAATAATATGTTTTGCTCGATGTTGAAGTTAATTTCCCCAATAGTACCTAGTATGAGAGGTGATGCTTCTGCAGTTTGATTCCGGATGAAGGTAAGGAGGTGAAGATATTAGTGGAAATTGTATTAATACCCCTCCTTTTTATGGGTTTCATAAATACCCTTATCCATCAATAATTATACCCCTCATCTTCTAAAATGTAATTCATTTAATTTTGAATCATATAAATAGTTTTTCAATATTAACAAAAATTTAGATGAAAATCATTTTATTTATTATCTCACATGCTTGTGGTGGTAGTGGTGATGCCGGCGGTGGAGGTGGTGGTGCCACCAGATTTTGGGATCAACTTTTGTTGTTGACACAAGATTTTGGTGTCAACTTGGGTTGTTGACACATAATCTTTACCTAACAAATTTCCGAGTTTTCAATTTTGGTAACAACTTGGGTTGTTGATAATAAATATGATATCAACTTTGGTTGTTGACATCAAAATTTGGTATCAACTTCGGTTATTGATACAAAAATCTAGATCAACTTCGGTTGTTGATACAAAAATCTGGACCTAACTTATTTCTAAATTTTCAATTTTGTTATCAACTTGGCGGCAACGGCGGTGGATTTGGAGGTGATGGAGGTCGTGGTGGCGGTGGCGGTGGTGACGATGAGTGGTGGAGTTGTGATGGTGGAATGTTGGTGATGGTTGTGGAGTGGTGGTGGTGGTGAATTGCCGTCGGTGGAGTTTGAGGCGGTGATGGAGTGATCGAGATAGAAAATTATTGTTTTTTGAAATAAAGAAAATATTATGTGGAATAGATTACTAAAATAATTTATTTCTAGATGGATAAAGTTTATATATAAGAAGAGGGGTATATTTATAATGTGATAGGGGTATTTTTGAAGAATTCCAAATCCAAGGGTATTTAATTAATATACCCAAATATTATCCCAATTGCCACATATTCATAGACTCGTAGCCATATTACCTGGAAACTTTGCCGTAACACTTCTCTAGAAAACATAAAAATCTTGATGGAGTAGTTTAAAAAGACCAAATATTGCCGAGCACTGAGCGGATATTTCCACTGGAGGTACTTTTAGCTATTGATCGACGGGCAGAGCCAGGGTTAGTATATGGTTCGCTATGGTAGGGTTAGTGGGAGGGTTATTCGGGCCGAGGCATAATCAAAGCCGTCTAAAAATACGGCCAATCCCAGCCGCTCTTTAGCCCACATACATACACACCACCTTTCTTTAGACTATTGATATTGATAGTTTTTTCTAATGATTTGTTCGTGTTTGATTAACTTGATGCAATAGATCAACGATTCAACATGGGCTAGATCTTGTTCTTCTTTATTAAGAAAATAGATTCAAGGTATCGGGTTATTCGCTACATGTTAAGGATTTTTGGGTAAATCTCTTTAACATGGGAGCATTTCTTTTCAAAAAATAACTAAAATTATCGAATTATGATTTCGAGTACCACTTCTTCTCCAATCTCAAATTACAAAATTTGGATGTTATCCTTGTAGATCGGTCTTTCTCTTCGCGAGTTACTTGTATTTTATATCTTTCTTTGTATTTATTTCATGTTACGATGTACTCTTTTTTCTTGAAAACGATCATATAAACGTTTCTATTTGGATTGAAATATTCGGGGTTTGATGACAAAGAAGCGGACAAGCACGATTCTTAGATTTCACTAGATCGCACTTTTGGGTGCAGTGGTTGGTGGTTTAGATGTTGCAATGAACTTTTTGATTGTGGCGTTGGTTTTGGAGGAGATTAAACAAATACCTCAATTTCCAGGATTCTTCATGAATGCCCATAAGGGGTATTTTTAAAGCTTTTAGGGTCTAGTTTTTGGCTCATCTAATATTATATTAAGCCAATTCAATCTCGGATGAAGGTTGAGTTGATGTGTTCACGCGATAAGAACACACTAATTCAGTTTTATTATCCATACAATTCATTATCCACTTACAATATATCCCTCGAGCGATACTAACAGAAAAAAAAGGGGAATTTCGTTATCCACCCTTGGCTTTCTGTTGGGAAATTTTTATGTAACGTTACAATCATAGGTCATAATGCAAGCACCGGAAAATTATTTGGCCAGAGGGATATACCGGGTTTTTAAGTAATTCGGAGTCATTGGTAGATTTTGGGACGTCGCGAAAGATTTTGGATCACATCTACAAATAGAGAAAATAGTCTCTGACGCACGACGAAAAAGAAATTTGGAATAGGTTTAAAAAAAAGGGAAAAAAGAGTTGGTGTTTAGACCTATTTTGCAATGCAATTATATTTTTGAGTTATGTCGGTTTTTATGCAAGGGATATACATAGTTTGCCCCTTTTGCACATATAGTTTGCCACTTTTACCACTTAGCTAGCTCCGAATAAAGACTTGATACAGACTCCATCGCGGTCTTTGTATAAATCGCTCGTCATTACAGCGTCAACAATATAGTGGATACAACTCGAAGCTATAGTCGTCGTTCTAACGATCACAATTTTATCCCATAAATACTCAATTTCAAACTCACTTCAGCTTACACATCTTCCATACTTATCATAATCTCGCACATTTTCCATACCTTTCCTAAAATTTATAATCTCTCGTAATACGAATTCTACCATGGCCGAGTTCAGAGAAAATAAATATGTGGCTGAAAACCAAAGATATGTTGACCAGTCAATGTGAAAAGCAAAATTTACTGTTGCCGAAGATGAATGTATTTTTCGGAATTGTGTTTGTTTACTCGAGATAGCATATATGGTACACAACAACAAAGTTACAAATTGTGGCAAAAAGATATTCAAAAATTTAAGGAAGAAAACCCCCAATATTCATGATACAAATATGTTGATCGGTCACTTCCTTAAGGAGTAGTGAAAGTGAAAAATACTAGAACCCCCTACTATATGGGTTCAATATATAAAAGCCCCACTAAATGAATCATATATTTTCAACTCCATACTTTCAGAAAATGATATTGCTAGGCCCAAAATATCAAAATTTCTTAAGATCTGGCCCATAATTAATTATTATGAAATTTAATAATGACAGCACTACCCATTAATATTTATACCTAATAAAACTAATTATAGATTCCAGTTTCATTTTTATTTATTTTTTCACTCTCTCTCTCTCATCTGGTTTTGCATTCTCTCTCGGCCGAAGAAACAAGGCGAAAAATACACATTTTCTAATCGAGATTTGCAATGAAAATCGATTTCAAAACATGAATCTAATGATTACAACCAAAGATCTTAATTATCTAAACCTTCATTCAACATCAGCATCACTTTTTCTAGGAAGATTCGTCTGTTCGACTGTTTTTTTTGAAGATTTTGAATCGAATCTAAGTTTCAGTTGATTCGAAGCAGGGGAAATCATTTCCGATTAGGTTTTTGATTAGGTTCATCATTCTTACTTTTCATAGTTTGATTAGTTCGATTAGGTTTTTGATTTTTATTTTGATTGATTCTGTTCAGATCTGAGAAGAAGAAGAACCTGATTTTTTTTAATCAATCTAAGATCTTCAATGTCGTTTTAAGCCTAATTACTTACTTTTTATGCAGATTCAACAAAGGAGTTAAGAAGATCTTCAGCATCAGCAGAAATGAAATCTTCGTATGGGAAAATATACGAAAATTAATAGGATTTCTCTCGTTTTTAATTGAATCAACAGGTTTTAAATCTAGGTATGCGTTTAGAATATTGTTGTTTTTGTTGTTGTTGTTGACTTGTTTTTGTTTTTATTTTGCTTATCTTAACTACACATCGTTTGATTAATGAATTTGTGGCAGTGTTGGTGGTGGATATGCAGGTTCTGGTGGAAGATGAGGAGGTTGTATTGGTAGAGGTGGTGGTATTTGAGAAGTTTTGGAGGAGGATCTGAAGTCAGTGGTAAGTAAGGTGATTCCTTCTTTCTTATTTGACATAACTTGCTTTATTTTCAGCATTTTGTATGAATAGATGTATTCTGTGTACAAATTTATAGCAATATGACATGTTATGTGTTGTGATCTATGTTATAACATTTAATTTGGAATTAAAACAAGTTATGGAATGTGATCTATGTTATTTCGTTGTGGTTTGTGTTTTTATGAACTATTGTATTTACAATTTCGGTGTTGTATATGGTTTTGGTCATGGTAAGAAGTAGTCATGTGATTGTGCAAGCTAATTGCATATGTAACTACTAGTTACACATGCCAATTGGATATGTAACTCGCTAATTGAATGTGTAAATACTAGTTACATATGCTAATTATATGTGTAAAAGTTTGATTAAATCTGAAATGATATGTAATTCAGTTTGTTAGTTGCATATATGCCTAAACTAGTTACATATGCTAATTATATGGTTTTGGAACTGAAATTGCAGGGTTATTTTTGAACTAAATTGTTGGAGCTGAAACAAGGAGGTGTGATGTTGATGGAATTCGCAGAAGAAAAGAGTGGAAATGTGTTGGTGACTTAGGTGTAAATGCAGGCTAGCATTGGATGTGAATGCCTATGTTTGTGTGAGTTATAGATGGAGATGTGGTAGTAATATTGTGGATTGGAAACAATGTTGCAGGTAAAGAGAAGAAACATGCAGCTGAGTTTTTTAATTAATGATTGCAGTTAATAGGTAAAGAGGAGAAAGCTTCCAGGTATTGATCTCTCTTACAATTTGTCTTCATCATTGTGTTTTTTATGAGTTTCACAGTGATTTGTTCCTTGCTATTTCTTGTTTTGATTCTTAATTTTCACTGAAAGTAGAAAGATACTTTAATTTGATTCATGGAGGTTGACACCAGTGATGTTTATCTAATGGATCATACATTTAGGAAACTACCTGATCATCTAATGGATAACTAGATGTGTAACTTCTAGTTACACAAGCTAAATAAATGTGTAATTTCTGGTTACACATGCTGATTAGATGTGTAACTTTTACTTACACATACTGATTGAATGTGTATTTTCTAGTTTTAGTGATTGAATTGAAATGATTTGTGACCTAATCATGCATATTATCAGGTTTTGGTTTGTTGAGACTTCTGGTGGCGGTTAAATGCTTTTGCTCTCTCTCTCTCTCTTTTTTTTTTTTTTTTTTGTGTGTTGCAAACATTGTTATCATTTTACATAATTTTTTTACATGGTGTTCTTGTTATGAGTTGTCCATTGATCTTTTTACTGTCTTGTAGTTTAATCGCTGAGTTTACAGAATTTGTATATTTTGGGTACTTCAAGTAGTGACCCAGGATCGAACACCTTGGTGAAGACAGATAAAATTAACCATTTCTTTGGTCATGCAGGATTCTTTGCTTTGCACATGTTTGGATTTTCCCCTGTGTTGACATGTTAACTTTGCTTCGCATGTTGGTCCTTCTTCATGTTTAGTAGTTGGTTCTTGTCGATCATGTCGCTTCCTATGCATTGACACAGTTTTATCTTGAGATATTAAGTTGAAGTGAACGACCATTAGCATAAGTCTAAGGTATGAATTCTAAATATGTGATACTAAGTTTAGAAAAAAGTACTGACAGTAATATGTTTTACTAGTAACACAAGCATAAAAGCTACGGTGCACGTATGAGGGTGTTGTTTAATTGGGAGGTTGCAATGATTTTTAAATGTGGGAATTGCCTTGTATTTTTAATTTTCTGATTGTACTTCCAGTAATTTTGTACCTCTTATATTAGTATCTTTTTGCATATGAACAAGATAAGTAGATGTGTATCTATAAGTTACACATGCTAATTTGATGTGTAACTTCTAGTTACACAACCTAAGTAGATGTGTAGCTACTAGTTACACATACTAATTAGCTATGTAACTTATAGATACACATGCTCATACGATTAAGTTACTTGTTCATACACATGATTGAATTTTATCGTTTTCATTTTTCATTGTTTTCCTTATTAAAGTACTGGATTGTTATTATATCTATTGAGTGTCAGATTGGTAGTTCAATAAAACTGGATCATTTTAGCAATGAATCACATGCAGATTTAGGTACATATCTTGGTGAGAGAGCTGACTTCATATCTTGCATGATAAAAGCTAGCTTTTTCTTTCAAGAAATTGTTTTTGAAAGATCTAGGTTCCATCTCTACTTTAAAATCTAACTTGATCCTTTACACAAGATAAGTGGATGTCAAACATCTAATTACTTTTATGTGCATGATGATTGTTTGCTAGAAATTTTTGGATGCAGTCGTCATAGGTAATTTTCTGATTTCAGTTTATGCTACAGTTAATTTGAGGTCTTTAGATTCTTATATTTTAGATTTTTTGTTATTGAATATGTGTGTTGAGTTCAGAATTTTTCAGGTTTGACATTGTTGAAGTGCAGATGCAGTTGGAGTCGCTGGTTTAGATGCATGTTTAGGATAGGGAAGTGCAATAGAAGGTACTTGTGGTTCTTAGTTTGCAGCTGGTTGGTTGTACTGGTGCTTGGAAGATACATGTGTGGTGGTTGTGGTAGGATGTACAGGTGATGGTGCATAGAGAGTAATGGCTGGTGCTACACTGAAGAATGGTTGCAGCTGCTGGAGTGCCTACCATCCACCACACCCGATATGACATGTGTAACTGTTGATTACACTTTGTCATATGCATGTGTAACTCCAAATTACACATTTCATATGCATGTGTAACTCCAAATTACACATGCATTTTTATGTGTACTAGCTGAAATTCTTTGTACTTCACTTTTAGATGCATATGTAACTCTCGGTTACACAAGACAAAAAGTTACACATGCTAAGAAATTATTGTAAATAAATCTTAAAGTGTAATACATGTATTTTTTTATGTCTATTTTTTTGATGTGTAACTTCTCATTACACATGCCATATGGATGTGTAACCTCTGGATATACATACCATATGCATGTGTAACTCTTGCTTACACATGTCATACGCATGTGTAACCCTTTCATGCCATACCCATGTGTAACTTCAAATTACACATCCATATATTATTGGGCGGCGGTCGGCGGTGGTGACCGGCGGCGGCGGTGGATGGAGGTGGTTGTTGTTTGTGGTGGTGGTTGGTGGTCGGAGGTGGTTGGTGGCGGTGGTGGTCGGAGGTGGTTATTGGTGGTGGTGGTGGTCAGAGGCGGTGTTTTGACGGTGGTGATCGGAGGTGGTTGGTGGCGGTGATGGTTGGTGGTGGTGGTCGCAGGTGGCTCTGGTGGTCGGAGGTGACTGACTATATTTTAACAATTTTGGGCCTAAATTTAAATTTTATTTAATTATGGGCTTGATAATATATAAAAGGGTATGAATGTCCTTTAATAACTCGGGTCCTAGATTTAAATTTCTTTTAATTAAGGGCCTCATATTATGGGTTATCCATGGGTTGGGCCTTAGCCTAATTTTCCCATGAAATCCTTATGGACCTTGAACAAGGATGTTGGCCCGAGTGGATCCACATAAATAGAAAATACTTTCAATATGAAAGTTGTTACGAGATCTTTTAAGTGTAGCCCAAATATAATTAAGTTTTGATATCTTAAGTAAAGGTTTAATTAACTTATCAATCTCAACTTAAGATAAATGTAAGTTTTAAATTTACATAATTTCTTACCTAAGCGAATGTTTAAATTAGATGTAAATCTAATTAAATTTATGTATGACTAAAATATCGATGAATGAACAATATTAGGCTAATATTAACAATACTTTTTGTTTTAAGTTAAATTTACGAACTCGTTAACAACAACGCCTTATTGAATAATATATGAACCCCGAATTAATTATTAAATATTGTTTCATTTTACTTGATATAAACTTGGACAATAAAAACTTAAATGAAAACTCTAACAGATGTAGGACATCTAACTGTTTTCAGTGTATCAACTGTCCCAGTTGATCCAATTGTTCCATATCAACAATGACAGTTGATCCCTTTGTGTTGTATCAACTGTCACAGTTGCTTCTTTGGTTTACTTGTGTTACAAGTCTAGAACTTCTTCTTTTAGAGTTTCCTTATTTCTTCTTTTAGAGTTTTACTATTTTTAGGTTCTTATCATGCCTATATAAACATGTTTATTAAGTTCTTGTAAAACACATTATTATTATCAAAGTTTATTCAATACAACACTTTCAGAGATTTCTATCCTTTTCATCTCTAAACCTTATTATTCTTTTTGTTTTCTCATCCTTTTCTTTTCATCTCAACACCAAAGCAATCTCGTATTGCTTTCTTCTCTTATCATACTACACCAGATTTTCATCTTTTCTACGATCCTGTTTTTCTCTTCCGCAACCCTTTTATCAAAAACAAAAAAATATATTCCATGGCTGGCAACGTTATTCATCAAGAAGCTTTTGACGCTGCTATTACTAAGCTGACCGATCTTATCACTTCAAGTATTTCTACAGTTTCTACAAGCATTACTACAGTTTCAGAAAACCTAACAAAACTAGAGAAAACTTTCTTTAATCACTCTGAAAATTTCGAAAAGAAATTTGAAGATATTCATCTGATCTTTGACAAGTTTGTTAGCACTCTTAAGATTGAGGATAAAGAAACTTAAAAGTTACTTGCTGAAGCTAAGAAATCATCGTCTTACAACATGAAGGATTTATTGGTTGTACTCCCCAAAAAAGTTCTATTCCTCCTATACACGACAGTGATGATGACGACCTTGAAGAAACACAGCAAGAACAAATTTGGATTGATGAAAAAAGGCTCAAATCTTCACAAAATCCTTATAGATATTTACCTGAATACAAATTGAAAGCTGACATTCTTAGTTTTAATGGCAGTTTCAAAATTGAAGAACTTTTAGATTGGTTTTATGAGGTTGAGGATTTCTTTCAGTTTATGGAGATTCGAGATGATTCAAAAGTTAGACTTGTTGCATATAAGCTTAAACAAGGTGCTGCTTCTTGGTGGGAAACCCTATGTGATGTCGGAGTTCTTTCTTCAAAGCCTCCTCACCAAGCTCATTGTCAACATTACTATAAACTTGCCAAACCATATAATTCATATTATGGTACTCACGTTTAACAGGGATCAACACTAATTATTGACCCACCTGATTTCAATCATAATTCAACTTACCCCCAACACCAACAACTTGTGAATTTTTCTTTTGCTCAACCATCTTCAACACCTTCACCCATATTACCATCCCATGTTGCATCTCAACCCATTTAACCACAACAAGATAAAGCAACAAGTGCCAGATTCTCTAATAGAATGCAACAACAGTTTCCACCTCCTAATAGAGCTCCTAACATTTATTCAAAATTCAGAGGGGATAAATGCAAAAAATGTAACCAACCTGGTCATTCCTCAGCTGACTGTCGGCGCTTTAATGGTTTCAGTGGAGATACTCAGGTACATTCTGAATCACAAGATAATGAAGTTTTTGATGATCATGCAAGTGAAGAAGTTGAAAATATTGACTTACATAAGACTTATGGTGATCACTTTGTTGGAATGATTCGACCACTCATGCTTACTGAACCATGTTATTCTCAAAGACATAATATTTTCAAAACCAAGTGCTTCATTGGTGGTAAAGTTTGTGACATGATCATTGATAGTAGTAGTGTGGACAATTACATTGCATCTGTTGTTGTCGAGAAAATGGGATTACCAACTACACCACATCCTACTCCTTATTCTGTAGGTTGGGTGAATAGTTCCTCTACAGAACAAATTACTCATTAGTGTGTTATTCAGTTTTCTTTGTTGGATATGAAGAATTTGTGCTATGTGATGTTATCGATATGACTGCAACACATCTCCTACTTGGAAGACCATGGCAGTATGATGTTAGGGCAGTTCATAAGTGTTTTGAGAATACTTACACCTTTTACAAAGATGGTAAACGTGTGACTCTGTTTTCTTCCAAATCTTCTTTAGTAATTATGGAACGTAGTGATTGCAAGACTGCTGTTTTGGTGGATACTATCTCTCGCTCTTTACATTCAACTCACACTTTGAGTTCTCATGAAGACACCAAACCTATGGTACAAGTTACTTCTCAGGTACAACCTTTATTATCTAAATATCATACATTATTTCCTGAAGAATTACCTGTGAGTTTACCACCTTTTCGAGATGTTCAGCATTGCATTGATCTTATTCCTGGAGCTTCTTTACCTTATCAAGCTCATTATAGGTTAAGTCCTACTGAACATGAAATATTACAGGGTCAAGCATTGATCTTATATCCTCAATCTTTGACCTCTGGTTTTCTTCATATCAATAAATTTTGTTTTGATGAGCTTTTGAGGAGATTCTCCTTTGTTCATCTAACTAGTTTGGTCAACTTTCAAATTGTCTTAACAACAGATTCAAGTGCTATCTCAGAGAAGCAAAGTTGGGTTTGCATATTAAGTCTAGTTTGAAATTCTGCCATTTGTAAAATCGGAAAATGGGTCATTTGTCCAAATATTTTTAAAACATGGTTCAAATGGACGAGTAAAAATTAGTATGGGTGAAATGGACACTAAAAAAATAGCAAGGATGAAACTGGATTCATCCTGACTTAAATTTAAAACATAGTAAGGATGAAATTGGATGCATCCTGATGTAAATTAAAAATAAGAAAAAGTATTTGAAAATTGGTAAGATGAAACTGTTTACATCCTGACTATTTTTATATTTTTTTTCCATTTAAACAGTATCAAAATCTAAATGTCCCTTTCACCCAGGAATTGTTGATTCTGGTCTTTTTAACCGATTTTTTGTTGTAAAATTTAGAGATTTTTTTCTTGAGATTAAAAGAGAGAGAGAAGTTTTGTGTCAAAATTTGGTATAAAAAAAATTAAGTTTTAAAAATAAATTATTTAGAGACAAAAAAATAGCCGTTGCATGTAGACTTTTCATCGAGCGAAATATTCTAAATCACTAACAATAAAAACTCTTCCGCTCGCAATACCGACGTGACCGCTTGATAGAAAGCATAACAGTGAACCTTTTTCCCACAATGGACCGACTAGCTTGCCAAGACACCTGGTATAGCAAATGGAAAATTATACCATGGTGCATAGGAACCGGCCTTAGCGTAAGGTTTCAGCAAAGATGGATATTTGATCACCAGGACTAAGCGATATGTGGTTAATTGTAAATAAGATCGATACACTTTGTTTTAAGTTAGGTTTCCAAATTCGTTAACAAAGAAGCATTTTGAAATAATATCTCCAAATTAATTTATAAATATTATGTCATTTTACAAGATTAAAATTTTGACAATAAAACTTAAATAAAGATTTCAATATAAATATGTGACAATCTTTGACCTCCTGGTTATCTTCATTTCAATGAGCTTCAATTTTGTGTGCTCTGGAGGAGATTTTCCTCTGTTCATCTGACTAGTTTGGCTAACTTTCAAGTTGTCTTCACAACAAAATTCAAGTATTATTCCAGAAAAACCAAATTGGATCGGTAGATCAAGTCGGCTTGAAATTCTGCCATTTGAAAAATCTAGAGATTGATAGAGAATGAGAATTTGTGTAAGAATTTGTTATAAAAATTAAGTTTGAAAAATGACATATTTATAGACGACAAAGAACTGTGTTGGAAATAGACTTTCTATCGAACATAACAGACTAAATCACAAAAAATGAAAACTTTATCGCTGACACTATATACATGACCGCTTGACAAAGCACAATGCTGAGCCATTTTCTCATAGTGGCACGATTAGCTTCCCAGGCCACTTGATATAGCAAACAAAAAAGTATACCATGGTGCATATTTTAGTGCTCAGAAGGAGTGCACCACCGTTATGGGCAGGTCAACTGCATTCACACAAATGGTCATGGCACATTAACTAGACCCTTTGATCCTAGCAAGTGAACTGGACTTTGTTAAACAAAATCGTTGCGTAAAGTACACAAACATGTTGTTAAAAGTCCATAGCAAGTTGTGCAGACTCATTGCAAGGAGTAATTCGGCTTAAAACCGTTGTCGAAAGTCGAAAGTGTCGCTTTTAGAATTTTTGATACCGAAGAGTATGTGTCCGGAATATCACTGTAGTAGTCGAAAATCCTACTACTACACCCCATAAACAATCTATATAGTAAATTATGAAACCAAAGAACACTTAAAGAGATTTTATTAAGTTTAGAAATCAATACAAAGAAGATAAAACCCTAAATTGGGAAGCAAATAACTTTCTCTCTCCTAAAGTTCTAGCTCAACTCTCAAAAAGACCTCTACTCCCACCACAAGGGTGGATGGTCCTATATATAGGGATTTACATAGTGGAGGACAACTGACAAAGCCCTATTTTCGGATCTTACGTGCGACATCTTCACACCCATGTTGTAACAAAGCTAAGTTGTATGTATTTATATGCTGAATCGCGCATGTAGATTCATCAAAGATGCTAGGAAACGTGGGTAGTGCACATTTTCTTGGTATTGTTACAACAATTAATTTTCTGGATAATTCTCGCGAAGTTATTAATTTTCATGACTCTTTTTAAATATCTACAAATCTACAAATGTATTTATCGAGTAAACCCCTGTAATTCTAACTTCTTGGCTTGAATAAATTCAGCCCCTTCCAAGATACAATGAATGTAGTCACCTTTAATAAAGGCTAACATATTTGGTTCTCAAACTTTTACGGGCTTAGGCTTCAACTCATGACCCAAAATTTTTGTTTAAGGCTAATGGGCTGAAGATCCTATCGAGCCCATTCCAAATATATATATGGTCCAAACAAGAATATATAAAAAATAACTGATGAAGAATCAACAACCAGCGCATGGCTCAGTGGTTAGAGCGCTTGTATACATTCTTTCTTAGAGACTATGGATTAACACAACGACACTGTACTGACTCGAATAATTCGACGAATTGCTAATTAGGATGTGAAGTACGGATATTGCATTGAAGGTACTATTCAACAAGTCAGAGTGCAAGATTTTTACTTGAAGGAAAAAATATAAAGGAGTTAGGGAATGCTAGTTTGCATTATGCAATATGGAGAATCCGGATGTAGTTTTCTAGTAAATTAGATTCCTAGCCGTGAGTATTTGGGCTTATTTGCACTGGGTCTTCAGCTTGGTTTACATCATGTTGGTGGGTTTGTAGGCTTTTTGAGATCTTCCTAATGGAATTTGCTTCTCGCAAGTTTCTAATGTATTTCACTATTTTGTAAGTTCAAACAAACGCTAGGCTGGAAGATTGGAATCCTTTTTCTTCTTTAAGATCCAAAACCCGAGAGAGGCACCTGTTTGGGTAAGTGGGGATTGAAGATTACAGTAAGACTAAGTGGGAATTTGCAACCACGCACTACTGAGGCAGACAGCAGAATGTTATGTGAAAATTATGGTGAAACCCATTTTCCAATTTTTTCCTAGAAAAAAACCCATCGACCGAAAACTTGGTGCGCGCACCCAATTTTTAGGAAAAACTTTCTGACAAGCCCATATTTTTTTAAAATTATGTTTTGTTGTGTATTTTATTTCTGTCATCACATAGAATATTGACGGATTTTAAATTCTCACAATTTGATCAAACTAAGATTAAGCTTCTATTCAAATACAATCTAATAAACAAATTGCCAGTCTTTTTTTCATTGAATCATGCATTAAATGGTTTGAGTTTTTAGAAATTGATCAAACAAAAAAACCAGAGAAAAATAATAAAGAAAAGAAAATACGTAAACATTGATTATTCAGCTATTCGGTGATAGAAAAGAAAATAGATGTTCTGATCTACGGGTGTGTAGAAATGCAATAACAAAAAAGCAAGAAAGATTTATGGAGCTGGGTAGGTCGGAGGAAGAAGACTGCTACAAGAGAAGAGAGGAAATGTTGGTTGTTTTAGGGGCAGTGGGAAAAAATGCTTAATTTGTATGTACGTGTAGATCATTCTTCTGTTAGCCACATGTGGACCACTGGGAAAATGGATCCTTTTTTTGCTATCTTAAGGCATACCAATATGATATGTAAAGCATAACGCTATATTATTAGTTGAACTCCACGTGTTCTCCAAGGAAATTCGGGGACACAGTGCTATATTGTTATCATGCTATATTATTAGGATACTTACACCAATGATTAGGGCAAGTATTAACGCATATGATCCAAAATTATATAGACTATTGGATCATCAAAGTGACACCCACTCACCCTGACTCCATACGTTGGCACGACATAACTATTCTTTTTATTTTGCTTTCTTCTTTTTAGTGGTTGCGTCCTTGCAAAATCTGTCGTGCAGCTCCAAAGATGGCTGCATAACCTGCGAAAATGGCTGCATAATGTGCATCGCTTGTTACACACCTATAAAATTATATGCATAACATGTTATGCAGTCGAGAAAATGGATGCATAACAGGTTATGCATCTACAAAATTTGTTACATAACTTGTTTTATATTCTCGAAATTGGTTGCATAACACGTTTTGCAGCTTTTTTTTTTTTTTTTTTTGCATAACTTGTTATGCAGTCCAGAAAACTACTTTTTTCTTAGTATTGAAACCAACAAAAAATAAGGCTGCATAACTTGTCATGCACCTACAATAATATCTACATAACATGTTATGCAGTCGTGAAAATGGATGCATAACCTGTTATGCGTACGAAAATATGACTGCATAATGCATTATGCATCGAGAAAATTGTTGCACAATCTTTTATGCATCGAGAAAATAGATGCATAACTTGATATGCATCCGTAAATATGGGATGCATACTGCATAATGCATCAATTTTTTTATGGACGCACTAAAATCAACCAAAACAATGGTTACATAACTTGTTATAGATGCATAACTTTGTTATCCAAATGCATAATTTGTTATGCAGTGGAGAAAATGGTTGCATAATTCTTTATGCGTCTACAGAATGTGTTATGCATCTTTTTTGGTGGCTACATAATAGTTATGTATATTCGAAAATTTTGCCTAAAATGATGATCACCACCGATTTTTTCGTGAAAAACAAATTCTTGTTTATACTCGTTGCGTAGCTCTCTTAAAAAGATTTCCAACGATATAAAATTTGTAAAATTCCAAGGCGCGATTTTTAGATATGTTATATCCATGTTGTGTTGCCAATTATACCCCTGATGCATAACCCGTCATGCGGATGCATAATCCGTCATGCAGACATTTTTAATAATTCCATATAATTATGGGTGTCACGGAAATAATTATGGGTGTCACTGTAACTAAAATTAATTGTGGGCCTGACAATGAGAATATTTTTTTTTTTGGGCTTGCGCCTAATTTTCCCATCTGGTATAGGCAGTTGGGTTTGCTTCGGCTCTAATAGCCCAACACGTATTGAGATAGCCCTTTATTATCCCACCATAGATGTTGATAAGCATCTTCTATTTCCTCCCTTCGTTCCTAATTAATAGGTTGGTTTTTTTAAAGAAATTAAGAAAACTAATCATTGAAAGTGGTCCTCATGACACTTGTCAATAAAAGAAGTGAAGTGAAATGGTCCCCATGAGACTAGTTAGTGAAAGAAGTAAAATAAAATGGTCCACATGACACTTGTCATCAAAAAAAAGTTAAGAAAAAAGTGGTCCCAGAAAACTAAAGTAATATTTGACTTTCACAATTAAAAAAGGTTTTCCCTATTTCCCATCCCCACTTTTCTTATTTCCCATCCACTTAAATTCCCATCCCCAAAAATCCTATATACCACCCATAAAAAATTTCAAGTATCCTAAATATAATCTCTTGACTTTTTATTTACACCCAACAACTAAACACAAAAACCCAATTAAAGATAACCTATTCTCCATCTCCACCATAGGCCTCCAAATCATCTTCCCTACCACAATTCCATATTAACAGTGATCCAACAATGGCATTATGCAATAGTATTAGATGGTAACCAAATTAAGCACGCTGCGATACACACAGGAGTTTATTAAAGACGCTTGGGTTATCAATACACAAGGACTAGTGGCTAGGCTGATAGAATGTCGATTAACTAACTAATCGTCAAGGATTGAGCTACCCTAATGATCAAAAAGGTTATATATAATTAAATCAGATATATTTTGTTATTCATATGTCTATTAATTGTAATCATCTCTAACAATTTTGCATATTGGTTCATGAAGCAACGTCAGCCCCACTATCGTATTACCTAATTATGATCAGAGCATCCACAGCGGTGCGACTAAACCCAAAGATCAAAGACCAAAAAAAAAGACCAAATTTTAGTTTGGTCCATCGTGTGACGCAGTGGGTGGCGAGTAAATTTAGTCGAGCGGGGAGTATAAGTTCGCTCGGGTGTGGGCGTAAAATTTATCCCCGCCCGGCAAAAAAAAAAAAAAAAAAAAAAAAAATTTGGGGCGTTGATATAGTCCCCTTTCGGGAGTGGGGCGAACATTATATGTTCGCCCCACTCCAGGCGGGGACTATATCAACGCCCCAAAAAAGAATAAAAAAAAAAAATGGGACGAACATTTTATCACCGCTTGGTGTGGGGCGGACATTTTATCACGGCTTGGTGTGGGGCGAACATTTTATCCCCGTCTGGTTTTGGGGCGAACATTATATCCCCGCCCGACTATATTTGGGTTTAGTCTTTGGTCCCGACCAAATATAATCGCCTTTGTTCATTTAGTCTCGGGATTTGGTCTTTGGTCCGTCCCGCTACGCCTGGTTCAGAGACCAAATAAATGGGTATAGTCGCCCACTGCAGTTGCTCTCAGAGGAGGAACAACTAGTTGTGTCGTAGCTGCAATACTTATTCGATGTTTAATTCATTTAGGATTTCCGTATTTTTCCGAGATTTTTAATAATTGAATCTTCTACAATAATGATCGATTAATCATCGATTAATTCGTATATATATATACCATAATAATTGAATACAAATCTAACTTAGGGTTTTTAATTTGATGGTTTTTTCAATGATCTTTTTTATGATCGGTACAGAAGAAGATCATTAGTCATGGTCATACTTATTTGACTTTTGTAGGCGGTAAATAGGAAAAAACAAAACTAAAAAATAGATTGACTTTAGAAATTGTGAGTGGACGGGAAATAGGAAAAACAGAGTTGGGAAATAGGGAAAACCTTAAAAAACCAACCTAATTTTTTAAACATCTATTTATAGAAACCATCATATTATTTAGGAACGGAGGGAGTACTTTTTATTTAGAGCATTTATATAGATATAAACTCCGAGGAAGCACAAAATAAAAGATAAAGCTTCCTACGACCACAATGCCGTAAGAAGTCACTAGGAACCTGAACAAAGAATCAAAGCTAAAGCACAACAGAAGCCCACATATTTGTTGGAATCCATTACATATGATACACTTTTTCCTGAACAAAGAATAAAAGATAACCCACTTACAGTAACAATATACTCCTGCCATCTTTATCATCTTTTAATCGGAATCAAATGCAACACGCGTTGATTCTTCTACATTCATGAGTCATGCAACATACACACAAGGCCTTAATCACCGTTCGACTTTTTTTTTTTTTTTTTTTTTTTTTTTAGAGCTTTTGGTTGGCAACCTAGCAACAAGCTGGGCCCCAACTCCTCTTTGAATCGTAACGCCTAAACGATAAAAAAATGAAACTACCAAAACCACTACTAGCATCATTACTAACCAAACAGTTCCTAAGACGCTTAAAAAAATCAGAGTGTCCTCACCGAGATCCCCTAAGGTAGAAAAGGCTAACACACCCAAACCATAGCCATGTGCGGCACACTTGTCCAAGTATTTGGCACGTTTGCGAGAAATTGCACTAGAAATAGCCTTACCAGGAGCGAAGGAGCGGATACCATCACCAGTAAAAGGAGAGACACCTGTAACATCCATACAAACATCTTGTCCATTGTCCCAGTTGAGGACAAGGATATCAACAGGTTTTAGATCTTTGCCATCATCGGACTGAAGACCTAGAGAAACCTCCTTGCGCGCAGGTACATTAGCTTTGTAACAAATGTCCACGTCAGCATCCCGAACAACATCATGGCGAAATTTGTAACCAATATCTTTGGCGCAATGGAGCGCGTGATCCCCAAAAATATCCATAAGCTTGTTACAACTTGGGCACAAACTATTCTCAACAAACAAAGGAATACCCAATCGATAACAAAGCACATCTCTAAATTGTCAAGGTCCAAGACATTGATTGAGCCCGCTAATGGGTAAAGCCAAAAGATAGTCCTGAGCATGCTTGATACGATTACATTGCCATAGGATGGAATCCCTTTCAGACATATGAAATTGGTCTGGGATTTGCTTCTTAATTGCATCAAAATAAAGAACTGCCAGGGAATGCATGGAAGGAGGGGCAGAATCATCGACACAATAAGTAGACGGTAATCCACATACCTGGATGAAGGTCTGAAGAGCCAGCTGATAAGCTAAACCTTTGTCCGTTGAGAATAAATTACCAAGGATCGTTTTCTGTACTGAAGTAGTCTGACTTCGAGAAGCAAGATAACAGTAAGCACGAGTATCAACCATGGTGTAAATGCCAAGTCCGCCATCCTTAATAGGTAGGGTAGTCAATCTTTTCTGTAAAGGACCAAAACCTGCACCATCCCCAGTAATCAGAAGCCTCAAATACTGAAAAAGCTAGTCATCAAAGAGAACAGTAGCAGGTTGAAGAGCAGCAGGATTGGTAGTTTGCATAACAAAATAAAGTCTAAACACCCCAGTGCAGTTGCGAAGTAAAAGCATCTCACTTTGAGGATCCTTGAGTTTCTTGATCGCATTCATTAGTTGAACAGTTTTGTGCACCCTATTCAACACCATGTCGCTAATGAAGTCCATGTCAAAAAAAAACATATCTTACATCAGGTGAAAACTAATTTGCATAAGTTTAATTGATCGTCTGCTAGGAGAGTAGAGTGGATCGAAGGTGGATTTTGTAATCCAAGACTGATACATATATAAGGTTAGATTTAGCTGCCTTAGCCAGAGTAGTAGATCAGTGGCAAAGATGGAAATTTAACTTGGGGGTGTCTTTGGGATTTAGGGGTGGCTTAAGCCTACTATTTGGGCTTAATTTTAGCAGCCCAGCTAAAATAGGTAGTGGAAAATAAGTTTTTTTGGACTTCTAGGGGTGGCTTAAGCCAGCCCTAGTCTGGATGTAGTTTCGCCCCTGACGTAGATGACAACAGTACTACTAAAGTACTAATAATTCACTACACCATTCACTTTCCCCAACCCACCCCTGTTTTTGATCCATACACACACTTTTCCCAACCCACCACATTAATTGTTAGTGCATAATATTAAAAAATAGTACCCAAAAAATTTAATAGAAATTAAATTAATATAAAGAAATTTGTTTCAACATCAACTTTGAAATGGTTACATGCGTGCTTCAAACGGTTACATGAAAGTGGATTCGTATGTTCATGTTGCTTTTCTCCAAGCGTGGATATGGGAGCATTTTGAAAGATATGCTCATAAACCGTTGGTTTCACTTCACACTTCTTGGGGTAGTTCGAGAATACTTTGCTGGTCGAATAGGCGCCCAATAGATGGCTCAAACTTGGCTGATTTCCTAGATAAATCGTGCGCCGCTAATTTTCGTCCATGGGCCCGAGTGTGTACATCCATAGTCCAGGTTAATACTTTTGCTTCTGCTCCAAACATGTCTTTGCTTTCTGATGGAGGGAATATGGGCGTTAGTGAGATTGTATTCATGCGAAGTTGCACGTCTGGCTATATACCATCTGATGTAGAACATCTAGACAAAGTCACCCCTGTTTGACATTAGTGTCAAACCGTATTCTATTTCTAGTATTATTTCCTAATTTATGATTTCCCTATTCTAGAACTATTCTAGAACATATTAGTTACCTAGTTTGGTATGATTTCCTTTTCTAGTTTTATTACTTTTAGGAAATAGTGAAGCCTATATAAGAAGGCCTAGCCTTGTAGAATTCCTACACATTCAACATTATTATCTTATTTGATTTATCAAAGATATTTTATTTAGTTATTGTTCTCTAGTTTTCTTATAACTTTTGTGAATCTATTGATTTCACACTAGTTTTCACTACCTTTTGGATCAAGGATCCAAAATTATTACGCTTCCGCTTACGTTAAGTGGTACCGAGCCTCGATTGAGAGCCTCCACTAACATGGGTGATAAGAAGATTGAAGAGTTAAGAACTAGTTTGAGGAAAGACCTAGAAGCTGATGTGAAAGCAATGGGAATCAATATTGAAAAGAAGCTAACCACAGTAATGGTGAACGTTTCAATGATATCACAAAAAAAATCGAAAGTATGTTTATTAAGTTCATGGGAGAAGAAGGAAAGAAGGTACTTGGAGAAAAATCTAAGACCCAAGATGAAATTATCCATCCCCATACTTCCATCCCTCCCAACTCTACTACTCATCTTCAAACCCCCCTAGCCTCTTCCCAACCTTCTTACAGCAACTACACCTCCCTAAATAAATCATATTATCATCCATTACAATCCACTCCAGCATACTCTTCTTGTCCACCTTACACAACCCCACAATTTGAATTCTTTGAAGATTTCAGCTCCTACTCTACTCCCCAAAACTTTCTCAAATCTTCAACAAAACAAGCAATTGATGTTGAAGATTATGATCCATATTATTATCCTCCACCACCGCGCCAGCAAAGGAACATGGGAAATCCACAAAACTATCACCCCAAAGCTAATATAACCCCGTTTGATGGACTCTTACACATTGAAGATTTCTTAGATTGGTTGTGTACAGTTGATCGTTTCCTTGCTTACATGCGCATACCTGAAGATCAACAAGTAGAGCTTGTTGCTTTCAAGTTTACTGGACCAGCTTCTTCATGGTGGGATCATCTTTAAATAGAACGAGCCAATCAAGGATTGCGACAAGTTCAATCCTGGACAGTCATGAAACAACTGTTGAAGAGAAGATTTCTTCCTCCAGATTACATACAAACCTTGTTCATCAATTTGCAAAAATGTCACCAAGGCAACCGCACGGTACAAGAGTATGTAACTGAATTTTCCCGTTTGTTATCTCGGAACCAGCTGAATGAGACGGTTGATCAAACAATTGGGAGGTTCATCAATGGACTTGATTGGAATATACAAAAAAGGTTAGCTACTCAACAATATACTTATCTTCATTCTGTCATTAATAATGCTTTAAAGATAGAATCTTTCATGCTTTCTCCACAACCATACCAAAAATCCTCATTCTCTTACCCTAGAAAACCTTCGTTTCAAAATTTTCCTAATAGGCAATAACCTTCTCCAATCCAGTCCCATACTTCTCCTACTACCACTACCACTACCACCCAACCATCTTCTTCCCAAAACCCACCTACCACAAAGACTCTTCCACCCCCACCTCAGCCTAGTAATGCTCCACCCATTAGACCAAAACCTCAAAACCCTTATGCATACCCAACTGAAAACAAGTGCTATAAGTGTAAGCAGCCAGGTCATACATCAAACCAATGTAGAAGTGGGCGTACATTGATGACCGAAGAAGAGTTTGGTGTGTATGAGGAATAAAGTGAAGATGTTCATAGAAATATCGAAGATATACAAGCATATGCGGAGGAAGGAGATGAAAGTGATTATGTCTCTTATGTTATTCGAAATCTATTGTCCATTCCTCGTGTTGACTATCCAACCCGTAATCGTCTATTCCGCACTCAATGCCGTGTGCAAGACAAGATATGTGATATGATCATTGACAGTGGAAGTTGTCAAAATATTGTTTCATCTAGATTGGTGGAAAAGCTGCAATTATCTACTCATCCACATCCTAAACCATACTCCATTGGTTGGATTGATGATAACAACAAGAAGAATGTAGATTCTCAATGTTTCGTGTCATTTAAAATTGGAGCATATAACGAGACAGTGGTTTGTGAAGTTGTGGACGAGACAGTGGTTTGTGATGTTGTGGATATTACTGCTTGCCACATATTACTTGGACGTCCATGGATATATGATGTAGATGTGACTTATAGAGGTAAAGCTAATACGTATTCATTCATGTACAATGGAAACAGAATTATATTGCAACCATCGTATGCGAAACCTAAGCCAAGTCTACAACAAGAAGAGACTACGATGTTGGTTTCTCCGGACATCTTAGCTGATGCACAAGAATCAGGTACGATCTTTGCCTTAGTTGTACAACCTTCTACTCATGACCTTCCTACAACTATTCCTACTCAAGTGCAATCCTTACTAGATGAGTTTGCATGCGTTTTACCATCTGATATGCCTGATTCTTTGCCACCTATGAGAAATATTCAACACCAAATAGATCTCATGCCTGGTGCAAGTTTGCCTAATCTTCCACACTACCGTATGAGCCCTAAGGAGCACGATATACTTCGAGGACAGGTGGATGAATTGCTGTCTAAAGGTTTCATACAACCTAGTTTGAGCCCTTGTGCTGTTCCAGCTCTTCTTGTGCCAAAAAAAGATGGAACTTGGCGTATGTGTATCGACAATAGAGCTATTAATAAGATCACAATCCGCTATCGTTTCCCAATTCCAAGATTAGATGATATGCTTGATATGCTCTCCGGTTCCATAATATTTTCTAAGATTGATCTTAAAAGCGGGTATCATCAGATCCGAATTCGACTTGGAGATGAATGGAAGACTGCATTTAAGACAAAGGATGGTCTCTTTGAGTGGCTTGTTATGCCATTTGGTTTGTCTAATGCTCCAAGTACGTTTATGAGGCTTATGAATCAAGTCCTACAACCTTTCATTGGTAAGTTTGTTGTGGTTTATTTCGATGATATCCTTATCTATTCTAAATCTGAAGAGGAACATCGCTCTCATTTGTGGGATGTTTTCAACGCTCTCAAGGAGAATGAGTTATTTATCAATCTAAAGAAGTGTCAATTTTTCACTTCTAAGGTTCTGTTTTTGGGTTACGTTGTTTCTGCTGATGGTATTCAAGTAGATAATTCCAAAATCACAGCTATTCGTGATTAGCCTACTCCGAAGACAGCATCTGAAGCTCGAAGTTTTCATGGTTTAGCTTCCTTTTACCGTCGATTTATAAGGGATTTCGGCTCTATTGCAGCTCCTATTACTGACAGTTGGAAGGATAAAAGGTTCTTATGGATGAGATGAAGTTTGAATCAAGTTTTCAATTACTAAAAGAAAGACTTATCGCTCCTATCCTTGCACTACCTGATTTCAACAAGCTTTTTGAAGTACATTCTGATGCTTCCATATTAGGAGTTGGTGCTGTTTTGTACCAAGAAGGAAAACCCATTGAATTTCTTAGCGAAAAACTCACCGAAGCTCGTCAAAAGTGGTCTACCTATGAATTAGAGTTCTATGCTGTGATTCGTGCACTACGAAAATGGAGACACTACTTAATACACAAGGATTTTGTCTTGTATACTGATCACCAAGCCCTCAAGTATATTCAGAATCAATCTCCATCCAATAGAATGCATGCAAGTTGGATTTCTACCTTGCAAGAATATACGTTCTCTATTCAAAGACAAGTCTGGTTTGAACAACAAGGTTGCGGATGCACTAAGCCGTTTACAAATCATAGTGCCCGTGAATTACTCCTTGTTACTATCCGTGCTGAAGTGATTGCCTTTGACTCCCTTAAAGAGTTATATCCTAACGATTCAGACTTTTCCTTATTATGGCAGAAATGTTCCTCCGCACAACAAGTTACGGGTAATTTTTTTTACATAATGGGTTTCTTTTTAAAGGTAGCCGCTTATGCATTCCTGATGGTTCCATTCGTGAACACCTTATTAAGGAGTTACATAGCAGTGGTCTTTCTGGCCATTTCGGACGAGATAAGACTATATCTCTAGTCGAAGCTCGTTACTTTTGGAATTCTCTCAAAAAGGATGTCCATGATTTTGTGCGACGTTGTATGGTTTGTCAAAGAAGTAAGGTTCATGCACAAAATACAGGATTATACATCCCTCTTCCAGTTCCAGATGCTCCTTGGGAAGATATATCAATGGATTTTGTGCTAGGTTTACCAAGAACCCAAAGAGCTCATGATTCTGTTTTTGTGGTTGTTGATCGCTTCTCAAAAATGGCACATTTTATTCCTTGCAAGAAGACTATGGATGCTGTGACTACGACAAATCTTTTCTTCCGTGAGATAGTCCGTTTACATGGTATTCCAAAGACCATTACTTCTGATCGAGACACTAAGTTCTTAAGTTGGTTTTGGAAGACACTTTGGACTCGTCTCCAAACCAAAGCTAGTTTAGTAGCACAGCTCACCCACAAACAGATGGGCAAACTGAAGTAGTAAACCGATCATTAGGGAATCTTATTCGTTGTTTATCCGGAGACAAGCCTAGACAATGGGATCTATCTCTCGCTCAAGCTGAGTTCGCCTATAATTCAGTTCCTAATCGGTCTACAGGTTATGCACCTTTTCAGATTGTTTATTCCAAGGTTCCTAACCATACATTGGATCTCGTCTCTTTACCATCCATTCCTAGTTCCAATGTTGCGGCAGATCACATGATAGAGTCCCTACAAGTGCTACATGATAAGGTAAAGAAAAACTTGAAGCTGCTAATGCCAAGTACAAGATAGATCTTGATCGTCGATGTCGTTTTCAATCCTATGAAGTTGGTGATCTGGTTATGGTGTACTTAAGCAAGGATCGTTTTCCGACGGGTACATACAACAAGACGAAGTATAAGAAGATTCACTAGTAGAAAAATGACTTTTGGTAACAGTTGAAAACTGTTACCGTATTATTTTCGTAACAGTTTTATTTTTTTCTGCGGTGTTACTAAAGGCCCTGTTACGGAAAGTTTATAAAAACTGTTGCTGAATGGTCCTTCGAAAATGTTGCGTAAATTTTAAAACTGTCATTGCTAGTAGTTTTCGGTAACAGTTTACACCAACATATGTTACTGAATAATTACTATGGTAACTGTTTAGACACAAAACTGTTGCCATTTAAACTGTCACTATACACTTTAAAAGTGACTGGAACACGATATGAAAGTGACATGTTTTGCACACAAACTGTTACTATAACGTGTTACAATAACATTTTTTTCCAAACCCGTTACTATATTTTGGATTAAAGTAACATATTATTTTATAAAGTTCCATCATATGTCACTTTTGTCAAAAGGCTGTAGTACCAATTTTCCCACAAAGCTATCACTATAACCAGATGATAATGTGTTCGAATAAACCATCACTGTAAAAAGATGGAAACTCTTTCATTCACTTCTTAATATATATAATACAACAGTCAAATTATTGCACAAATGTATTTCAAATAAATAAATATATCCATCATATCTTTTCATTTTCACTTCAAGAAAGAAAAGAAACAGAGAATCTGATTCAATTTATGAAACAATTATTATTACTAGTTATAATTCATATCCTCCCCTCCAAAAGCAATTCCTTCACTTCTTTGTTTTTTGCTGAAAGAAGCTTCTCGTGCAAAATCCTGGACAGTTAGACATGCCAAGGTATAAGAGTCTCTAATTTGATAAGTTGATTATACTACAAACCACTTTTGAAGAGAATTAATATGGTTTTTAGACCTTCCATTTATATACGAACTTGAGCATTGATAGGCATGCCTACTTTGAGTACTTGATTCACTTGAACCGTTGGAATGGTGAGCCATTTTTTTTTGAGACATCAGAAAGTCATTCTAGCGGTACTTACACTTTGGTAGCCACCACTTATCATCCTTTCTTCTCACTGAATCCGTTCAGAACTTTAACTATCCATGGGACCATATCTAATGATCAAAGAGGAAAAAAACTACCCAAGTTAAAATGAACTTGACAACCAGTAAATTGACATGTTGGGGGCGAGACATTAATGGACATAGCACATCCAGATGAGCAAAACAACATATAACAGTCAACAAATGCAACCACAGTTCTCCACTACTACACAAACAAATAGTAAACATAAAATCTTAGAAAATGTTATATTTAACAGAACATTTGAGAACCTTTATCTAGGGTCATACTCATTATACTATGACATGCATTTATAACTTAATATCTACTAATATGTGGACACGGGATATGAATAGGAATATGTAAGCACAACCGTTATCCAATTTCTGAATACGTGTGAAGCAATCCCTTCTTGTAATGATTGCAAGTTTCATGAGTTCTTTTTCTAAATAGCCCAGGTGCACTACACATGAAACAAGAAATTGATACAAAATCATAGTTAAACGAACTTACTTTCTTTAATTCAATTGGAGCAATAGGTTCTTTATAGAATGTTGCCATTGGCATAGCTTTGAATGCCAAGCTCTTCCCGAGTTAATTGATTTCTTTCTCTGGGCTCTCATGCACATGAAAACTAGAAGTAACCGATTGCTCTGTAACATCTAAAACATACTATATGGATAAATAAAGTAAAATTTCAACTTGATCTCCTTTTTTACCTTTGATTTCACATATCATTTTTTTCCATTTCCTTGGCATGGATGTTCCGATCTAAAAGAAAATCCAGAACCATCTACGCTAAAAGATACAGAGCACCTGGATGCAACTAGAACACGAAAATCTAAAGTAAGTACATTATTAGGAAATGCTATCAGGGTTTAACAATATGAAAGCTCAACATCATCCCAAAAGAATTTTTATCTATGATTTGGGAATCGAAGAAAGATGCTTACCTGTTCAATGACTTTCTCCAAATAATAAAAAGCTTGTTGTTCTGATTGGACATAAGGATTCTATCACACCGAAACGAAACCAAAAGAAAAAGGAAGGAATAAATACACAAATGTATTGGATACCTTGAAACTTTACAGTGTGCTAAAAGCCTATAACACTACAGATGCTAGACTGCTAGTTTCGGCACATGCTCAATGTCTAGATGATTTTTATCCGCATAATTGGAGTTACAACCAGGAGAATATTACAAATCTACCTTTAGACCACATCATGTCCAACAAATCCAACCTCTTCGATTTGGGTTCTTGACTAGAGCTATATCACACTTGAAATTTTAAAATGTAATGCTACAAAATGACGATCGATTAAAATAAAATCAGTGGGAATATAGTCCATGTAGTGTCAAGACAATGGAAGAAGAGCCTAACCTCAATTCTCAAATGACGGCCCAAATCATAACACCACATATGCTAGAATGAATACCTACATTTTTTTATCCGCATAATCAGAGTCTACCTATAAACCACATTATGAACCAAGGAAACCAACTTCTTGGATTTGGGTTCTTGAGTAGAAGTATATAATGCTTAAAATCCAAAGATGTAACGCTAAGAAATAACAACCTATTAAAATGAAATCAGTTGGAATACGGTCAGTGTATCAAGGAGGGTAGAAAAAGAGCCTAACCTCAACTCTCAGACGACGGCCCAACTCATATTGTGCATCTGCATCACCCATGTCTGCAGCTTCCACTAGTAGAGCAGCTCCACTGTTGGAAAATATAATCAGAAAACAAAAAAATTCAAATTCAAATCTTATTTACTCACTGTGGTCAACATTATACAGATCCAATAACATGTAATAAACAAAAATCCTCTAGGGTGTATTCACATGGCTTTACATGACCCAGGTGCTTGATATTTCAGCTGGAACCTAGACAACCAATACCTTCCATGATTATTTGAATTCCACTTCCAAAGCCAGTTCAAATTTTGTTTTGCAGTCTAATACACACAAAAACCCCAAAAAAGAGAACTCTCTATCATCATTTTACACTGATTAAACCTAATAAAACTCAAAATTTACAATTAAAAACCCTAATTATAATAAACTAAAAAATTGACAATCAAAATTAAAATAAAACTCAAAATGGAACAAAACCCAATTCATGTCAAGGTATTAATCCTTATATTCTAATCAGAAATTTTTAAACCCCCTAAAAATTCCTCCAATTTTATAAAATCAAAATTGTCTGAAGCATACGTAATACATAAAAGAAGGACTCTTACAAAATTATCACCGATTTCTCTACCCTCATCGATTTTGATCGAAACTGGTGAAAAAAATCGTTTCTGTAACCAGCGCGATTAAAGACAACATAGGGAAGAAGGAGCATAAGGTATTTGTACCGAACAGGTGGATGGTGGTTGTGGCGGTGGAAAGATAAAGACGATGGTGACAAGGTTGTGTATATTTAGACGGAGGTGGTGGCTTTGCTCCTGTTGCAGAGAAGAACGAAAGTGAAATAGGTTTAGGGTACAACCCTCACATCTCATTCTTATCCTGGTAGCATTATCAGAAAACCGCCCCGCTATAACTTTCTAAAGTGGTGCCCCGAGGACGAGTTATGGATGCTGCAATAACTCATTTATATAGTAACAGTTAACCTACAGATATGTTATCATAATGTCAATAATGGTAACGGATTCCAGCTGTTACAATAACATAGGTGTACAGCTACAGTTATAGTCTTAAACAGTTACAACATATAACTACAGTGACGCTTTAAAACTGTTACCGTATAACAAACGTATAGGTAACTGTTTTTACAAGAAACTGTTATCGTTATTTGACAATCCAATATTTAGTAACAGGTATTTTATGAACTGTCACCTTAAGAAAGTATGAACTGTTACGAAAAGCCATATTTCTACTAGTGATTGGTCCTATCCGCATTCTCAAGAAGATCAGCAACAATGCATATGTTGTCGACCTCCCAGCTAATATGAACATTTCGTCCACATTCAATGTTAAGGATATCTTTCCTTACTTTCCCGGCGATAATGTTTCTCTTCCAACACCAAACTCGGGGTCGAGTTCTTTTCAAGAAGGGGGGCCTGATGTAGAACATCTAGACAAAGTCACCCCTGTTTGACATTAGTGTCAAACCGTATTCTATTTCTAGTATTATTTCCTAATTTATGATTTCCCTATTCTAGAACATATTAGTTACCTAGTTTGGTATGATTTCCTTTTCTAGTTTTATTACTTTTAGGAAATAGTGAAGCCTATATAAGAAGGCCTAGCCTTGTAGAATTCCTACACATTCAACATTATTATCTTATTTGATTTATCAAAGATATTTTATTTAGTTATTGTTCTCTAGTTTTCTTATAACTTTTGTGAATCTATTGATTTCACACTAGTTTTCACTACCTTTTGGATCCTTGATCCAAAATTATTACGCTTCCGCTACGTTACCATCTTTCTTTCGAGGATCATGTCAGGAAGTCTCTTATAATATTGAGCGAGAAGCTCTTCATATGGGTTTCGACTAAGGGGTCCCTCTCGTTCGTCAGCTGGCAGCTCCAGAGGGTCAATTATCGGACGTTCTTCATGCTAGTGTTCTTGCGCCGGGTAGAAGTCTCCCTTTCTTGCTTTCGGAACGAAATCCATCGACTACCTCCAAGTATAACGCATTCTGGCAGAGTGAATTCCTCGTCATCCAGGAATTTGTGAAAGCCTTTGTGGAGAACACTCGTGGAAGGCCTTCCGCCGAGATTTTAGCAAAACATCCGTTGTTGAGGGATACTTCTTTAACCAAAAGGAAATCTGTCGGTCTGGACGTAGACAGTCCCCAAGTGAAGGAGCGAAGGTCTAAGAATCGTGCAAGCGGCTTTCAGTTAGACTCCATGACTATGCCGACTTTTAGTTCACCCAATATGCGGATACGTACGGCTCTCCTCTTGACCTTGGCCTAAATCGTTTATTTCCTTGTTCCTTTTCTGAGAATGCGCCCTTGTTTTCTGTCCAGGGTCTCAGTAGTACAAACTCCTTTGCCAAACTTGCGAGCAGTCAGAAAACATCATTTTTCGAGACAAAGAGCTGCGTTGCAAAGTCTTCCCATGATGACGCGGAACTCGAAAAGGATGAGAGTTCAGGGTCTAGTGATGGCGAGAGAAATTCTTCCTAAAATAGTGTTGAATCTTCGGCTAGTCAGTCTGAAACTGAATCGGTGAGTCCCCTCTATGTTTTTTTTTTTTTTTTTTTTTTTTTTTTAACTAAATTTTGATTTTTAGGAGGAAACCGTTCATGGGGATGATCTTGAAGTGGAAAACCACCAGAGTAAAGACATAGCCGTACTTCCCACTGTGGAAACTGTGCCATCTAGCGACTTGGACATGGAGATTCATCGTCCCGAGGGTGCTGCCGTGACTCAGGTGGAGGAGAGCACTTCGGGGGGTGAAATCGTAGTTAGGGATTTCCTGCCAGTTGCTGATTCATTTGCAGGTGCCACCTTCAATCTTCCGTATCTGGCCCCTTTCCCAGGTCATGTGTTGATTGGTTGATTTAGCGTGCCAGCTAAATATTCAACATTGTACACCAAGATTTGGGAAAGTTATGGTCACATTTCCACGACTAAGAAGATCACTAGTCGACATGCATTAGTCAAGCATGTGGAGGAAGCCTTGTCTTCGATTGATGAGATGTGCAACATGACTGGTCATACAATTCTGAGGATGTAATATCGAGCAGGAAGTTCCATCGTGACATGTGCGTGGGCTTCGAATTCAACAGTCCTTGGTTCGTTTAAGGTGTCTTTGATGTTGAAAGGTCGTTGGCTGAAGTAGTTGAAGGTCCTTTCGCTGACATGATGAAGAAGCAGGAAGTGGAATTCAAGAAGTTGTGCAGGAAGCTAAAACTTAAGAGGGTGGCTCTCCCAAGCACGAGGGAGGCCTTTGCCAAAAGGAGCAAGTCGCTGTTGGAAAACTTCCCTTGAATATATATCTGTCTTCTGGACCTCTTATCTTTAGGTTTTTTTTTGAAAGGCAAATGAGACGCCTGGTTTTGGTTCTTGATTTTCTAATTTCCTAGGGTTAATAGATAAATGCTACCTTTACGGTTTTGGATTATATATATTATTTTTTTTGAATGAAATGTTTAGAATTGAATTGTCTTTGGCTATGAATGAAAGTGACGCAGACATCCCAGGAAAACCATGGAACCGTGTGTTGGTAGATGACATGGGATGAAACATGGCTATAAGTTTTATCAGAACTTGAAAAAAAGAAGAAAACCACATATTTTTGTCTAGATATAAGACTTACTCGGTTTGTCAGGTATTTTGATGAGAATAAACTTTCCGGGTATAGGACCAAGTTTTTTTTTTCTTTTCGAGAAACATGGTCATGGGAAGTCCCCAGTCTTCCGATTCGTTGCTGAGTTGTCTGATAACTGCGCCGTTAATCCCTTGGAGGATCGTTTTCCTTCCAGCCTCTGAGAAGTCCCCAGTCATCCCTTGTCGTGTCATGACTGATGATCCAGTCGTCGATTAACTGAGTCGGAGTGGATCGCCTTCCTCTACCATCTTGACGTCTGGGTCGAAAAATGAAATTGCTGGTTGAAAATTGACATTTTAACCGAAAGATCGAACCTCCCACTGTGGTCGCCAATTGTTTGTAGGTGAAAATGGTTTCTGCTGATTTCGGTAATTGTGGGTGTGCAGGTGAGAAACAATTTAAACTTTAAACAATGTACTGCAAGGGAGTACTTTAGATTCTAGAGATCAATTTGTACAAGTCCGGCCTAAACCAAGAAATGGTCGTTCCAAACTTGCCTCGGTCACAAAGTGGAGCAGAATGGATTGGTTTTGGGGAGGGAAGCAAGGAAAGTGGTGAGACCAGAATAGTTGATTCTGGAAGAGTAGTTAGGTTACTACGACTTGTTATCAGAAAAGTGAGAGAGCTCCCAAGGTGAGCTAGCAAGTAAGTATTTCTGAGTGTTGTATCTCCCATCTGAACTTGTTGTTCAATGGAAATAGGTAAGACCTATTTATATAAGTCGGAGTAAAAACGTACCCTGGTCTCATTAAGGAGTGGGCAAGTAAATGGGAGGAGGTGATAACCGTATGCATGGAATTGATGTTTCCATAAAGTGGTTAACGCATGAAACTGGTTTTCATGAAACTGCTAACGTTATGGAATTGATGTCCCATAAAATTGTTAACGCATGTGCTTTATGTCCCATGAACATTTCACACATAACTTCCCATATTTACTAACCGCCTTACCCTTATGACACTTCCTTATGACGGACGTAGTGTACGCCGCACGATGTAAACCGCCAAACCAATACCTAAAGAGGATCCCCCCGTTTGTGTTGATGTTTCGAATGTTTTGGAAAACATGTAGCACGTTGTTGCGGCTTGGCAAGTCAAGCTCGGGAAACTTGCCAGCCTGGTGACCTTCGACGGTCGGGATTTTGCATCTTGAGAGGAGAGGCAACCGTTGATCGTTGCACTCCTTTGTTTTGGTAGCCGCGTAGTGAGGGCCAATGTGGTGGCGTGGCTAGGTTTGCATGTAGTTGGCATGGCAAGGTTTGGCGTGGCCAAACTTAGGTTTTCGGGCCAAAGGTTACCATGTGTCGTCTGGTAACCTTGGATGGCTAGGATTTGCTCCTGGGTTTGAAGGGCAACCATTGCTCGTTGCACGCCTTCATTTTGGTAGCCGCGTAGTGAGGGCCAACACGGTGGCGCGGCTAGGTTGGCATGCCGTTGGCATGGTAAGGTTTGGCGTGGCCAAACTTAGGTTTTCGGGCCAAAGGTTACCATGTGTCGTATGGTAACCTTGGATGGCTAGGATTTTCTCCTGGGTTTGAAGGGAAACCGTTGATCGTTGAACGCATTTGTTTTGGTAACCGCGCAGTGAGGGCCAACGTGGTGGTGCGGCTAGGTTGGCATGCCGTTGGCATGGACAAACTTAGGTTTTTGGGCCAAAGGTTACCATGTGTCGTCTGGTAACCTTGGATGGCTAGGATTTGTTCCTGGGTTTGAAGGGCAACCGTTTGATAATTGCACGCCTCCATTTTAGTGGCCGCGTAGGGAAGGCCAACAGGGTGGCGCGGCTAGGGTGTGGTTAGGCTTGGCATGTGGGGCCAAGGGTTCGCCTTGGGCATGGCTAGCTTTGGCTAGGTGCGATTTTGGATTGGCATGTGGGGACAAGGGTTTTCCATGGGCGTATGACGTGGATAGGGAAAAGGCAAGGGCGTCTGGCTTGGCATGATGTGACTAGCATGGCTAGGGCCAAGGTAAAGTGTGTTTGGCATGGCGCGGCTAGCTTGGCTAAGTTTGGTTTGGCTTGGCATGTGGGGCCAAGGGTTCGCCTTGGGCGTGTGGCGTGGCTAGGGCCAATGAAAGGGCGTTTGGCTTGGCATGATGTGACAACCATGGCTAGGGCCAAGGCAGAGTGCGTTTGGCATGGCGCGGTTAGCGGGGCTAGGTTTGGTTTTGCTTGGCATGTGGGGCCAAGGGTTCTCCTTGGGCGTGTGGCGTGGCTAGGACGTTTGGCTTGGCATGATGTGACTAGCATGGCTAGGGCCAAGGTAGAGTGCGTTTTTCATGGCGCGGTTAGCTTGGCTAGGTTTAATTTGGCTTGGTATGTGGGGTCAAGGGTTTGCCATAGGCGCATGGTGTGACTAGGGCCAAGGCAAGGGCGTTTGGCTTGGCATGATGTGACTAACATGGATAGGTCTAAGGCAGAGTGCGTTTGGCATGGCGCGGCTAGCTTGGATAGGTTTGGTTTGGCTTGGCATGTGGGGCCAAGGGTTTTCCATAGGCGCATGGCGTGACTAGCTTGGGATAGGTCCGTGACCAAGCTAGGGTTTTGGTTCAAAGGTCGTTTGGTAACCTTAAACGGCCAGGATTTTCTCCATGGGATTGAAGGGAAACCGTTGATTGTTGCACACCTTCGTTTGATAGACGCGTAGTGAAGGGCAGTATGGTGGCGCGGCATGGGGCCATGGCGAGGTGCGTTTGGCATGGCGCAGTAGGTATGGAAGGCATGATTTGCCATTGGCACGGAGGTGCGGCTAGCATGGTTGGCATGCTTTGGCGCGGTCGATGTGGCTGGCATGATTTTCCATTACACAGAGGTGCGGCTAGCATGGTTGGCATGCTTTGGCGCGGTCGGTGTGGCTGGCATGATTTGCCATTGGCACAGAGGTGCGGCTAGCATGGTTGGCATGCTTTGGCGCGGTCGGTGTGGCTGGCATGATTTGCCATTGGCACAGAGGTGCGGCTAGCATGGTTGGCATGCTTTGGCGCGGTCGGTGTGGCTGGCATGATTTGCCATTGGCACAGAGGTGCGGCTAGCATGGTTGGCATGTTTTGGCGCGATCGGTGTGGCTGGCATGATTTGCCATTGGCACAGAGGTGCGGTGATAGGATCCGGAGATGCCTATATAATATAATAAACCACAATCGCACGGTGTCTAACTAGTAGACAGAGGCAAGTACGGGTCGTTCCCACAAGGTGCGGTGGAAATACTATAATTAATATCTCTAATAAAAATTAACCAGAAAAGATGTTTCTTTTGGATTTTTGAAAGAATAATAACCGAAAAATAAAACTGAACTAATAAAATGAATTCAATTGGACAGACGGTAACCAGGGTTTATGGGTTCCACTACTATTTCTAATTGAGTACCGAAAAGCATTCGAATTCCAAATATGCATTTATATCTTCGTTCTATCGCAACACCTATTATTGTTATAATTATCGATAATAAACTCGCATCTCCTAAGTATAACCCATCAGAGTTTCCTAAGCATGGACTATCAAATTATAATGACAAGAAGATTATTGAAATATAATTATCGGTTCACAATCACTATTTGTGTCGTCTAAGCATAACCCATCAAATGATTTAACCTAAGCATGGATTATCAAATACTATAACAAATAAAATTGGAACACGAAATACATTTATGCATTTAGGCTTTTAATTCGTACTAAGCCAGTGGAGCAATAACAAATATTATTTATAAAATCAATAAATCATAAATATTGGATTTCGATAATTCTATTCAAAATAGCCTAATACCAAATTAATCCAAATTATTTCATAATGGTCTAAGCTTGAAGTAGTTTCCACAGAAAAAACCATAGCCACAAAAGACTAGCAAAACAGGGTTATGGATTTCTTAAAATCCATAAAAACAAATAACAAGAAAAAGATATCGAGATTTCACTATTGTCGGCAATGGAACCCTTCTTCTCCTCCTTGTGTTGTGCCGCCATAAATCTTCACGGTTGACTCCTCTTCTCGATCTCTTTTCCTTCTCTTTGCGGCTCTACAGCCGGCCTCCCCCTTCTGTTCTTGTCGATTGAAAAATATAAGGGTTGCAAAGAATTCCAACTTGGACCGAGCAAAAATGCCAAAGCCCAGTTCATAACTAGCACCCACTACTAAGTCCAACTGTTTCCCAAAGTGGCCACAACTCCAATTCCATTCATCGTACAATCCATCTCTAAAATCTTCTTTTAACGGCAAAACCAACTCCAGCCATTACCACGATCGATGACTTGAATCCAACATCTCCAGCCAAGTCACGTCCAAGCTTACCATGCAAACACCGTTGGCACCAGCAGGTCACGGCCGATCACTACCACCAACAGTTTCTCTTCAATCTAGCTACAGCACCAACTCTTTGCTTCTCAGAACTCCGACCATAACTCGAACAATCACTGTATTTAATCTCCACCAGAAAACCCCAGTTCGACCGTTGTTGTTGTATCCGGTGTAAAGACGACCACCATTTTGAGAACTGCAACCATCTTCCACTCGATAACAACCCCCCATATGGAGCCAGTTAAGCAAACACATGCATCTCTTCTAACTCTAGCCAACTAACAACCGACCCATTTCAGTTCGAATCCATTTTCGCTCGCTGCTGCTTTCAATGATTCATCACCTCCAAACCCCATTCTCTTTGGCTATCTCCACCAGCTCCTTCTAAGGTCCGGCCAAGTATTCTTTCCGTCATAGCCATCAGAAACACTGACTCCAATCATTTACTTCAGTCATTAACTCTTCCTATCCATCTTATCACCGTTCAGTCCGTCCATCTAACTTCAGCTCCTTCCAGACTTTGTTGCTTTTACAACTCCATCAAACACAACCATTAGCTTGTAGTAGATGACTTCATACCCTTCTCTTTATACCGGCAGACCAAACCCATCGCCATTGGCATATCTCTATCTTCTCACCATCGACCACAGACAAGACTAGCTACTGGTCAGCTAAACGTCTTCTTCCACCGGTGGTAACAACAGCAAACTCGACAGCAACTCAATTCTTCTCCATCCCAACAACAGCGTACATCTGCTACGACCAACTCATACGGCAGCCATGCATTCAATGTCAATAGCATCGTTTAACACCACCACTTCCCTGTGTTGTCACTAAAATCCTTTGGAGTTCCATCTCAAAAATGTAATGGCAGCTGCTTGGAGAAACTCCCTTCTCTTTCGAACTTCACAAAGAAAATGCTCCACCCAACGGAAGATGATGTTCTTTAATAATATACCACTAACGGACATGTGGTATGTGACTAGCCACGTCTGTTGTCGTTCACTTGGCTAACTAGTGGGATTGACGTTCTTAAAATATGCACAAGCAACTCCCTTGCTTCTCTGTCTCCAGCCTTATGATATATCTAGTGGTGCTGAAATTAATTAAAACTCCTGGCTCATTTTGGTGCCGTAAGTAGCAACGGTAGCAAACGCCATTTATCTTTTAATTAGTCATCTTTGACTCGATTATCGAATTCACGCGTACTTTCTACAAAAGCACTTAAATAGTATCGTTAGCCAAAATATCAAGTCCAAACTAATATAAATATGAGTATAAAATGTAGCACAAACGTGCTTATCAACACCCCCACACTTATATTTTGCTCCTCCCGAGCAGAACCAGAACGAAAATATATTCGCTCCACAGCTGGATATAGAAATGTCTGCTAAACAACGAAACGATGTCTGCTAAACAACAAGACAGAACCACTAAACAGTGGTTTAAAGAAGTCTGCTAAACAGCAAGACAAATCCACTAAACAGTGGATAGAGAAATGTCTGCTAAACAACTGGACAGAAAGACCCGCTAATTAGCTGATCATATCATGCATTTTTATTTTTTTTTTAAGACCCGCTAAACAGCTGGTCATAATATGCATTTATTTTAAAAGACCCGCTAAACAGCTGGTCATAAGAACATGAAAAGAAAACCAAAAATAGACCCGCTCAACAGCTGGTCATAGGTTGCCAACCAATAGCTTTGTGTGATTCTGGGGTACTTTCATTTCTATTTAATTATTTATTTCAGAATAAAATGAAAAAAAAATTAATTTGTTTTGGACCGCTCAACAGCTGGTCACAATATGCAAGAAAATACCTGAAAAATAAAAATTAAAAGTTAATAACCACTCCCCCACACTTAAACATTACATTGTCCGCAATGTAGAGTCATCCAATGTAAAAATTAAGGTGGGAAATTCATAATATTCAAATAGTAAACAAATAAAAATAAAACAAGAAAATAAAATTACGTACCTACTGGATTATACTTACAAGACTCTCCATATATCAACAACCTAAATAATTGGGGATCAAACCAGAGCACAATATATACAAACAATGACAACCTCAAATCCTCGATGTATCAACGTAAAGATATAAAGACTACCAAAAGGAAATAGCCACCCCCAAACCTAATTTTTGCAAAGGATATATCATCGGTAACAAAAATTACCGACTCAAGTGGTTCACTGGGGATGGAAACTGAAACGCTCTGGGAATCATGCACAGGCAAAGAGAATTCACGAGATGCAAAATAATCTAGTAATATTGGAGAAGCACACAGTTCTAATCCAAAATTAGGAATCTTCCGAAAAGTTGTGCTAATAATTCTAGGTGTATTAACTTCTCCACTAGGTTTGCAAACCTGTACTAAATCATCATCATAAACATCATTAACCTGGGAATCAATAGGAATATCACAATAAAGATGATTAAAAGAAACCTTATAGATAGAGTGTAATGTCTCTAAGTCGTTAGACTTTACGGTCTCTTCGGAATTAACACATTCTTCATAAGCATCATTGTTATAGCACTGATATGTCACACCGTATAAAAGAATGGTGTCCTCAATCCTAAACTCATCCTTTTGAATAGGCGAGTGATCAGTAACACGATCAGGAGTTGGACTAAATACACCACTTTCACTTGGTATGACAATGTCTTTATTCCTATGATCACAACTATCAAGTTCATCAACATTATCCATACACATTGATTCATTAGTTAAAGAGATTTCATCATAAATATAATCAGTATTAGAAAAATTAGAACATGTCTCCTCTGTAAGACCACAATCTTCTACCGACTGCGTTAGTTGAGCAATCGATAAAGCATTTTGTTCAGCAAGTTCAGCTATATGAGCATGGGCTTTACTAAGCTCGGCAAAAAATAACTCATTTGCTTTGATCTGTTCAGCAATGTCAATATTGAGGCGTTCTAGCAAAGATAGTTGTGATACAGATGGGTCATAGTAAGATTGATCATCTCTCTCATACTGTGACGGAGAAGTGTGTGCATAATAATTGGAATCAACACATTGTGGCTCATAATCAGGGTAAGGTTGGTAATGATCATAACCTAATTCACAAGGTCCGGAATGATCATACCTATGAGAATAATTCCAATCATTATTTACACACTCGACAGGTTCTTGATAATGAGAAGGTGCATATGCATACTCCTCATGAAAAATATCAGATGACTCCTCTGTCTCAGCTCTTTTGGTAAGATTCCAAAAAGCTATAAATGAAGTCAACTTGCTGGAAACCATTATACAAAGTAATTCTCAATAACTCACCTTGCAAAAGCTTTGCGAGAATATCAAGTACTTACTTTAGGCATGTTGTTGACTGCAATCGCCGCTCTTCAGACTAAGGTACCTATGAAAAATCAAATAAGCTACGTAAAAAGAACTAAAAGAAAATATAAAAGTAAAAGTAAAAATAAGCTATGTACACAATAAAAAAATAACTATATTTACAAAATCAAAAATACTGATTACAATATTCCACAGCCCCTCCCCGGCAGCGGCGCCAAAAATTGATAGGATCCGGAGATGCCTATATAATATAATAAACCGCAATCGCACGGTGTCTAACTAGTAGACAGAGGCAAGTACGGGTCGTTCCCACAAGGAGCGGTGGAAATACTATAATCAATATCTCTAATAAAAATTAACCAGAAAAGATGTTTCTTTTGGATTTTTGAAAGAATAATAACAGAAAAATAAAACTGAACTAATAGAATGAATTCAATTGGACAGACGGAAACCAGGGTTTATGGGTTCCACTACTATTTCTAATTGAGTACCGAAAAGCATTCGAATTCCAAATATGCATTTATATCTTCGCTCTATCACAACACCTATTATTGTTATAATTATCGATAATAAACTCGCATCTCCTAAGTATAACCCATCAGAGTTTCCTAAGCATGGACTATCAAATTATAATGACAAGAAGATTATTGAAATATAATTATCGGTTCACAATCACTATTTGTGTCGTCTAAGCATAACCCATCAAATGATTTAACCTAAGCATGGATTATCAAATACTATAACAAATAAAATTGGAACACGAAATACATTTATGCATTTAGGATTTTAATTCGTACTAAGCCAGTGGAGCAATAACAAATATTATTTATAAAATCAATAAATCATAAATATTGGATTTCGATAATTTTATTCAAAATAGCCTAATACCAAATTAATCCAAATTATTTCATAATGGTCTAAGCTTGAAGTAGTTTCCACCGAAAAAACCCTAGCCACAAAAAGTCTAGCAAAACATGGTTATGGATTTCTTAAAATCCATAAAAAAAAAATAACTAGAAAAAGATATCGAGATTTCACTATTGTCGGCAATGGAACCCTTCTTCTCCTCCTTGTGTTGTGCCGCCATAAATCTTCACGGTTGACTCCTCTTCTCGATCTCTTTTCCTTCTCTTTGCGGCTCTACAGCCGGCCTCCCCCTTCTGTTCTTGTCGATTGAAAAATATAAGGGTTGCAAAGAATTCCAACTTGGACCGAGCAAAAATGCCAAAGCCCAGTTCATAACTAGCACCCACTACTAAGTCCAACTGTTTCCCAAAGTGGCCACAACTCCAATTCCATTCATCGTACAATCCATCTCTAAAATCTTCTTTTAACGGCAAAACCAACTCCAGCCATTACCACGATCGATGACTTGAATCCAACATCTCCAGCTCAGTCACGTCCAAGCTTACCATGCAAACACCGTTGGCACCAGCAGGTCACGGCCGATCACTACCACCAACAGTTTCTCTTCAATCTAGCTACAGCACCAACTCTTTGCTTCTCAGAACTCCGACCATAACTCGAACAATCACTGTATTTAATCTCTACCAGCAAACCCCAGTTCGACCGTTGTTGTTGTATCCGGTGTAAAGACGACCACCATTTTGAGAACTGCAGCCATCTTCCACTCAATAACAACCCCCCATATGGAGCCAGTTAAGCCAACACATGCATCTCTTCTAACTTCTCAGCTTCCCAGCTCCGTATATAGCACCAAAACTCCACTCTCGTTACTGATGTGTCAATCTCCGTCACCTGGTTAATTCCTTGTCCACAGCCAACAAAAAGAACCATTATTCATCTCAGCTACAACTGACATACAAGCCATCGTCACCCACCAGCTTCCCTGTCCAACTTTCGGCACCTTCCTTGATTTTCAGTCCTGCTAACTTCACTTATTTCCTGCTACAGCCAGCTCCACTCGAGCACAAACCATCATCACTGCCTACTTTTGATTGCCGAGAGTTGCTACCATCGTTGTTGCTGTAATGAACTCGAGTCAACCAACAACGGAACCATTTCAGTTCGAATCCATTTTTGCTCGCTGCTGCTTTCAATGATTCATCACCTCCAAACTCCATTCTCTTTGGCTATCTCCACCAGCTCCTTCTAAGGTCCGGCCAAGTATTCTTTCCGTCATAGCCATCAGAAACACTGACTCCAATCATTTACTTCAGTCATTAAATCTACCTATCCATCTTCTCACCGTTCAGTCCGTCCATCTAACTTCAGCTCCTTCCAGACTTTGTTGCTTTTACAACTCCATCAAACACAACCATTAGCTTGTAGTAGATGACTTCATACCCTTCTCTTTATACCGGCAGACCAAACCCATCGCCATTGGCATATCTCTATCTTCTCACCATCGACCACAGACAAGACTAGCTACTGGTCAGCTAAACGTCTTCTTCCACCGGTGGTAACAACAGCAAACTCGACAGCAACTCAATTATTCTCCATCCCAACAACAGCGTACATCTGCTACGACCAACTCATACGGCAGCCATGCATGCAATGTCAATAGCATCGTTTAACACCACCACTTCCCTGGGTTTTCACTAAAATCCTTTGGAGTTCCATCTCAAAAATGTAATGGCAGCTGCTTGGAGAAACTCCCTTCTCTTTCGAACTTCACAAAGAAAATGCTCCACCCAACGGAAGATGATGTTCTTTAATAATATACCACTAACGGACATGTGGTATGTGACTAGCCACGTCTGTTGTCGTTCACTTGGCTAACTAGTGGGATTGACGTGCTTGAAATATGCACAAGCAACTCCCTTGCTTCTATGTCTCCAGCCTTATGATATATCTAGTGGTGCTGAAATTAATTAAAACTCTTGGCTCATTTTGGTGCCGTAAGTAGCAACGGTAGCAAAAGCCATTTATCTTCTTAATTAGTCATCTTCGACTCGATTATCGAATTCACGCGTACTTTCTACAAAAGCACTTAAATAGTATCGTTATCCAAAATATCGAGTCCTAACTAATATAAATATGAGTATAAAATGTAGCAGAAACGTGCTTATCATGCGGCTAGCATGGTTGGCATGCTTTGGCGCGGTCGGTGTGGCTGGCATGATTGCCATTGCACACGTGGGAATTAGGGTTTAGCTTGTCGTAACCCTAATTTGAAAAAGATACCCCGGTAATTATTTAGGAACACATTAAAGGTTTCAGTAAATGTGCCTAGTAAATGCTTGTTACTTTAAATGTTGTGACATCACTGTCTTCTAGGGTTTAGTGTTTTACGATTTTAACCCTAAGATAAAAACCACCATCAACACCTGTATTATCCAACAGTTTTCAGCAATTAGTTTTCAACAATGGAGGATGAATCTTCAAATTCGAATGTTACTGCTCAATCTCTACAAGTGATGAACCAAACCCTAACTTGATTGGAACGTTTTGATGGTGATAATTTTACTCGTTGGCAAGAGACTGTGAAGTTTTTCCTAATCAACATCAAGTTATAGTACATACTTGAAGACGGTTTGGATGAAATTCCTGCATCATCAGAAAAAGACACTGATGATTTGAAGGCCAAAAGGAAAAAGCGTCAGGAAGATGATTTTATGTATCGTGGTCATATTTTGAAAGCCTAGGAACTAATGTTTACAATTCCCATCGAAGTATTTCGTATGCAAAGGAATTATGGACTACGCTTGACAACAAATAAAAGATTTCTGAAGCAAGCAACAAGAAATTCCTGATTTGCAACTTGATGGATTTTAAAATGGTTGACAGTAAGTCAATTATTTCCCAGGTCAGTGAACTTTTACTCATTGTTAATCATCTTAAGGATGCTGGAATTGAACTTGCTTCTGCCTTTCTTGTTAGGGTTATTATTTCTCTTCTTCCCCCTTTTTGGAATGGTTATAAGAAGAAACTTAAGCATGTCGAAACTGATTATGATTTAGAAGGATTACAACATCATCTTCATATTGAAGAAGACTCTCGTAAACGAGAAATCAAGGATAGTCAACAAACTTAGGATCATTTTAAGGTTAATAGTGTAGACTTTTCTAAGACACCAAATGATTTGGAACCTAACAATGATACTCAGTTTAAGAAGAAACATCCCAACAAATAGAGTAAGATGAAGGGCACTTGCTACTTCTGTGATAAACCCGACCATATTGCTCATGACTATCGTCTTAAAAAGAAACAACAGGGATAAAAAAAGGAGGCAAATATGGTTGATGAAAAACTTGCTATTGTAGTGCAAGCCGCCATTGCCGTTTCTAATGATGAGGGTGGATGATGGTACGACAGTGGTTCAACTATCCACATCTATAAACATAGACATCTTTATAAGACATTTGAACTGGTGACTGACAAAGGAAACCAAATTACTTCTGTAAATAACTATCGAAGCAAAGTAATTGGAAAGAGCACTGTGGAACTTCTGTTTACTTCGAGAAACTGTTACTCTTACTAATGTTTTACATGTAACAGATGTTGTGAAAAACATGTTTCCGACGACCTTGTTATGAAGGCCGGATTGAAGACGACCTATGAGTCTAGTAAGTTTATATTGTCCAAAAATGGTGTGTTTGTTGGACAAGGATATGCTTGTAATGGGATGGTTAAGATTAATTTAATAAATAATGGTTCTTCTTATACTGTTGACTCCGTTGATTTATGGTATGGTAGATAAGGACATGTGAATTGTGGTTCCCTTAGAAACATGAAAACATTAGGATTAATTTCTGATTGCAACTTTGACAATGTTTCTAAATGTGAATTCTGTGCAAGCAAAAATAGATAGAATATCCTTTAAGTATGTAGTAAGAAATTCTTCCTTGCTTGAATTAGTACATAGTGATGTTGGTGATCTTAAAAATCACATGACTCATGGTGGAAAAAAATACTATGTCACTTTTATTGGTGATTATACTACGTATGCTTATACTTACTTGATGAAATCTAAGGATGATGTCTTTAACATGTTTAAAATATACAAAGAAGAAGTAGAGACACAATTAGGATTGAAAATTAAGATTTTACGTTTTGATCGTGGTGGTGAGTATTTTCCTAATAAATTAAATTCTTTTGTCAAGAGCATGGTTTAATTCATCAATTTACTGCACCTTATACACCTCAACAAAATGGTGTTGCTGAAAGAAAGAATGGAACTTTGGTAGAGATGGTTAATGTTATGCTTATTAGTTCCAATTTGCATAATTATTTGTGGGGTGAAGCAATGTTATCTGCATGTTATATTTTGAATAAAATTCCTTTGAAAAAGAAGAATGTTTGTCCATATAAAATGTGGTTTAATAGGAAACCAAATTGGAGAAGACTTAAAGTTTGGGGTTGTTTAGAACATGTTAGAAATCCTGCTCCTAAAAGACCTAAGTTAGGAAATAGGGTGTATAAATGTGCTTTTGTAGGTTATTCACTTAAAAGTATCACTTACAAATTTTTAATCCTTGACACTTTTGAGATTATAGAATCTGTAGATGTGGAATGTTTTGAGAACTTAAATAAGAATAGTTCCCAAATACAACCCATATATAACTCATTGTTACCTAGTCTAGAATATGTAGAGCCTAATAACAATGATGAACATTCTGCTCCTATTCGGGACATAGAAGATACTTCTGAAATTGTAGAAGATATCAAACCTAGAAGAAGTAAGAGAGCAAGAAAAGCGAAAAGTTTCGGTCTAGGTTTTGTACAATATCTTGTAGAAGGTAATAAGAATGAAATTCTTAGTGTTACTAAATATGTTATGCATGTTGATGATGACCCTAAAACTTATGTTGAGGATATGAGTTCCAGATATGCTAGTTTCAGGAAAGAGTCTATCAATGATGAAAAGAATTCAAGTTTGACTAACGATACTTGGATATATTGTGATTTACCTCCAAGCGCAAAGCCTATTGGATGTAAATGGATATTCAAAAGAAAGATAAATGCCGATGGTACCATTGATAAGTTTAAAGCCAGATTAGTTGCTAAGGGTTATAAGCAAAAACATGGAATTGATTACTTTGATACATATGCTCCTATTTCTCGCATCTCATCTATTCGTTGTTTGATTGCACTTGCTTCTATTCACAAGTTAATTATTCATCAAATGGATGTCAAAACTGCTTTTCTAAATGGTGATTTAAAAGAAGAAATATATATGGAATAACCTGAAGGTTTCACATTAGCAGGCCAAGAAAAGAAGGTTTGCAAGTTGGTCAAATATCTTTATGGCTTGAAGCAAGCTCCCATGCAATGACATGAGAAGTTTGACAAAGTGACTTTGACATATGGTTTTATTGTTAATGATGCGGATAAATGTATCTATAGTAAGCATGATAGTTCAGGATGTGTAATTCTCTAATTGTATGTTGATGATATGCTTATTTTTGGATCTGACATATCTCATATTGAAGAAACAAAGAAGTTTCTTAGTTTTAACTTTGACATGAAGGATTTAGGAGAGGCTGATGTGATCTTTGGAATTAAAATCCTAAGAAAGGGAAATGAGTTGCCTTTAACCCAATCTCATTAAATTGAGAAATTTCTCAAGAAGTATGGTTATTTTGATGACATCCCAGGCATCACTCCTTTGGATCCTAATGTAAATTTAATGAAGAACACTGGACATTTATCATGCAAAACTTGAATATTCCAGTGTTATTGGAAGTATTATGTATGCAATGCAGTACACAATACCAGACATAGCCTAAGCAGTGGGAATGTTATGTCGTTTTTCAAGTAACCCATGATTTGAACACTGGAAAGCAGTTTCAAGAGTGTTGGCTTACTTGAAAGGAACCATTGATTATGGTTTGCATTATCAAGGCTATCCCGATGTATTATAAGGATACAGTGATACTAATTGGAATAAAGTAGAATCCAAATCCAAGTCGACTAGTGGATGTATATTTACATTAAGAGTTGTTGTTGTGTCTTTGAGTTCCAAGATGCAAACCGGTATTTATGATTCAACAATGTTGTCTGTAGGATCAAAATATCGCGACATCAATACTTCGCGAGAGTAATAAACGACTACATTGCGAAGGCATCGCAGAGAAATAATTTAAATGACGCATCAGATGACGACAGCCAGGACATGAGAAAAGTGTGAAGACTTGGCGAGATTTAGGAGTGTCGCGAGGACAAACACTTATACACTTGCGATACTTCGCGAAGGATTCCCGAAAATAAAGGACAGCTTAGCTGTCATACACTATGTAATACCCTATATAAAGGGTCGAATAAGTCTGTTGTGAGGGAGTTCCTTTTGAATTGTTAAGCAAGTCATTAGGAGAGAGAAAATTTAGAGTGATTGTAATTTCTTTAGCTCTGTTCGATTTTCCTTTGTAAACATTTCAAGAAAATAATCAATAAAATCTATAGCAATTGAGCATTCAAATGGATTAGTTGAGTAAATTCTAGTGAGGGGTGTAGTGTGGGATTTCCTGCAACTACATATGCGCTAGAAACAGGGACTTCGAATTCTGTGAAGATCAACATTGTAATTTGGACAAATTTGGAGTAATAAGAAAGGAATTTCATACAATTTACAACAAGTTGCAGAAGTTAAGAAATGGCTAGAAGAAGGAATACATCAGAAAAACCAACAACTGTTAGAAGAAGCAGGAGATTAGCTGAAGAAAAGAGAAATGAAGCAGGTGAACCTTCAAGAGTAAACATGAGGGATAGAGAAGAAGGCCAAATTCAACCACCAATTCAACCAGCAACAAATAGAGTAATAGATTATGATAGAGTGAGTGTGCATACATGGAGATCAGATTCTATGGAGGAAAGAGAAGAAGTGCAACAATTGATAAATTATGGACAAGAGGAAAGAAATCGAGAAGAGATGGGAGAAACAATTCGTGGAAATGAAGAAATCGCAGCGTTAGAAGCGTTGAGGCAAACAGTACATGAAGAAAGGCGGTTAGAAGCGGAAGAACGAGCAAATTTAACAAGGCAAAACCATGAATTAAGAATGGAAAATAGGAGGTTGCAAAATAGAAGGTCAAGAAGTAATACCAGGTCAAGATCAGGATCAGTTAGAGAAGATGTGAGAAGAGCATTGCCTGTAGAAAACGTTAATGAAGAAAATTTGGAAAGAGAGCTAGATTTTGGCAAAGGAGGTCGCGAAGGAAGAGAAGTGGTAGGAGATCATCATATTCCACGTCCTGAAGATCTACAGAATGATCAAAATAATGGAAATCAAGAAAATAGGCATCGTAAAGGGCAGAATAACCAAGTCAATGAAGAAGAAGGAAGAAGAATACTGCATGGGAGAGAAACACGAAGGAAACAAAAGGAAATTGAAGATGACATTGAAAGACATTATGTTGAACAAGCACGCTTAGCTTGCGAGAGGGAGAGATTGAGAGCAGAAGTGGAAGAACGGGAATTCGAAGAGGCGATTCGGCAGAATAATCACGATAATCGAGAAAGAAGGCGCGAGCAAAATCGCAACAATGGAAATATCAATGAAGAATATGAAAGAATACAAAGAAGAACTGATAGAAAACCAAGAAGAGAAAATGACAGATATAATGGTGTGAGAATTCGAGAAAGAGGTGAGGAAGAAAATCGCAGAGAAAGAAAAGAAGAGAGTGAAGAACCAGAAAATATGAGTAGACACGAACGCAGAAGGAGAGAGGCGGAATTAAAAAGACCGATAAATTCGAATTCTGAGGCAAATGAACAAATTTTGAGAAAATTGGCAGAGATGAGAGGAATATTGAACAACAGAAGAGAAGGAGGAAGAAGACTGCTAGATGAAGCCATCGCAGAAGCTGCGAAGAATCCCTTCACATTAGAGGTGCAGCTAGGAGGAATACCCCCGAAATGTAACCTACCAACATTAACCAGCATTTTTGATGGAACAACTTGCGCAATACAACACATCAAGGCTTATGTAAGATGTATGCTACAATGGGAAAATCATGATGCCATATTGTGTAAATACTTCGCATCAAGTTTGACTGGAGAAGCATTGAAATGGTTTGAGGGTTTGCCAAGGAACACCATCACGCCATTCAACCATTTACAAGCTATATTCTTAGGAGCGTATATAAGTAACAATTCTTCGCGACCTGGTATTGAAGATGTATTTGGGCTAAAACAAAGAGTTGGCGAAAGTTTGAGGCATTTGACTGTAAGATGGAAGACAATGTGCAGCGAAATGGCTGGACGGGTGGATGAAAGATACCTCATCCTGTCATTCATAAATGCTATGTTCGCAACCAACTTATTATATGTTCAAATTTTCATAGTCAAGAATACAATTACAATGACTGAGTTGAGAGAACTGCAAGAGAAATATATTGCTTTGGAAGAAAGACAAAATGAAATGGAATCGTATCCGGTTGCGAATACAAGTTCAAGTGTTGCGAATGCAAGTTTATTACCCAAATTAATACACACAGTGGAGAGTACCTCGCAAGGAGAACAAGAAAGAGTGGTAGATGATGGACAACCAAAGTTAGTAGCCATGGGAAGCCGAGATCAGGAAGAATTTGAAATAGAAAGGAATTACTACAACCGTGGTGGAAACAACAAGATCCAAAGACTTGATCACCCGCAAGAAACTTATGGAAGTCAGAGATAGAATTATCATGGAGCGCAGCGACGCCACAGAGTAGTATGGGAAGAAATCAAAATGCCACCACTTAATACTAGTGTGGAAAAAATATGGGAAGCTATACTCGTAATGGAAAACATACCCGCACCATGGAACATGGGGAATGAACCGCCACCAGGTGATAGAAGTCACGAATTCTTCTCTTACCATCGTTTTCATGGACATCTGACGAATGACTGTAGAAACATAAAGAGAATCATCCCAAGGATGATTGATCAAGGAAAGCTGAATCACTTTCTAAAAAGTGAAGAGAAAGTTCAACATTTGCCGCCACCACCAGCAAAGGGGAAAGAAACATTTGTAATAGAAGTTGGAGCGAAAGCTAAAAATTTATTCTGTAATTCCATTGTACACTCATACCGCACAATTGAAGATTTTCATGATAATGTACTCAGTAGGGTTTTCGCGAGGGATGCTGATGATAAAGAAGTCATGAACATTGCGAAGACATCGCAGTTAAAAGAGTGGCAATTGCAGATTATTTCTTTCTCGGCAGAAGAAATACCCCAAGGAAGAGAAATACATGATAGCCCATTAGTTGTAAAACTGGAAATTAATCCAAAACCTGTTGATGGCGAAGATGATGAAGAAGAAAATTGCTGGGCGATCACTAGAATCTTAATTGATACTGGGAGCTCAGTCAACATTCTTTTTTACCATACTTACAAAACTATGGGAGGAAAGGATGAAGATTTGATCCCTTCAACATACAAAATATATGGTTTCAATGGTACCGCGAAAAAGCCCAAAGGAGAAGTTCATATGAGAATACCCTTGCAAGGATTATCAACTGATATTTTGTTCTGTGTGGTCGATGTGGAGTCCCCTTATAATGCATTGATCGGAAGGCCATGGTTGCATGAAATTCTGGATGTAACGTCGACATATCATCAGTGTATAAAGTTCCCTCATCCTAGTGGTGTTGGAATTAAAAGGGAGACTGGATGGAAGGGCAAAAATGTTATGAGGTTGATGTAGAGAGTTGCGAAGAGAGAGCTACAAAAGGAAGGAGTTTGGAAGAAGAATATAAAAGAGGAACAAAGAAAAGAAAGATTGATGGTAGATAACATAAATATAAGGAGAGAAGACACATTGCGAAGCGAAGACATGAAGGAAGTTGAAAGTTATGATGAAAAAGAACTATTAAGAGGTTTTAATGATGCAGAGGCAGAGGGAATCAGGAGTAAAAGGTGTAAGAAGTGAATAGCTGCGAGAAGTGACAAAGATTTAGTGACGAAGGCATGACAAGGATAACAAGAAGAAATAGTAGTTGAAGAAAAATTACGCGAGAATCTCGCTATCGAGAATGTATGAAAATCTGATTGAAGAATTGAAATGAGATTATTACAAACAAAGCAAGATTGTGCGATAGTTTCGCAAACAAAATAACAAGAGATTATCAAAAATGAATGATAGATTGAATTAACAAAAATGAGTGAGTGAGTGAATGGGACGAACCTTTATGGCGTACACCCTAGTTCGCGAATGATATTTCGCAAGAGGCAAATGTAAGACCTAAAGTACGTCATATAAGGGGGTATCTCTTAGCATGGCTCAGGGGGAAGGTTACACCGCTCCTGAAGCCTGGGTCATGGAAATTTGGGGCCCATGAAAGCCTATCCGGGAGAGATACCTTGGATTTCCAACTATATATATTAGGTTATACCCTGGTTGGATGCCCGAGGGTCTCTTCCAAGGAGTCAGTGTATGCTCAAGGCGCCGAGGTACACGGTTGATCCAAGAGTGCCTGGGGCATTTGAAGTGTCTCGGCCATTCTTGGCAAGTCTTGGTATATGATGCACTCGGCCCGAAGAAAACTCCACTTAGGGTGCAGTCTCGTAACCATAAACCATATAGGTATAAGGGATAAGAGGCTGCGAAAACAACTGGTTATTGTTAAGACCGGATGGTAGGAGCTATTCTTGTATGGCCGATGTACGCCTCCTTGAATGGGCAAACAGGGAGAAGATAAGGGCGACACCCTCCATTAGGGAGCTGATAAGTGTCAAAAGACGCAAATGTCATGAGGCTTTATTTTCGCAAGGAAATTTAGACTTGTCATATTTGTGCAATGATCCTGAAGAGGAAAAAATACTAACATAAAGGTAAGGCGAGATCAATGGGTTTTTACATGAAAATGTAAAAACGCCATGCGATTTCGTCGCAAAGACGATAATGTCATGGGGTTTAATATTCGCAAGAATATTTAATCCTGTCATATTATCGCAAATAAAATATCCTGCAGAGGCAAAAATACTTAAGAAATGATAAGACAAGGTCAATGGGTCATTGCTTGAAAATGTAAAGACGTCCTGCGATCTTGTCGCAATGAGGGGTGGCGAAATAAGACCTTTAATAAGGAAGGCAAAATAAGACCACACAAGCAATGATAAGACAAGATCAATAGATTTCTTCATTTATGAAGATATCTTGCGATCTTGTCGCAACGATGCACTTCAAACATAATATAGACATACAGAATTTGAGGAGGCAAATAAGTTTGCGAAAATGCCTACATTTCTTTATCAAGTTACCAACAATAAGGGCAAAGCTCAAAAATTTCATTACTCAGAGATAATTGATCAAATCTCTCATTTGGAAATAAATAACAGAGGCAAGTATGGGAATGAATAAGATATAATCTTGTTATTCATTTCCACATGATAGATTTATGCATTCTTAATATTGGTCAGTTGTATTATAAAGAAGAGTCGCTTGATTAATATGCGCAAGTAAAGAAAATAAAACTGAATTCATATTTAGTAATCCAAGAAATTTACAATAAGGGATTACAGAAATGGAAGATTAAAAGAGTATATGTACAGATATTACAAGAAGTGAAAGAAGAAAAAGAAGTTATTTCTTTGAAGATTCTTCCTCTTTGTCAGATTCTTCGATCTCGCCATTCTTTTCGCCAGACTCTTCTTCTTAACTAGCTTCATTGTCAGAAACATCCGAGAAAGGCATATTTTCTGGAGTAACATCAAGAAGACAAGGGTATGAACTAAGAGGAATGCGATGATCATTGCAAACTACCTCAATAGTTTGGTTGCGAAAGCGAACAACATCATTGTTGAAGTTCGCTACGTAGCTTGCGATTGTTTCTTGGCTTAGAATACTTGTTGTTGCGAAGACAAAAGTCCTGTGCGAGTTGCTCTTTTTCAGACTCAAGTTCTTCAATCCTTGTCTGAAATCTCTTCTCGGATTCTGCAAGACATATGACAATGAATTAACAACTCAATAACAATACTACAGAAATAAGGAGCCGTAAAGTATAATAAACAACCTTCTCTGTCAGATATCATATCTTTAACCAAAGCAGTATGCTCGTCATGAAGACTAACATCAACACCTAAGTTATTCCTGGCATTGTCTAAAACCTTCGCAGCCCAAGCAAATTCATCATTATTATTTATAACAAGAAGTGAACGAATTTGATCTTCTCACTCGTTAAGTATGGTATTCTGGTGAAGTAATTCATCTCGTTCAATTTGTACTTCGAGAAGAGACTTCTGAAATTCTGCTAATGCCTGTGCACCATTATTAGTAACGCGATCTTTGTCATCTATGAGGTCACTAATTTTCTTCCTTAAAGATTTGGTTTTCTTATGAGAATCAAGATACATTTGTTTAAATTGATTGGCTGAACTTAAACCGGATCTATGCTCAATTTCTAAGAGGCGATATTTGGCTTGAAGTTCATTTAATGGAAGGGAATTAACTTTGATTGATGAACTACTTAAAGATTCATTGAGATGAGTGAGAAGAACATCATTGTCCATAGGCTCGGGAAATGAGTGGAGAAGAATGGCTTCTTCAGAGAGATTATATATGTCTGCGAAAATAATAAATCAGGCAAAGAAAAGCAGATGACAAAATAAAGACGATTTGAAGAAATAAAAAGTTATGTACCATACAGTTGTTGATTTGCACTTTGAAGAGTCGATATTTTATTCTCCTGAGAAGTAGACTCAACCTCCAATTGTTGAATCTTCTTGCGAGATGTCGCAATTTCAGTTTCTAAATCTTGGACTTTCTCTTTGAGTTGGAGATTTTTCTTTTCAAGATTGTTGCGTCTTTTCTCGAGGTCTGAGGCAACAACAAAAGAATCTCTCCCAGACTGAAAAGGAAAGTAAAGAAATGGTTAAGATAGAACTTAAAATCGAAGTCACAAAGAAACAAAAGAATATAAACATACCAAGGCATTGAGAGCATTTAAAAAGCTAGAAGTCATTGTTCGGGAAACTCCGCGAAAGGAGTCATTATCCTCTAACAATGGAGCATCGCAAATTTTAGCGAGAGCTTCACAAGTGGCGGATAAATGATCATCTCCCAATCCTTGCATATAATCAGAGAAGATACTAGACAACTGCGCCATGGCAGAGATGGCCGAGTGATTCTCCTTCGCATAGGAAGTGCCAACCTCATTTTCATCTTCGTCAGAGTCCTCATTGGTTTGGGAATTTGAATGAGAAAGAGATTGGAGTTTCCATTTTTTGGAAGATGGACCATAAGATTTATTCTCGCGAGAAGTGATTTTATTCTTGCCTTTAACATTCGCAGCTTCAACTTCTTCAATTTCAACCTTTGAACACGAATAAAGATAAGAAACAGAGGCAACAATATTGTTTAAAATAACAAAAGAAAATGTTTCTTACTTCATCCGTGATCGATCGGAGTATTGCCAAGGTGCTCTCCTTTGGATTTCTTTCATAACTCTTCTTCAGTTTGTCAATCTGTAAACTTTGCAAATTCAGTAAATATAAGGAGAAGGGAATATTGCAAGAGTAAAACCTAAAATAGGAAATATACCTCTTTTGTCTTCTCGGGCCACTTAAATTCCCAAGGATGATAGTTTGCAAGATTTGCAGGGAGTGCGTGTGAACCTGCGATACAGGGTCCATTCAAAAATAGAGGAACAACCCACCATTTCTCATCTTTGGAGTGACGAGGAGTACTATTGTTATCCGAGTGCCAATCAATATCTTGCATAAGTAGCTTGTCATCGGGAATATTATCTTTTCTTTTCAACCGAGCACCCCAGCGAGATTTATCATTTCTCATATTTATTATTTTATAATTTTCAAAAAAGTTTTCAACAGTATATTTCTCAGCAACTATCTCTAAGTTTGCGAATTTAGGATCCTTGACATCATCAGCATATAAAGATCCTTTACCAGCGCCACGGTTGGCAAATTCAAGCATCAGACGGATGCAGTCGCCACTCAGTTGATAAACAGCTCGCGAGAATTTCTCATGAGCCACAACGAGAAAAAGGGCTTTCACTGACGGTTCAAAAATTTAAACCATGGCGGTTTTGGAGAAAAACGTCATAGAAAGTGGTTGTCAATTAAACATGACAGTTCATCCAATCAACCGTCATATAAAGCTCTAATTAACCATGACGGTCTAGAAAAGTGTCATTGAATATTCGAACCATGACGGTTTCTCTCTAAAACTGTCACACTTAGATAGTGATACGCTGATGTTTATAAGACGCCGGCTAATGTGACTAAGATAACGGCTGTAGTATTAAGCATCACCATAGAGTATTTATACAGTGACAGTTGGCGAAGAAACCGCTGCCACAAATCTAGCTTTTTTTTTTTTTTGCTGAAACTTATAGCTCCTTGAGTGAACAAAACTTTAATTATTTACTTGCACAGGACTCACCATGTCTACATAGCTCATCATTAGCTTGCTTTTTAATTTGGACGCATATGGAGGAAATTTTATGATGTGCATTTTGTAAACTGTTAATGATCATCGGTTATAACCTAATAATAATTTTTGCTTGAGATGTGGATCCATTGGGTCATCAGATTGTACCCGGATCAGGTGACATTTTATTATCTAATAATTGATCAATCAAACAAAAGAGTGAAAAAACAAAATTGATACCCCGCGGGATCAGGCAATTGTTACATTGTCATGCTTGGACTAGTTTACTTCTATTTACGGGGCAAGTCATAGCTGGGCCTCATAAACATTGGATTCGGATGTTCCAGACTCCCAATTGACCACTTTCTTTTTACGTTCAAAATATGCCATTCGTTTGTGTGGATCCAACGGTTAAAATTGATTTGGATTTTCTTAATCCAGGAGTTTAGATGGAAACCCTAATATATACAACCTCCCACCATATATATTCCTTGGTTCTCCTCTCCTCCTCCTCTCAGCGGCGCTGCTACCGTTTGCTCTTTACTTTTTTTTTTTTGAAGCATAATGTGATCTCTGTTTAGATAGATTTCTTTTCTTTGCTTTATTTTTTTTTATTATGTTCTTTGAGACCTTTATATATACGGATAGAAACTCAAGTAGATGGGAAATCTCCGAAACAGTTAAAAACCCAAAATCAAGTTGATTCTTCCCAAGATTTTGATTTTATAGTACTGGCAAAAAAAAAAAAAAAAAAAAAAAAAAAAAACTAACGGGTTGGATTTTGCTGATCAATAAAATAATGGGTGGCTTTTAATTCTAGATTTATATCATTCTCTTTTAATCAATCTAATAAGAATTTATCTTGTGTACAGATTTGAAACAGTTTGCTGCTGAATCGAGGGCGTTATTGCCTGGAGTTGATATACAACTGCCGTTAAATCGAGGACGTCATTGCCTGGAGTTGATATACAACTAGCCCTATGGGATACTAAAGCTGCATATATATCAATTTTACGTAGTGGAGATCAATCTACTTGTACATAAAGGTGTAAAGTTCTGTAATAAAAGTAGGAAGTAATTTTTGGCTGAATTATGCTGGTGTATCAACTTGGATTGGGAATTTTAGTTTCAAATAAATGGATGTAAGATGTGATTGTGAATCAATGGGAAGTTCATTTTATGATGCATAAATTCTTTGAGATTGCTGGATTCCTTGTTTTTACTTGATAAATACAATTTTTTATGAAAACGTTGAAAAAACAAATCCTTTGATCCAAACTAAATATTCCTTACAATAATAGTTTATCACAAATCTGTCACTGCGTACCTACAAAATTGTGACAGTTTTCAGTAAAAACCCGTAAGTATAGCACCTGTTTGGTGACATTTTCTCAAGTGAAACGTCGCTTAAAACCAAGAACATGACGGTTTTGATGTAAATACTTTTATTAATGTTCATTACGGTGACAGTTTTGAATACTATATAACACTTTTTAGGGACATCAGATGACGGTCATGTGACAGTTAAAAACCGCCATTTAAAAAGGATGACTTACCATGACACTGGATTTGGTGACGCTTTAAAGTATCTAGTAAACCATTATGAAAGTGTTACCGTGACAGTTGAAAACTGTCATCTAAGTGGATTTTTGTACTAATGGGGAGTCCTGCGAGGAGTTGACCTAGCGAGACTATGATTTTATGATCATCACACTGGTGATCAGAAAACAATTTTGCAGAAAGTATAAATGAAGATTCTTGATCAGGAATGGTTGATAGAGTGAAACCATTTTCCTGTAACTTCTTTTGAACTTTATTGAAGAGGGGAGTGTATGTACGACCAAGTGAAGCCATTATTAGAGTATGGGAATGAAGGAAGAAGTGAAAATCAAGAGAAAGAAAAAAGGAAGGATTTACAGTAGCAGAAGCGCAATTTGCGGAAGAAGACAGTTGAAGAAAAGTTGCAGAGGAAAATAAAAGAGAAGAAGAGAAGGGTGAGAAAACTATATATAGAGAGAAGTATTCTCGATAAAACAAATGCATTTAATGCGAGATGGGACGTGAATGGTCAAGAATAAATGGTTAAGAGACGTGTCAAAAAAGGAATGGAAGAAGAAACATTTGAAATAAATTCCGTGTAAAAATACGGGACTGAAACAGATAAAGATGAGCTATTGCGGCATTTCAAAATCTTAGTTCTCATGACATTCTGTACTTCGCAGAGAAGACATGAGAAGAGGCAAGATGTAGGATCAAAATATCGCGACATCAATACTTCGCGAGAGTAATAAACGACTACATTGCGAAGGCGTCGCAGAGAAATAATTTAAATGACGCATCAGATGACGACAGCCATGACATGAGAAAAGTGTGAAGACTTGGCGAGATTTAGGAGTGTCGCGAGGACAAACACTTATACACTTGCGATACTTCGCGAAGGATTCCCGAAAATAAAGGAAAGCTTAGCTGTCATCCACTATGTAATACCCTATATAAAGGGTCTATTAAGTCTGTTGTGAGGGTGTTCCTTTTGAATTTTTAAGCAAGTCATTAGGAGAGAGAAATTTTAGAGTGATTGTAATTTCTTTAGCTCTGTTCGATTTTCCTTTGTAAACATTTCAAGAAAATAATCAATAAAATCTATAGCAATTGAGCATTCAAATGGATTAGTTGAGTAAATTCTAGTGAGGGGTGTAGTGTGGGATTTCCTGCAACTACATTGTCATAATTGATAGCACTTACAAATGCATGTAAGGAGGCAGAATGACTTAGAAACTTACTTGAAGAGATCCCATTTTGGAAGAAGCCAACTCCAACATTGTTGATTAATTGTGATAATCAGGCTACGATTTTTAATGTCACTAACAAGACATATAATGGGAAGTCAAGACATGCAACTCTTAGACATCAATTATGAGGCAACTACTCAAGAACTTGGCAGACCTATTCACAAATAGTCTACCAAAAGTAGCATTTTCAATAAAATATGGGGAAATGGGACTAAGGTATGTGAATGAAAGTTGATCACCCATAGCAAAAACCCAACCTATGTTTTGAAATAGATAAACAAGGTTCAATTTGGTACCAACAAGTTATTGATGTGGTTATGGTGCACTAATTATAATTTCCTATTTCAAATTAGTGCAATGGTTCTGCAAGAAAAAAAAGGGATGGATGAAAATCCTTAATAAGTCTAACTGTTATCACAAGGTGTCTCGCAGAAACACCTTCGAGAGTTACCTATATGAGTATGGAAATAAGGCCGTTTCCTAAGAGAAAAAGACCGTTCTCTGAGAGACTCATGAATACATGATAAGCACATGGCCATTAATGTGCTCGCTAAAGAACACACAATCTCACGAATCAGTATGTGTTGAGATTCCGGTTTTATCATATGGGGTACTTAGTTCAAGACTGGTTTCACCACTGAACCCCGATAAGGCTTTGAATTTCTTACACTAAGTAAAGGTTCAAATCCAAAAGATACCTATCAATTATGTGCTGATTTCTACGAAGATGCTTATTTCCCAACTAAGCGTGAACTACGTTGGCTTGATCCCACTAGGGTACGTAGGCAGTCACTTAGGTGCTGCAGCCACTCTGATTTAAAAGTTTTTTTACTTTGTTTTTGGTGTATTTTCATTTTTGAAAATAGGGGGAGAATGTTGGATATTTTCTAAAATTGTTTGCCTCTATAATGGGGGGTCCGGGGGGTGTAGCCCCTCCCGGTTGGAAATTTTTTCGGTTAATGAATTTGAAAACCTATTCGGTTTTCTAAAATTTCCATAAAACGTGTCTGTTCCCATAGGTTTTCATCAAGAGACACCATTAATGGATGCCCATTGAAAGCGTCTGTTCATGATGGAAAGACATCATGAAAAGGCATGAATCTCTTTTTAAATAATGAAGGCTTTCTCCCATTTCAATCATCAAAATCTCTTTCTCTCTAAGCATCTTCAGAAACAAAATATTGCGTGTTCTTGGTTGGGTCAAGGAAGTACAGCCCTTGAATTCAACAACGTTGTTAGGGCTTCATTGTATCCTGAATGAAATATTTCGTTGACCAATTGTACTCGCCAATTATTTGGGAAGGGTCGAAATAATTGCTAAAAAAAATCGTTAGGCCTTGAAGCTTGTGATACAACATTCTTTTCAATCTATGTTTTCATCCTCTAGTACCGTGTATTATCCAACATGGATATCAGGATATGGTAATGGGTCTTGCAACTTGGTCCTTTACTTCGGGACTTGCAAGAGTCAAGTCCTATATTTATTGTATTTTTGATAGGAAAACCAGCATTTCCAATTGTGACCACTCCTCCCTTGAAGGGACCGCACAACTCCCTTAAAAAATGATTGAAACTGCCGATAATAAACGCCCTTAACAAAATAACTGAAACTGCCGAGTCCAAATTTATTCACACTCCTCTAACGAATGTATATTTCACATATTTTTCTGATTGGTTTATTATCTAGAGAAAATGGGTCATTTGTCCAAAAAAATTTAAAACACGGTTCAAATGGACGAGTAAAAAAAAGTACGGGTGAAATAGCCAAAAAAAAAATAGCAAGGATGAAATTGGATTCATCCTGGCTTATACTTAAAAAAATAGTAAGGATAAAACTGGATGCATCCTGTGTAAAATAAAAATAAGAAAAAAATATTTGAAAATGGACAGGATGAAACTGGTTACATCCTGCCTATTTTTAAATTTTTGTCCATTTAAACAGTATCTTTTTAATTTTTGGCTATTTAAACAGTATCAAAACCTAACAGGGGGTTAGTGAACTTGGATTTATAGGGAATTATAGAGACATTCCAAATCTCTTGTTAGTCGATAGAGAGTGTCTAAAATTCTCTGAAAGTTTCTGTTATTGAATAGAGACTTTCTAAAAGTCTTTATAATTCTCTGTTATTGGATAGAGACTTTCTAAAAGTCTTTATAATTCTCTGTTATTCAATCTTGATTTTGAAATCAATGACTTTAGGATTTCAGGGATTTCCAGAGACTTTTGTATTAAAACATACCATAAAAGGCTTAAAAGAAGTCTCTCCAAGATAGGTGATATTTTGAGAGACTTGTTCTTTTTTCTTCTAATTTTAAGGATTAGAATTCAAACTATTAATAGTAAATAACAATCACCAAATAATAATGTTATATTCCAAAACCCATAAGATAGATTCCAACACGTCGTGTTCATGTTGAGCTTGTGTTAATTTGATTATCTATTTTCTTAAAATAATATATATATATATTATAAAAATGCATATAATTATATTTTATCACTTAATTATTTGATTATATATCGGCTTAAATGATTTTTATGTTTTTTTTCTGGTTTTTTCAGGAAAAAAAGATTTTCAAAAATTGATGTATGTAACATGAAAGTCCTATTTATATATTTGTCTTTACGAGTCACCGAGATTCCTTCAAAATCACTCAGAGAGTCTCCCAAAATCTCTTGCGCAAAAAATCTCTTGATATCTCTGCAAATCTTAATTGATTAACCCCCTGTGTCTTTTTCACCCAGGAATTGTTGATTTTGGTCTTTTTGACCAATTTTGTGTATTATCTAACCGACGATCCCATTACCACGGCCCTCGTTACATAACTGCCTAAATTAAATTAAGGGTAGAGATTGAAATGTTACGTACACACTCATCGGGGAGTGTACAAATTCGGACTCGAAACTGCGGCTAGTATTTCTGTGTAGCCACCACAGTCACCCCCTTCTTTTTATTACAGTTCAAAGAAACGGAAAAGTAAAGTTGGCATTTGTGAATCATACAATTCAATGGTTTGCAATCTCAGTAGTCTATTTTCAAATAGTACTGATGTTTACTTGAAGTTTAATTATTCTCCCGTGGGTCTGCTCTGCATTCAAAAACTCATTTAGGTGGGGATTGATTTGACGGAGATAATGAAGGCACATCTACTTTAATAATAACGACCAAGTAAAGCTGCACGCAAGTACTGATAACATATATTCTTTAATAAAGATTGCGTGAGAGTTTCACATTGGAATGGTCTTTGCTGCATACTTCAGTTTCGCATTTATTCCGGGAGGCGGGAGAATTTTCAAGTAAAATATATCCGATAAAAATGATTTTGCAAACAAGTACGTACTACGTACTTTAATTTGTACCACCGTAGCACATATCTTTCATATGTGCCAATATCGCTGGATGCAACATATACATTGGGCTTGGCCATTGCTGCGCCATTCTTAGCAGTTAAAAAATCCAGGAGAATATAAGCAACTTTCACTATTTATTACCAGATAATTCTTTACAACTCCTATAAAGCATCAGTTAGGGTCCAGTAAAACCTATATAAGCAATTTTTTTCAAAATGATGGATGATGAGCTATGTTGTAAAAGGTGCCCTGGGCGCTCGCCTTGGCGCTCTAGGAGCCCGAGTCGCCCATGGGGTGCTTAGAAAAAGGAAAAAGAAATAGCGGCCAAGGCGCCATATTCTGTATATTTTTGTGATTTTTTAATTTTTCCCGGGCGCTTGATAAGTGCCCAATTTTGTTTTATAAGTGCTTCCTGCCATATGGAGAGTGACGTGGATATATAGACGGTCTCTTTGCTTTCATATGGCCCGAGGCCCCGAGCTAAAGAAGCTGCTGTCACTAATCTTTGAAATGGTCCTTTTCATTTCAAAATGAACGAGGGCGGGTCTGGCAGTTCTTCTCACGTCTCAAAATGTTCTCATGTTTGTTTGGCTAAAACGAATTGTGGTGCACGACAAAATTTTGTAGAAATGCTAGGTATATATATGAATAAAAATACGTTCGAAAATATATTCTCATGAATTCCTCCTTTTAATAATTAGACTAACCATCTCTACGAATGTTTCCTATATATATCATAGTTTTTCATTTTGTTTAGGCCATCAAAAAAATTTCACTCTCTTTTCTATCGCTTTCATTAATATTTTCTTTCAATTCCTATTCGCAACTTCCTTCTTAAGTCTCAACTATGTCGTCCTGGTACGAAAATCCTCAGTTGTTCATATGCAATGCCAGCCATGAAGCATCGGATGGTTTCAACGTATACAAGTGTTGTAAAGAACCCAGTGGCCCTATTCATGTATCAGATTTGAAGCGTATCTCTTCTGGAGTCAAGAAAGAAAGCGTCTTTGATGCTTTACTAGCTTATCTCATTGATTTTTATGTTCGTTCTGGTTCAAAAATATGGAGGATTGTCAACTGTCAAGGTTTGGCCATCCTCTGGGACCAATCTAGCGGCCGCGAAATTATGTGTTCCTGGTCACGTGAACCTCTAGACTCGCCTTATTATAATCTACCAGGTATCACTCCTCCAATTGACGCTGAAAAAGAAGCTCTTAAGAAAAGAGTTTCTGATTTAGAATCAAGAAATGCAGCTCTCGAAACTGAAGTTCAAATGCTGAACGAAGAAAACAATAATGAGATACGAGAATTAGAGAAAGAAGTTTCTGAATTGACAAGAAAACTCAAAGAGTGCTGTGGATCAGCTGATGAGGAATCATGGAAGATTGGTAATAGCACTGTTCCTAGTAACTGGGTTCCTTTTGAGGATCTTGATGCTTTAAATATTCCCAAGAAGACGTTTCTGAAAATCATCAAAGCACCAGGTGCACTGAAATTTGTGGAAGATAATACGACGAATGTTCGAGGGAGCCGTTTTTATGGAGGAATATATCTAGCTGCTGTGAACATTGAAGAGTTGATCCCTGACAAAGATGAAGCAAGATTTGATCCAGCTATCTGGGGTGTGTATGAGGATGATGCAGGAACATCTTATGCTGCCCGAAAAATGGTAAAGCCGGAGATGTAGAATGACGCATACAAGGCATGCTAATCTGTCTTCTGATGATCAACGAATTAAAGCCACCATCCGGTTGTTCTAAGTAATGTCTTATTTACGTCGACTTGTATTTTTTTCTGTTGGATTTGTGTTCGATTTTATTTATGTTTTTTTTTTTTTTTCGTTTGGAGTGGTATGAGATTGTATAACATCAATAATTATGTGTTTTATTTTGTCGCGTTCTGGGAGGGCAGGCTTCTAGCTGACTGATTCCTCTCGTCCAGTAGTACTGGAGTTTGTTGAATTTTAAGAATAAATAAATCACTACTGTATTGTGTTAAAGGCGTATATTATGCTAATCATAGATACGACATTACTGCAGAATTATTTGTTTTCTTTTTAGCTTATTCTTTAGAGTATTCGCTGTAGTTATTTTGGCAATACTTGTATAATTATTCTGATCATGTAATCCTTCAAAATTATGTCAATGAATTCTTCTTTGCTCACTCACATGGCATCAGAGCCTGTGTAGTAGGGTTTTCTCTTCTTTTTCTTCTTCTTTTCATCTTAAAGAGATTGAATCTTGATTTAAGTAGTGCTGCAAAGGTTTCTAAGAAAATAAAAAGTAAAGAAGAAAAGAGTGGAGGTGAATCTCGTTTGAGCCGTGAAGATTTTTTTTTTTTTTTTTTGGGTTGGGCGTTTTCTGTATTGAGAAAGGAAAATACTGGTCTTTCAGAGGTGCTTCCTATTCTTTTCTCCCTGTTTTATTCTAGATTGTTTGATTATTGTTTTCTTTGTGATGGCTAGTGAAATGGATGATTCTTTACAGTCGATTAATATGCGTTTGAATGGTTCCAACTATACGTATTGGGCATATGTTATGAAAAATTTTCTACTGGGAAAATATGTGTGGGGATACGCTTCTGGTGACATTACTAAACCTGGTAATCCTAGTGATACAAATTATAGTACTTTGATTGTCACTTGGAACCGTAACAATGCTAAAATAATCCCTTGGATTAATAACTCTGTTGATTTGAATATCAGTATGCATTTGGCAAAATTCGAGACTGCTAAAGAAGTATGGGATTATTTAACAAAATTGTTTTCACAATCTAATTTTGCCAAACGTTACCAATTGGAAAGTGATATTAGGGCTGCCAGACAGGGTGATAGGGATATTCAACAATTTTACTCTGTAATGACTAGTTATTGGGATCAATTAGCATTGAATAAACCTAATGACCTTCGAACTAATAATTCTTATATAAAATATAGAGAAGAATAATGTTTGGTTCATTTTTTGATGGCCCTTCGTAAGGATTTTGAAGCTCTTAGAGGTTCTATTTTACATCGTTAGCCACTGCCCTCCGTCGATTCAGTAGTTAGTGAACTGTTAGCTGAAGAACTACGTTTGAATTCTCAAGTTGGAAAAGGGATTCTCCCTGTACCTTCCGAAAGTGTTTTGGCTGTTTCTTCAAAACCCCATTTTGATTCAAATGCTCGACCACCTTACAGAACTGCTAACGATGAATGAAACTTTTGCAAGAAAAAGGGTCATTGGCAAAACCAATGGCCTTTGATTTTGAAGAAACAACAGCAAGGGTCTTCCTTCAGACCACCACATACCGTAGCTGCTACTTTATCAGGAAACGAAGGCCAAGCAACATCGTCTCTTATTGAGCAACTACAAAAGCTTCTTTCGTCCCAACAGTCGCATGCCTTGACAACAATGACGTCTCCTTCTATAGGTTTGTCTACTTCTAACACATCAGGTATATCTCAATATGTTTGGATTTTTGACTCCGGAGCCTCTCATCATATGACCAAAGATATTTCTTGGTTCACCTCTTTGTCTCCTCTTTCGTTCTCTCAAACTGTTAAAACCGCCGACGGTTCTAGTCTTTTTCTGGTTGGCAGCGGTACTATTAGGACTCAAAATTTATCCCTTTCTGATGTTTATTGCATTCCTTAGTTAACTATGAACTTGATTTCCGTTAGTAAATTATCTGATTCTGGCTATAATATCTACTTTACTCCAACTATGTGCTTTGTGCAGGATCCACAATCCAGGAAGCTGATTGGGATAGGCCTTAGAGAAGGGGGTTTTATGTTTTGAAGAAGCTTCATCTACCTAATATAGCTGCCTCTACAATCGATTTATCATCTTTTCACTTGAATTCTAACTCAAGTAACTTCTTTTTATGGCATAATCGTTTAGGACATGTTTCTGGTTCTCGACTTAGATATTTAGCATCAACTGGGCATCTTGGAGTTGAAATCTCATAATATTTCTGATTGCAGTGGTTGTAAACTTGAAAAATTTTCTTCGTTACCTTTTAATAAGAGCACTTTTGTTTCCACAGCCATATTTGATCTGGTCTATTCTGATATTCGGGGTCCTATTTCAATTCCTACTAAAGGTGATTCTAGGTATTATGTTTGTTTTATTGATGATTACTCTCGTTACTGTTGGATTTTTCTTATGAAGCATAGATATGATTTTTTTGGTATTTATCAATCTTTCCGTAACATGGTGAAAACTCAATTCTCCACTGTCATAAAATATTTTTGATGTGATTTAGCTGGTGAATACCGGAAGAATGGGTTTACTGAACTCTTATCCTCTGACGGGACGATTTATCAAACGTCTTGTACTGATACACCCGAACAAAACGGAGTTTCTGAACGTAAACATAGGCACCTTCTTGAAACTGCTCGCTATCTGTTATTATTTGCTCATGTGCCTGGTCAATTTTGGGGAGAAGCCGTTCTGACTGAAAATTATGTTATTAATCGTATACCTACTGTGCTTACTGGTGGTATATCTCCTTTTGAAAAATTGTACTCCAAAATACCTGATTACTCATCCTTAAAAGTCTTTGGTTGTGCTTGTTTTGTTTTAAAACCTCATTGTGAAATTACAACCAAGCTATCTTCTAAATATGCTTTGTGTGTTTTTCTTGGATATGGTGATAGTCAGAAGGGTTATTGTTGTTATGATACTAGTACTCAAAAATTATATGTCTCTCGTCATGTAATATTTCTCGAGCATATTCCATTCTTTTCTATTCCTCCTAATTCTAATTATGTTAGAAGATCCGAGTTGTTCCATATAGATCCTTTTGGTGACATAGAAAATCGTACTTTTGATCCTTTGCTAAATGTTCCTTCCTCTACTAGTTCTATTGATGCTTGCAGGAACGAACATGCTCAGGAAGATAACACCCAGCCCAGAAGCGAGGAAAGAATACGGAATTGACTATGATGAGACTTTTGCTCCCGTGGAAAAAATGACCTCCGTTCGTGCTCTTATTGCCGTAGCTTATATACAAAAATGGAAGTAATTTCAAATGGATGTGAAGAATGCTTTTCTAAATGGAGATCTTTCCGAAGAACTTTACATGGTTCCGCCTCCTGGTGTTCCACATAAAAAAGGAGAAGTTTGTAAGCTTCAAAAGGATTTATATGGACTCAAACTAGCACCCCATGCATGGTTTGAGAAATTTTCTAGTGTTATCGTTACTCTTGGTTTTCAATCTAGTGTGTATGATTCGGCGTTGTTTGTTCGTAATAGTTCTGTTGGTCGTATATTGTTGCTTCTTTATGTTGATGATATGATCATTATAGGGGATGATTTGGTAGGTATCGATCATCTCAAACAACTATTGAGTAATCAGTTTAAAATGAAAGATTTGGGCCCTCTGCGATACTTTTTGGGTATCGAAGTTGCTTGTTCTCCGAAAAGTTATTTACTCTCCCAATCCAAGTATGTTGTGGATATCCTACAGAAAGCTCGCATTGATACTAGTGTTGCTGAAACACCGCTCGAGATCAACGCAAGATATACGTCGTCGGACGGTAATCGTCTAGCTGATCCCACTATATATCGTACGATTGTTGGAAGTCTTGTTTATCTCATTATTACTCGACCTGACATCGCATATGCCGTTCATATTGTTAGTCAATTTGTTTATTCTCCTACTACTGTTCATTGGGCAGCAGTTATGAGCATATTGAGGTATCTTAGAGGAACTCAATATCAAAGTTTATTGTTTCCTTCTTGTTTGTCATCGAGTTTCTCTCTTAAAGGTTTCTCGGATCTTTGGATGGGCTGGTGATCGAAGTGATCGAAAATCTACTACTGGTTAGTTCTTGTATTTTCTTGGTGATTCACTTATTTCTTGGAGAAGTAGGAAACAATCTTTCCCTTCGCGGTCGTCAACAGAAGCTGAATATCGTGCTATGGATGATACTACCGCAAAAAAATAATTTGGCTACGCTGGTTAATTGGAGATATGGGTGTAGTTATATCTGATCCTACACCTATCAATTGTGATAATACATCTGCCATTCATATTGCTCGCAACTCTGTGTTTCACGAACGCACCAAGCATATTGAGGTTGATTCTCATTTCATTCAACATCATTATTTGCATGGCACAATATCTCTTCCGATTGTGCCATCCACAATGCAGGTTGCAGATTTCTTTACAAAGTCACGCTCAATTGCGCGCTTCCGTTTTCTTGTTGACAAACTCTCGATGATTAACGCTGTACCATCGTGAGTTTGAAAGGGGGTGTTAAAGGCGTATATTATGCTAATCATATATACAACATTACTGCAGAATTATTTGTTTCCTTTTTAGCTTATTCTCTAGAGTATTCGCTGTAGTATGTTTGGCAATACTTGTATATTTAATCTGATCATGTAATCCTTCAGAATTATGTCAATGAATTCTTCTTTGCTCACTCACATATTGTATTGCTTTAACCATGTATTATTGTCGCTAAAATCTCGTGCCGTCAGATTATTTACGCCACCAATTAACTAAACTCAGACCCTATTTTTATTATGCCCGTTGCTAGGTTTTGATTTATGATCAGATGTGTCAAGAATAAAAGTAACCTCCCCCACAATCAAGTCTAGGCTCATTCATAATACAAACTACAAGTACAGAGACTTGGTGATTGTATGATGTCTAAGGCCTATATTATTTATTTATTTTTATTTTCTTAATAAACGAGGGCCTTCAAAAAGGCTAATGATCCCCTTCAACTATTGGCCTAAGCCAGATAGGAGGCACAGACCAGTACATAGTAGATTTTTTTTTTTTTTGCGTTGTGCAAGTTCATGGGAAACAGAATTACAAGTTCTTGGTTGAAAAGAGAAAATACAAGCTTTTAAACTAGAAGAAAAAAAATGAATATCCTGGAATCACCATTAAAATTACTAGCAGAAAACCGAGTTATAAGATCTTGCGCATCACTTTCAACTATGATATGTCGAAGGCATATTCCTATACACATGTCAAGCAGCTGATTTTGCCATTTTAGCATCCATTATGGATATGCCAAACTGCAAAACACATTTGTCTGTATGTCAAAAATACCACTTAGGAATAAACGACAAAATATTTAGCGAGCAATAAAATGTCCATCACTATATGGTAACACGATCGCTTGGCCATTCCAGTGCCACCGATAGTCATGCCGTCGCTAGCGGGAAACATCATCGCTCATCAATGACTCATCCAACGGCTAAAATTTCCCCCTCCATAAATACCCAATTTCAAACTCATTTCACACCACAATTTATAAATCTCTATAGAATTTCTCAATCTCTGAATCTTTTTCGAATCCAAAACAATCGTACCTTATATACACTTCTTAATTTCTTGTAATATGGATTCACAATCTCAAAGTTGGGGCAAAGTTAAAAAGATCAAAGTCCGGGGTGCAAAATACAATATCACAGAAGAAGAATGCATTTTGGCGTAATTTTGTTTATTTTACCCAAGATTATGTCGATGATGAACAACAACATGGTAACACCATGTAGGATAAATATTTTATAAATATAAACAACAACCTCATCAATAGTCGTCATGCAAAAGGGTTGTCAAAATGCTTCATTGTAATCAATAAGGTAGTCGCCTTATACGTTACTGCGATAATGCAAGTCAGGAGCGGATGGGAGAGTGGTCTTGTGGATGTTGATATTGCAAGATAGGTTTGTACAGAATGGCAGCGAGAAAATGGCACAAATTTCGTTATCGAAAGTTGTTACCATATTTTGAAGGTGTTGAAATCGGTGGTAGTGTTAATTAAAGATGAAATGGTAGTATTGTTATCAAGCCAAATTAATTATAAGCAATTGAGTTTTGTGAAAGACTACATAAGTTTCCATTCATTTGTTTCTGGGATTTTATGTGCTTTGATTCAATTGTGTTATATGAAAAAGTTGTGTTGCAAAATTCTTTTTTCTGTGGGAGTGGAGGCGTTGGTTTCTTATTTGGGGAAAAAATGGACTAAGATAAGATTTCTTTTTAGGTTCACAAATGGACAAGAACGTGGAAAGAGGGCACCAGTTAGGCCTTTGACCAGGGATCGTGCACCATTCATTGCTTTCCCGAGATAGGAATTTTTTAGTAGTGGTGTTAATTAAAACTGTTATTTTACGTTTCTGATTAGATAACAGTTTTCATGTAAAACTGTTACAGTATCTTAAGAATAACAACAGTTTATAACTGTTATCATATACGCATATACAGTGAATTTTTTAACAAAAACTGTCATACTACGTTTATTCAGTAACAGTTTTAAAACTGTCACGGTTATTCACCATTAATGGTGATAGTTTTTATGAAAAACTGTTACCTATATCTCACCACCAATTATTTGGTGACAGTTCACTTGCTACCTGTCACGGTTTTGAATCTTGAACTGTCATCAAAGCCCCATTTTGTACTAGTGGTAAAAGTTCACATTTTCCACAGTGAGGCCGCTTCCTGACCTATGGGTTTCTGATTAGCAGTGAAGCTGTTGACTTGAGAGTGATCGTTTGGGATGTTAGTCCCCAGTTTTAGAGTCTCATCGTTGGGCATTGCGTTAGGGAAGGAACATTGCCGTTCGCCTGAGTGGAACTTGAGTGCACGGATTCAGTCCTAAAACCAACCATCCTTCTGAGTTAAAGAAACATATTCTGAAATTAATATTGGTACCGATAGACCAATCTCCCACTTTGGTCGCCAATTATTTGTGGGTGAAATGGTTTCTGCTGATTTCGGTAATTTCGGTGTGTAGGTGAGAAACGAATTTAAACCCAAAACAATGTACTACAAGGGAGTAATTTATATTCGAGAAATCAATCTGTACAAGTCTGGCCTAAACCAAGAAATGGACGTTCCAGACTTGCTTCGGTCACAAAGTGGAGGAGAATGGGTTGGTTTTAGGAAGGGAAGCAAGGAAAGTGGTGAGAACAGAATAATTGATTCTGGAAGAGTAGTTGTGTTACGACTTGTATCAGAAAGTGGTAAGCTAATAGATGGGAAAGTTAGCAAACATTTTCTGAGTGGTGTATGCTCCTGACTGAACTTGTTATTCGGTGGAAATAGGTAAGACCTATTTATACAAGTCGAAGTGAAACGTACTCTGGTCTCATTAAGGAATGGAAAAATTGGTGAATAAATGGGAGGAGGTGGTAACGTTAACGCATGGAATTGATGTTCCATAAAGCCGTTAACACATGAAATTGATGTTCCATAAAGCCGTTAACGCATGGAATTGATGTTCCATAAAACCGTTAATGCATGGAATTAATGTTCCATAAAAAGAATATTTCACCATTAACTCCCTGTATTTACTAACCGCCTCATCCTTATGACACTTCCTTATGACGGGCGTAGTGTACGTCGCACGCTGTAAACCACTAAACCAATACCCAAAGAGGATCCCCCAGTTTGTGATATGTGTTGATGTCTTGAATTTTTTTATGAAAAACATGTAGCATGTTATTGTTGCCTGGCAAGTCGCACTGGGGAGACTTGCTAGCTTGGTGACCTTCGACGGTCGAGATTTTGCATCTCAAGAGGAAAGATAGCCGTTGATTGTTGCACGCTTTCGTTTTGGTAGTCGCGTAGGTAAGGCCAGCACGGTGACGCGTTTAGGTTGGCATGCCGTTGGCATGGCATGGTTTGGCATGGCAAAACTTAGGTTTACGTCCCAAAGGTTACCATGCGTCGTTTGGTAAACTTAGATGGCTAGGATTTGCTCATGGGATTGAAGGGGGACCATTAATCGTCGCATGCCTTCGTTTTTGGTAGCCGCGTAGGGAAGGACAGCATGGTGGCGCGGCTAGGTTGGCATGCCATTTGCATGGCATGGTTTGGCGTGGCCAAACTTAGGTTTTCGGGTAAAAGGTTACCATGCGTCGTCTGGTAACCTTGGATGGCTAGGATTTGCTCCTGGGATTGAAGAAGGACCGTTGATCGTCGCACGCCTTCGTTTTTGGTAGCCGCGTAGGTAAGGCCAGCATGGTGGCATGTGGGTCCAAGGGTTTTGGGCGGCTAGCATGGCTAGGTGTGGTTTGGCTTGGCATGTGGGTCCAAGGGTTTTGCAAGCCGTTGGCCCATGGTGCGGCTAGCATGGCTAGGTGCGGTTTGGCTTGGCATGTAGGGCAAAGGGTTTGGCAAGTCATTGGCACATGGTGCGGCTAGCATGGCTAGGGCCAAGGCAAGGTGTGGCTTGGCATGGCATGTGGGGCTGAGGGTTTGGCAAGCCGTTGGAACATGGTGCGGCTAACATGGCTAGGTGCGGTTTGTCTTGGCATGTGTGGCCAAGGGTTTGGCAAGCCGTTGGCACATGGTGCGTCTAGCATGGCTAGGGCCAAGGAAAGGTGTGGCTTGGCTTGGCATGTAGGGCCAAGGTTTTGTCAAGCCATTGGCACATGGTGTGGCTAGCATGGCTAGGGCCAAGGCAAGGTGTGGCTTGGCTTGGCATGTGGGGCCAAGGGTTTGGCAAGCCGTTGGCACATGGTGTGGCTAGCATGGCTGATGCGTGTCGTAACCACAACAAATTAATTAATACTTTACTACCTAATTAACAAGTAATATAGGGTAGTCAAGGTCGATCCCACGAGGAGCATGAGATTCTAGTTGTAAAAATTGTCACGAAAGGGGGGTGTAAAAAGTAAAAGAAAATAAACAAAGCAATTAAAAGATAAAGATGAAAGCAATAAGAGAGACAAGATCAAGGAATCCTTCTTCGTTACGAAACAATGAATCAAGTTATGTTCTTTTCTACTTGTTATTAGTCACAGATTATCACCAACCGTAGGATAGCAGTGCGCTTAGCTAGCCCCAAAATCCCTAATTTCACCGAGTAGGTCCGCTTAGTTATCAGATTCTATTCAAAGAACCACCACGAGGTTCGCTTACAAGATGTAATTCCCTGAATGCATTAAGATCTATGAATTTAGGTTTAGTCTTTGGTAGTTAAACTCGGTTCGCTTGGTTCACTTTCTAGCGTTGTTTCTACACACAATTGCTCCACGGAATCCCTCCGCAAGGTCTTGTGTTTGCTACTTATGTAAAGAGTCAAGAAACGATTACTTATCCCCTAACTTTCACTAGCTTTAGATTAAACTAACAAATCAATTTAGCATGCATTCTAAACAATCTATCAATCAATCATGAATGTCTTTAAGATCATTCCTATTAGTAAAAACAAACGATAATCATGTGAAAAACTTCAAGATAGAATTAAAAACAAAAAACTCAAAACATAAATTAAGAACTAGGAATTCATCCTCAATCAATAAATTAACTACTCATGTTAAAGAGTTCACACAAAGAATAAGAAAAGAATAGAATTGTGTGTGTAGAGATGTGTGTGAAGAGAGGTGTAAAAGATATGTAAAAAGTGTAGAAGTCTTCTCTATTTATAGGCTTCAATGTTCTCCAAATCTTCCAAGGAATAGAATCCTTTTCCTTTAGCAATTCAATTTCCAAATTCAAGTCTTTCTCTTCTCTTCATCTTCTCTTTCCAAGTTTGAGCCCAATTCTCCATCCAATTCCTAGCCCAAGTCTTCATACCCATGAGAGAAATCCATAGAAAATTCTGGAATTTTTGGCTCGCCGGAAAACTGGTATTGTGGCCGGAATCCGGCCGGAATTGTCGCCGCCGGTCACCTGAAAAAGTTGTCCGTCGAGGGAATATGCGACGGAATATTCCGTCCGGTCCTCCGTTAGGACTAACGGTCAAAGGTCAAACCGTCAGTCAACTGTTAGTCAACATGGTCAAAGAGAAGGAGTGAGTCAGAACCGAGTCAGCAGCGAGTCAGCTGCTTAGTTAGCTGGATAGTCTTACTCGGGTGAGTTGGATGTTGGATCATTTGAATCGGTGGATCGCCAGGGTTGACTATGAGAAGAGAATTTGGGCAGAGTTCTGTTTATTTCAGGGCTTTCTCAGGCCAATTTCCAGGCCGATCTTTTGCTCCAAACCTGCTAAGAAACCTAACACATTCATCTATTGAGCAAACCCATCTCAGTGCAACTTCACACTCCTCAATTTCAGACCCATTCATTCTCTGATCAGCTGCAACTGCCAATTTCTTAGCTCCATATACACAAATTGCCAGCTCCATCTTGCAATGCCATCCTGCAATCTTTCATTCACTGTCAATTCCTAAACCCATCTCTCAATCTCCCAGAAACAGACCACAGCTCCTTGAATCCCTTATACTCGGCCACATCCTAACCATCAACATCATCAGCATTCAACACCACTGCCAATCAAATCAACCAGCATACCCATTTCTTCATATGTTCTTCATTGCTGACAACCATTCAACAGCTTCCAACAACACCAGACCCCATCTCCAATTCACTTCCTCTGAGTTCAACAGCAACATTCTGCTAAAACCCATTCACTCCACAGACCCATAGCAGCAGCAGGATAATCAATTCCATCTCCAATTTCTGAGACCTCACAACTTCAGCCAATCGATTCTTTCACAACCAACCACAAACCCAATCTCGTTCTTCCACCGTAAACCCAGCAGCTCTATTTCCTTTATTATTTCTCGATCTCTCTCAACCACAGACCACCATCATCACAGATCGAACTCATCACTTTCGTTTCCCTGAGCTTCAACAGCAAACCCATTTCATCTCTGTCTAATCCATTTCCTCACCACCAACAACGGCATCAACTCGAATTGCAGGTCAACCAAATTTCCATCTGCTTTTCAAGCCCTAAATCACCTTCAACAGCACCATTTTATCAACCACTTCCTTCAATTGAATCTCAATCTCACTGAGATAACAGCGCTTCACCCTAATTTCTCCTCCACTCTGCCAATTTAATTCATCTTCACCATCTGAATCTCCTCTAGCTTTGAGCATCATCTTCTCGACCTCTTGATTTCTTCTCTCTACTGTCTGCAACTCATCCTAGCCTCATAACCATGAAAATCATCAGCTCCTCAACTCTCGTCTGCTTCTTACTTTCTCGATTTTGGTGCATTGAAATAGCAGCGACCTTTGTTCTCAATTTCAGGTGAAAGCATAATAATGAATTGAGAGGAAATTGTCTCTCGATGTAGGGTTGAAAATGATTGAGGTGGATTAAAACGCCCAGGATAAGACCACCCCGGTTTGGGTGTAACAACACATATTCTAATAATGATAAGGGGTACCCTATATGACAACCCCTTAACCGTAGCTGGTTTGTGTTTAGTACGCCTCCAAAAAGAGTTGCCCCTTGACCTTGACTGGGCTCCAGATAATGCTCGCCCCTGAAATGACAATTTTGCCCTTTTTGCTCAAATAGAGTAATTTCTTCTTCTTTTCCTCCGTGCGACTCCAAAGTAGCTACAAGACTCAAAACAAGCGTAAAATACATAATTTACAAGAAAAATAGCAAAGAAAGCATAAACTACTAGATAGTAAATTAGGTGTATTCTACACCTATCAATGGCTAGGTGCGGTTTGGTTTGGCATGTGGGGCCAAGTGCTTGGCAAGCCGTTGGCACATGGTGCGGCTAGCATGGCTAGGTCCAAGGAAAGGTGTGGCTTGGCTTGGCATGTGGGGCCAAGGGTTTGGCAAGCCGTTGGCACATGGTGCGTCTAGCATGGCTAGGTGCGGTTTTGCTTGGCATGTGGGGCCAAGGGTTTTCCATGGGCGCATGGCGTGGCTAGCTTGGCTAGGTGCGGTTTGGCTTGGCATGTGGGGCCAAGGGTTTGCCATGGGCGCATGGCGTGGCTAGCTTGGCTAGGTTTTGGCTTGGCATGTGGGGCCAAGAGTTTTCCATGGGCGCATGGCGTGGCTAGCTTGGATAGGTGCGATTTGGCTTCGCATGTGGGTCCAATGGTTTGCTAAGGGTGCATGGCGTGGCTAGCTTGGCTAGGAACGGTTTGGCTTGGCATGTGGGGCCAAGGGTTTGCCATGGGCGCATGGCGTGGCTAGCTTGGCTAGGTGCGGTTTGGCTTGGCATGTGGGGCGGGGTTTTCCATGGGCGCATGGATTGGCTAGCTTGGATAGGTACGGTTTGGCTTGGCATGTGGGGCCAAGGGTTTGCCATGGGCGCATGGCGTGGCTGATAGACACATTTTTGTGTCTGATATAATCTCAATTGTACATATTGTTAGTGCTCGATTTTGTATTTATTATGGCTTTTTGTGTCTTTGTAGGTGTTTTTGGAGAAATAAACATTTGTGGAGAAATCAGCTCGAAAAGTTGCTAAAGGCACCTCTTGAGGGCACCTGCTATTCAGACCCCCATTTTGGATAAGGGGTGACCAAATTTCTAAGGGGAACCCTGATTGCTATCGGCACACCTGAACCTGATTAGGGGAGGTCATCTTCTCCAGTTAAAATACAGAAAAAGGCGGGAACAAATTGGTTTTCACGACAGAAATTAGGGTTGAGATTTTGATCGAGTTTTATGGAGACTTAAAGGCTGAAATTGATTAGGTTTACTTATTAGGCTTAAACAGGCCTGGTATAGTCGTTTGATTGAATCCAAATTGGCTAGAACTCGAGTTGGAGCAAAACAGAGGTGAAAGAAGTTCGGGTCTCACTTGGGCTGGTTTTTGGTATTACGAGGGGAGACTAAAGGCGAGATATTATTTCCTAAGATGATTTTCTATCTAAGGAATATTTGGGGAGGAGTTGGAAAGATCGAAACGCGTGAAACGAGGTAAGGGGAAGAAATTATTGCCGTAACTTCCACGAAAAGAAAAGAAGAAATTTAATTGGGATTTTGAGGTTTATGAAGTGTATAAAAGGCTTTTCGAGTTCAGAGGGGTATTGAAGTTTAGAAGAAGTTAGGGGAAGTTTAGAACACCTTGAGAGAAATCAAAGTTGCGGGAAACCGGGTTTTTTTTTGCTTCTTTGAAGAACACGAAGAACATTAGACCCTTCAAAACAGTCTTTTGTTCTACAACATATATCTACTATCGTTTCCTGTAACAGTTCATATTGCAACAGTGCTCTGTAACAGTCAGTTTGTAACGCCCATTAAACGTTGCAAGCTGTCTTCTTTATTAGTCTTCTCTTGTTTTTCATCCTTTTGAGCTATGAACAACTATTTTGAGAACGTGAATAATATGAGGAGCTAAACCCCTTAGCCGAAGCGACGGAGGAAGCTATTTTTCCAACAATCATGTGGTAAAAATTATTTTGTTAATTTCTGCAATTCTTTTTATGATTATTTGCATTGAATCAAAATTGAAATAATGATTTTTATTGACTTGTTGTGTTTTCACTTGATGGTGCATGCTTAGCTTAGGTCTCTTGGTGTTCCATGCTTGAGATTAACAACTAGTAATTTGAAAATATACCATTGGCAATATTTTAGAATCACATTTTCTTTTGGAGCAATATTGTCTAGAATTGCATGATAAGTATTAATATTCAATCAAATGAAAAATTAGAAAATAGTGGAATCCATAGTCTCAGTTTTATCTAAAATCTTGATAACAACACCTTGTTTGAGTTTCTAGTTTTATTTTAATCTAAGAATCATCCTTTACAAGTCTGAGTGAACGACATCTTTCTTACCACTTTACAAGCAACTTCAAAATCATATAAGTGGCTAGCTTGGATAGGTGCGGTTTGGCTTGGCATGTGGGGCCAAGGTTTGGCGTGACGAAGCTTGGTTCGTGACCAAGCTAGGGCTTTGGGCCAAAGGTAATTTGGTAACCTCAGATGGCTAGGATTTGCTCCTGGGATTGAAGGGTGACAGTTAATCGTCGCACGCCTTCGTTTTGGTAGCCGCGTATGGAAGGCCATCAAGGTGGCGCAGCTAGGTTGGAATGGCGTGGTAGGTGTGGCTGGCATGGTTTTCCATTGGCACAGGGGTGCTGCTAGCATGATTGGCATGCCTGGGCGCGGTAGGTGTGGCTGGCATGGTTTGCCATTGGCACAAGGGTGCGGCTAGCATGGTTTGCATGCCTTGGCGCGGTAGGTGTTGCTGGCATGGTTTTCCATTGGCACAGCGGTGCAGCTAGCATGGTTGGCATGCCTTGGCGCGATAGGTGTGGCTTGCATGGTTTTCCATTGGCACATGCAGTGTGAGAGTTAGGGTATTTGGCATGTCGAAACCCTAATTAGCATTAAAAATAAGGTACCCTGGTAATTTTATTGCAGAAAAATTAAAGGGTTCAATAAATGTGCTTGGTTTGGACATTATTAATCAAGTTTTGTGACGTCACTGTCTGACTAGGGTTTTACGATTTTACCCCTAAGCTAAAAACCACCGTCAACAGATGGATATTTACATTAAGAGTTGTTGTTGTGTCTTGGAGTTCCAAGAAGCAAACCAGTATTTCTGATTCAACAATGTTGTCATAATTGATAACATTTACAAATGCATGTAAGGAGGCAAAATGACTTAGAAACTTACTTGAAGAGATCCCATTTTGGAATAAGCCAACTCCAACAGTGTTGATTAATTGTGATAATCAGGCTACGATTTTTAATGTCACTAACAAGACATATAATGGGAAGTCAAGACATGCAAGTTTTAGACATCAAATTATGAGACAATTACTCAAGCGAGGAGTAGTTTCGGTTAACTTTATTGAATCAAAGAAGAACTTGGAAGACCCATTCACAAAGAGTCTACCAAAAGTAGTGTTTTTAATAAATTGTGGGGAAATAGGACTAAGGTCTGTGAATGAAAGTAGATCACCCATAGCAGAAACCCAACCTATGTTTTGAAATAGATAAACAAGGATCAATTTGGTACCAACAAGTTATGGATGTGGTTATGGTGCACTAATTATAAACTTCCCATTTCAAATTAGTGCAATGGTTCTGCAAGAAAAAAAAAAGGGATGGATGAAAATCCTTAATAAGTCTAACTTTTATCACAAGGTGTCTCGCAGAAACACCTTCGAGAGTTACCTATATGAGTATGGAAATCAAGTCTTTTCCTAAGAGAAAAATACCGTTCTCTGAGAGACTCATGAATACAGGATAAGCACATGGCCATTAATGTGCTCGCTAAAGAACACACAATCTCAGGAATCAGTATTTGTTGAGATTCGTGTTTTATCATATGGGGTACTTGGTTCAAGACTGGTTTCACCACTGAACCTCGATAAGGCTTTGAGTTTCTTACACTAAGTGAAGGTTCAAATCCAAAAGATACCTATCATTTATGTGTTGGTTTCTACGAAGATGCTTATTTCCCAACTAAGCATGAACTACGTTGGCTTGATCCCACTAGGGTACGTAGGCAGTCACTTAGGTGATGCAGTCACTCTGATTTAAAAGTTTTTCGCGGGGTATAGGCCCTCCCAGTTGGAAATTTTTTTTGTTAACGAATTTGAAAACCTATTCGTTTTTCTAAAATTTCCACAAAACGTGTCTGTTCCCATAGGGTTTATTCAAGAGAAGCCATTAATGGATGCCCGTTGAAAGCTTCTGTTCGTGATGGAAAGACATCATGAAAAGGCATGAATCCCTTTTTAAATAGTGAAGGCTTTCTCCCATTTCAATCATCAAAATGTCTTTCTCTCTAAGCATCTTCAGAAACAAAATACTACGTGTTCTTGGTTGGGTCAAGGAAGTACAACCCTTGAATTCAACAACGTTGTTAGGGCTTCATTGTATCTTGAAGGAAATATTTCGCTGACCAATTGTACTCGCCAATTATTTGGGAAGGGTCGAAATGATTGCTGACAAATCGTAAGGCCTTGAAGCTTGTGATACAACATTCTTTTCAATCTCTGTTTTCATCCTCTAATACCATGTATTATCCAACATGGATATCAGGATATGGTAATGGGTCTTGCATCTTGGTCCTTTCCTTCGGGACTTGCAAGAGTTGAGTCTTATATTTATTGTATTCTTGATAGGAAAACCAACATTTCCAATTGTGAACACTCCTCCCTTGAAGGGACTGCAAAACGCCCTTAAAAAATGATTGAAACTGCCAATAATAAACGCCCTTAACAAAATAACTGAAACTGCCGAGTCCAAATTCATTCACACTCTTCTAACGAGTATATATTTCACATATTTTTCTGATTGGTTGATTATCTAACCGACGATCCCATTACGGCCCTTGTTACATAACTCCCTAAATTAAATTAAGAGTAGAGATTGAAATGTTACGTACACACTCATCGGGGAGTGTACAAATTCGGACTCGAAAGTGCGGCTAGTATTTCTGTGTAGCCACAGTCACCCCCTTCTTTTTATTACAGTTCAAAGAAACGGAAAAGTAAAGTTGGCATTTGTGAATCATACAATTCAATGGTTTGCAATCTCAGTAGTCTATTTAAAGTTGGCATTGGGGAGTGTACAAATTCAGACTTGAAGTTTAATTATTCTCCCGTGGGTCTGCTCTGCATTCAAAAACTCATTTAGGTGGGGGATTGATCTGACGGAGATAATGAAGGCACATCTACTTTAATAATAACGACCAAGTAAAGCTGCAGGCCAGTACTGACAACATATATGCTTTAAAAAAGAATGCGTGAGAGTTTCACATTGGAATGGTCTTTGCTGCATACTTCAGTTTCGTATTTATTCCGGGAAGCGGGAGAATTTTCAAGTAAAATATATCCGATAAAAATGATTTTGCAAACAAGTACGTACAGTACTACGTCATTTAATTTGTACCACCGTAGCACATATCTTTCATATGTGCCAATATCGCTGGATGCAACATATAAATTGGGCTTGGCCATTGCTGCGCCATTCTTAGGAGTTAAAAAAGAATCTTTATTTGGGGACCATGGTTTTTTTTTGGGCTAGTGTGTTCGTTTAGGAAATATTTTTTGCGACGTAATAGAACTTAGGTTCGGTTGAGAAATATTTTTTGCGACGTAACCGAACTATTGTTCGGTTGGGAAATATTTTTTGTAACTAAACCGAACTATTGTTCGGTTGGGAAATGGTTTTTGCAACTAACCGAACTTATGTTCGGTTGGGAAATGTTTTTTGCAACTAAGTAATTTTTTTTTGCAACTAACCGTACTTATGTTCGGTTGGGAAATGTTTTTGCAACTAACCGAACTTACGTTCTGTTGGTAAATGTTTTTTGCAACTAACCGAACTTATGTTCGGTTGGGAAAGGTTTTTTGCAACTAAACGAACTTGTAACTTAAAAACCATGGTCCCAAAAAAAACCATGGTCCCCAAAAAACGATTCTTAAAAAATCCGGGAGAATATAAGCAACTTTCACTCTTTATTACCAGATAATTCTTTACAACTCCTATAAAGCATCAGTTAGGGTTCCGGTAACACTTGTTTTGGGGTTCTAGTAAAACCTATATAAGCAATTTTTTTCAAAATGATGGATAATAAGCTATGTTGTAAAAGGTGCCCTGGGCGCTCTCCTTGGCGCTCTAGGAGCCCGAATCGCCCATGGGGTGTTTAGAAAAAGGAAAAACAAAAAGCGGCCAAGGAGTATATTTTTGTGATTTTTTAATTTTTCCTGGGCGCTTGATAAGTGCCCAATTTTGTTTTATAAGTGCTCTTGCCATATTGAGAGTGACGTGGATATATAGACGGTCTCTTTGCTTTCATATGGCCCGAGCTAAAGAAGCTGCTGTCCTTTTCATTTCAACACTTCTACGTTTCACAGCTGAAAACATGTTCTCATGTTTGTTTGGCTAAACGAAACGTGGTGCACGATAATTTTTTTTAGAAATTCTAGGTATATATATGAATAAAAATAGGAAAATGGATCATTTTCCAAATATTTTTAAAACATGGTCCAAATGGACCAGAAAAAATTAATATGGGTGAAATGGACACCAAAAAAATATCAAGGACGAAACTGGATCCATCCTGACTTAAACTTAAAAAATAACAATGATAAAACTGGATGCATCCTGATGTAAATTAAAAATAAAAAAAATATTTGAATAATGGTGGGATGAAACTGTTTACAGGCTAGTTTGGTATTGCTGTGAATTTTAGAAAAGCGCTTTTTTGTTGTGCTGTGATGTGCGTTGTTGTGCTGTGCTGTGCAAATAAATCTGCATGACGTTTGGTAAACTATAATTTAAAAAGCATTTGTCAATTAACAAAGCTGTAAATTATGTTTAGTAACCGGTATTTGAAAGTGCTGGTGATATAGTTAATGACGAAAATAGACATATTTCAAAAATTAGTTTTAATACAATTTTATTATAATAAATTATATTTCTAATTTTAATATATTTAATAAAATATAAGTAATACTTTTTTTTATTTTTTAATTGTTTTTATTATTTAATTAAAAAATTTATGATTATGGTTTGCTATGAAAATATTATTATTTTAATATATTTTTTTCAAAAAAAATATTTATAAATTTTTTATTTTTATTTTAATATTTATTAAATTTTTTATTATTTTATATAATAATTTTGTATTTATTATTTTAAATAAAAAATAAAAAGAATATAGAAATAAAATGAAATTAGAATTATAATGTCAAATGTAGAATATTTGAGGGTAAAACTTGTCTTTAAACAAGGTTAAAATAGAGAATCAGTTAAATCGAATTATGTGGGTCCACAGCTTCTGCTTTTCCAGCTTTTAAAAGCTAGTGCGGAGTAGCTTTTAAAAGCAGGCCTAAAATGAAAGTGCTTCTCTCCAAAAACGCTTTGAAAATTTTTTACCAAACACAATTTTTGGTAAAAGTTTGTTACAAGTTTGTTACAAAGTGCTTTTGGTTGAAAAAAAGCAATCCCAAACGGGGAGTACATCCTGGATATTTTTACATTTTTGTCCATCTAAAAACAGTTTCAAAATCTAAATGTCCTTTTCACTTAGGAATTGTTGATTTTGGTCTTTTTAACCAATTTTGTGAATAAAAATTCCAACGAAAATATATTCTCATGAATTCCTCTTTTTAATGATTAGACTAACCATCTCTACGAAAGTTTCCTATATATATCATAGCTTTTCATTTTGTTTAGGCCATCAAAAAAAAAATTCACTCCCTTTTCTGTCGATTCATTACTATTTTCTTTCAATTCCTATTCACAATTTCCTTCTTAAGTCTCAACCATGTCGTCCTCGAAAGAACCTAGTGGCCCTATTCATGTATCAGATTTGAAGCCTATCTCTTCGGGTGTTAAGAAAGAAAGCGTCTTTGATGCTTTACTAGCTTATCTCATTGATTTTTATGTTCGTTCGGTGTCATTAATATGGAGGATTGTTCAAGGTTTGGCCATCATCTGGGACCAATCTTCGCGTGAACCACTAGGCTCGCCTTATTATAATCTACCCGGTATTACTCCTCCAGTCGATGCTGAAAAAGAAGCTCTTAAGAAAAGAGTTTCTGATCTAGAATCAAGAAATTCAACTCCCGAAGCTGAAGTTCAAATGAAGAACCAAGAATTAGAGAAACAAGTTTCTGAATTGACAGCAAAACTCAAAGAGTGTTGTGGATCAGCTGATGAAGGACCATGGAAGATTGGTAATAGCATTGTTCCTAGTAACTGGGTTCCTTTTGAGGATCTTGATGCTCTAAATATTCCCAGGAAAACTTCCTTGAAAATCATCAAAGCACCAGGTGCACTGAAATTCGTTGAAGATAATACAACGAACGTTCGAGCGAGCCGTTTTCATGGAGGAATATATCTAGCTGCAGTGAACATCGAAGAGTTGATCCCTGACAAAGATGAAGCAAGATTTGATCCAGCTATCTGGGGTGTGTATGAGGATGATGCAGGAACATCTTATGCTGCCCGAAAAATGGTAAAGCCGGAGATGTAGAATGACGCATACAAGGCATGCTAATCTGTCTTCTGATGATCAACGAATTAAAGCCACCATCCTGTTGTTCTAAGTAATGTCTTATTTACGTCGACTGGTATTTTATTTCCGTTGGATTTGTGTTTGATTTTATTTATGTTTTTTCGTTTGGAGTGGTATGGGATTGTATAACATCGATAATTATGTGTTTTATTTTGTCGCGTTGTGGGAGGGAAGGCTTCTAGCTGACTCATTCCTCTCGTGCAGTAGTACTGGAGTTTGTTGAATTTTAAGAATAAATAAATCACTACCGTGTTGTATTGCTTTAACCATATATTGTTGTCGCTAAAAGCTCATCTCGTGGTGTCAGATTATTTACGCCACCTATTAACTAAACTCAGACCCTATTTTGACACATACAAGGCATAAAAGTAACCTCCCCCACAATCAAGTCTAAGCTCATTCATTGTATAACTCATAGTACAAACTTCAAGTACAGAGATTTGTGATGGTATGATGTCTAAGGCCTATTTATTTACTTTATTTTTTTAAAACGAGGGCCTTCAAAAAAAGCTAACGATTCCCTTTACCTATTGTCCAAAGCCTAATAGGATGCACAGACCAGTACATAGTAGACTTGTTTTTTTCGCCCATTATGCAAGTTCATGGGCAACATAATTACAAGTTCTTGGTTGAAAAGAGAAAATACAAGTTTTTAAACTAGTGTTGATGGTGGTTTTTAGACAAAGGGTAAAATCGTAAAACCCCAAATAACCTAATGTCACCAGTGACACATTTATTAGAATATTTAATGCATGTAGTCAGTAATTAATAGGGGGTATTTTTTTTCAAATTAGGGTTACAACGAACAAAACCCTAATTCACCTCAGTTCCAATGGCAAATCATGCCGACCACACCTAGCCCAAGCTAGCCGCACCTCTATGCCAATGGCAAATCATGACAGCCATACCAAACGCGCCGAAGCATGCCAAACATGTTAGCCGCACCTCTATGCCATTGGCAAATCATTCCATCCACACCTAGCCCAAGCTAGTCGCGCCATGCCAAATGCACTCTGCCTTGGCCCTAGCTACGCTAATCACGCCAAATGCGCCAAAGCATGCCAACCATGCTAGCCGCACCTCCGTGCCGATGGGAAATCATGCCAGCCATACCAAACACACCGAAGCATGCTAACCATGCTAGCCGCACCTCCGTGCCAATGGCAAATCATGCCAGCCACACCTAGCCCAAGCTAGCCGCATCTCTATGCCAATGGCAAATCATGCCCGACCATACCAAACGCGCCGAAGCATGCAAACCATGCTAGCCGCACCTCAGTTCAATGGCAAATCATGCCGACCACACCTAGCCCAATCTAGCCGCATCTCTATGCCGATGGAAAATCATGACAGCCATACCAAACGCGCCGAAGCATGACAACCATGCTAGCCGCACCTCCGTGCCAATGGCAAATCATGCCAGCCACACTTAGCCCGAACTAGCCGTGCCATACCAAATGCACTCTGCCTTGGCCCTAGCTACACTAATCACGCCACGCCAAGCCAAACACCCTCACAGCTGCGCCATGCCAAAGTAGCGCCCACACCTAGGCTTGCAAACCATGCAACCTAGGCCAAATTAACCACGAATGCTATTGGCACATGCCAACACGCTCATTGGTAGCTTTTCCTACCAAGGCGCGACCCAAGTTGGCCACGCATGCCATTGGCACATGCCAACACGCTCGCTGGTAGCTTTTTCTACCAAGGCGCGACCCAAATTGGCCACGCATGCCATTGGCACATGCCAACACGCTCGCTGGTAGCTTTTTCTTCCAAGGCGCGACCCAAATTGGCCACGCATGCCATTGGCACATGCCAACATGCGTCACTGGTAGCCTTTCTTACCAAATCGTGGCCCTAATGGCCGAGCATGCCATTGGCACATGCCAACACGCTCGCTGGTAGCTTCTTTCACCAGGGCGTGGCCCTAATGGCCAATCATGCCGTTGGCACATGCCAACACGCTCGCTGGTAGCTTTTTCTACCAAGGCGCGACCCAAATTGGCCACGCATGCCATTGGCACATGCCAACATGCGCCCCTAGCAGCACCACTTGCACTCAAGATGCAACCAACACTCGAGACATCAACACAAACTGGGGGATGCTTTCCAGGGTCTTGGTTTGGCGGTCACAGCATGCAGCGTACACTACGCTCATATTAAGAAAGCGTGAATAGGAATAAAGCGGTCAAATAAAAGAGGAAATAATGGTGAAAACGTTTTCACCCATTAACACCATGCGGTTACCACCTCCTCCCATTATTTCACCCTTTACTCTCTTCCTTCATGAGGCCGAGTACGTTTCAATCTCGACTTGTATAAATAGGTCTTACCTATTTCCACGGACAACAAGTCTTGGTCGGGAAAAAATACTACACTCTCGGAAAAGGCAACTTTGCAAGCTCTCCAAAAAGCTTTCATCTCTTGCAAGCTTAGAAGCTTTCACTTTCGATACAAGTAGAGACACTACTCTCCCCAGGTATTATGGTCTCAACACCTTTCTTTGCTTCCCTCCCCAAATCAACCCTTCTCCTCCACTTTGTGACCGAAGCAAGTCTGGAACGGCCATTTCTTGGTTTAGGCCGGACTTGTACAGATTGATCTCTAATCTATAAAGTGCTCACGTGCAGCACATTTGTTTAGGGTTTGAACCAGTTTCTCACTCACCTACCGAATTTACCGAAATCGGTAGAAACGATTTTTACCCATAAACAATTGGCGACCACAGCGGGAGGATTGATCTATCGGCTACAATGTCAGACTTTCGATCTCGTTCTTCGACCCAGATGTCAAGATGGTAGGGGAAGACGACTCAATCCGACGCAACTACCAGATAACCCGGCTACTAGTTGTAAAAACTACATGAGAAAACTGGGGACTCGCCGAAGATGCTACCAGCGATTGGGGACTTGCTGGCGATGCTACCAGCAAAACCGCCTTTTACATGGAGAGGGGCATGTTCGCAAAAACCTATGAAGTGAGTAAATTTAGACTGCGTAAGATATACGATCTGTTTTTAGGTTCTTAGTAAAACCATTATACTACTGAGTATTGTGCCTATTGCTAGCACACACTTTCATAAAAGCAATATTCCTTTCCCAAAACATAATCACAGTCATATTATCAAAACCATTCATCCCAGAAATAATCCAATATCCTCAAAAGCTACCAGCTGTCTACCAAAATTGGTCAAACTTTGAACCAGACATCCAGTATGTCTTTCAAAAAAAAAAAAAAAAACCTAAATGAAACTTTAACAGAGAAACATTCAAGGAAAATCATCCAACAGAGGTCTGTTCTTCTTGGAGAAAGTCAACTTTGCATATTCAAGAGCCGCTCTCTTCATAGTCAACATCTTGGAAAGCTTTTCGAGTTCTACCTCCTGTCGTGTAATCTCCTCGGCGGAAAGGCTTTCGATTGCTGCAGCTTTCAACTTTTGGATCTCAGCAAGGCCTTCGACAAACCACGAAGTGTTGAAATCCTTTTCTACGCACACGTCGCGATGGTGCTCCCAGTCGGCAATAACGTCTTGAAACGGTGTGACCAGTCACCTCACGCATATCCTCGATGGAAGATAAAGCCTCTTCCACACGCTTAACCAAAGACAAATCGACTAGTGACTTTCTTGGTTGTTGACATATGTCCGTACTTCTCCCAGTTACGGTGTACAACGCCTCATGCTTAGCCACGTTTGAAACCGCCAACCAAAGACATGACTGGATAAGGAACCAAATACGGGGGATCGAAAATGGCGCCTACAACTGGCCCCACGACTCGCAAAGGGTCTTCTTCCATGTCTACGGCAACAACCATCCGAGAATCATCCACCGTTTGAACCACATCTGTGCCCGGCGATTGGCTAACTCCCATCTCCAAGTCACCGGCGGTGGTCACCAAAGGCAAGTTTTCGTGTGACTCCACCCCAAAATCGTCCTCCGAACCGGATTCCTCCTGCGAACTTGAGTTAGACATTTTTCAAAAGAAGAAACAGAAGAAGAATAAAGAAAAGAAGCGCGAAACTCACCGAACCACTTCCCGAAAAAGAACCAGTGCTGCGAGAGGAATCACTCTCACTTGTTGAACTTTCTTCTTTCTTTGACTCATCACCGCTATGAGTAGGCTCGGTGCCGCCGGAATTCTTGGAAGAAATTGCGGAGTCTCCCGGCAACGTGCAAGGGAAGCGAAAGCATTAACACTACCGAAGCCCTGGAAGAAACAAGACGAGATGTTTTTCAGAGAAATTCACGTGTTTTGAGACAAACCAACAAGGAGATGAAACATACCCGATTATTGGAAGAACTGAAAGACACGAGAGTGTGGGAGGATCTTTTGAAACCTTAGGAACCCACCAAAGACGATTCTTCGTTCTTCGTTCCTTGGCACAGGGACTTTCCGAGTTGCTAGGCAACTTTCGCTTGAGATCTCTCAACATTGGGTACTTCTTCAAAATTGCTGGGGAAGGTTTACAACGAACATTCTCCACCACGCTTCTTACAAAATCTTGGATCATAATAAACTCATCGCACCAGAAGTCATTATAGCCAAAAGTCGTCGAAGTTACTCTTCCCATTTGAAAGAAGGGAAGGCGGATAGCCGGCTCGAGGGCACTGGCATTGAGGGCGGCACGCAATGAATCCTTAGGAATCACCGGATGGTAAGCAAGAGGTACCCCTTGATCGAAACCCATGTGACGAGCCGCACGGTCATTATTGTAAGCAGCTATCTGGAAAGACCCCATGAAGAAAGACGGCATATAACCGGACATGCAGCTTTGAATGAACAAGTTTTCACCAACGCTCAAATCGCCATCGGAAGATAAAGACATGATCGGAGCAGAAGCAAAGGTGTCAATTTGAGTCACCGACCTATGGACCGGCTCCCATGGGCGAAAACTGATTTCATACGACTTATCGATGAGACTAACCAAGCTCACGCCAACTCTTGGACGCCAGTTCACCCATCGAAGAATTCGAGAGCCGCCCCAACTCGCGGGAATCGAAGGCATCGGTTTCGGAGCATACTTCTCAAAGTGCTTCCATAGCCAGACTTGCAGAAAAGCAACGTGCACATATGAATCCACTTTCATGAAACCATTCGAAACTCGCATGTTCGCAACTAGGTGATCCAGATGCACATACAGGGAACCGAGGAATAGCTTGCCAATGGGAAGAACTTCACCTTTTGTTAACTTCACAGCAATCACTAGCAACTCTAGTCTTATTTCATTTTTGCCAGAACCGTCATCAAAAATGTCTCTAGACAACTAGAGAGCCAAAAATCTTTGCAACATGAAGATTTTTGCTTTTCATTTTAGGTTCCGGCTCGTCAGGAAACCATTGAGATATCCACCAGCTATAAAAGCACCTTTCATCCTCTTTCCGGACAGAATCCTTCGACTTCGCAGTGGAGTCTTTTCGAGCGTAATCTCCCAACTTAGCGACAAGGTCATCCCGTATCTTCCCCTCACTTTCAGATAATTGGATGCTGAGATTCCCAATTACCGGAAGATTCAGCAAGAGATCCACACTCTCCAAGGAGAAATTTATCTCACCCCATCTACATATGATCGTATGGGTGTCCGAACACCATCTGGAGATGAAAGCAACCAAGCCCGGGATGTCCTTCCTACTCGGAGATTCTTCAAGCTACGACAACATCAATAATCTGCGCTCGAGTCAAGTTAGTATTTATGTGCTCCTTACTCACCATGAACTCAACCCATCTATCGAAAGAACGCAATGGGCTTTGACATATCCTGAAATCAATGTTGGAAGAGGAATATACCCCTTTATGAAGACAGAACCGTATGGTGTTCTCTGGGCGAACCGAACGTGTCCTTTTTCATCTTCACCATAGGTTAACAAAATTGGCACGAAACTGGGTGATTTTTCCGAGCAGGGCAAGATTTTGGCGAAGAATTCATCATCCGTGTTCGGTTTGGAACTATGAACATCCTTCGAGGAGGCGAAATTTTGTTCAGGTAACATCTTGTCGGATTTCTTCATAACAACTTAGTAACAAGATACCTGCACACGGAGAAAAATAAAATTATCTCCCTGACACATAACCGCGCCCAACAAAAGGAAAACCTGAAATACGAAAAAAATAAATAGAGGGCGTATTCTTTACTGGCTCGAAACTGCACACGCAGTATTTTCTTCAGGATTCAAAATTATATACACAGTATTTTATACGGGCTCAAGTGCGTCTGCAGTATCCTTCTTCGGGTTCAAAATTATATATGGAGCATTTTTTTCTACGGGTTCAAAACTGCACGCGCAGTATTTCTTTCAGGATTTAAATTCATATATGCAATATTTCCTACGGGTTCGAAGTTATATGAAGCACATATACAGTATCCTTCTTCGGGTTCAAAATTATATGTGGAGCACTTTCCTACGGGTTCGAATAATATATGCAGTACTTCCCTTGGGTGCATACATACAATATTTTCTACAAGAGGCACGCCAAGAAATTATATGCGTAATATCATTGCAAGGATTACAAAGAAAAACGCCCACTTTTAGGGTTTGCACCTACATGAAAAGGGAAACAAGAAAAGTACTGGAAGACATACCTGGAAGCCGGTTTTTCTTTGTGACTCTGCCGCTAAGTAGGAAAGGACGAAAAGAATAAGGTGCAAGATGAGAGAAAGGGATTTTATATATATATGGGCGTGAAGATTCTGAAATAGGGAAGGATTTCCCTTTACCAAAAACCGTGCGGGCTCACAAGAACGCCCAACTTCCCAATGCCGCCCAAGTTGCGCTGGTCCCACCAGCTAGCACGCTCAGTTTCCCAACTCGCAACCACTTTCCCAATGCCGCCCAAGTCACACCAGCTAGCACGCTCAGCACCTCCATCTTGCGCCAGTCCCGCTAGCAAGCACGCTCAGCTTCCCTACCTTGCGCCGGTCCCGCCAACTAGCACGCTCAGCTTCCCCATCTTACGCAAGTCATGCCAGCAAGCACGCTCAGCTTCCCTACCTTGCGCCGGTCCCACCAGCTAGCACGCTCGGTTTCCCAACTCGCAACAACTTCTCAATGCCGCCCAGCTTCCTGTCTCTCACGACGCTAACTACCCAATTGTGCCAGCCTCCCGATTTGTGCAAAACCGCCAGAGGCAAGGATTCCAAATCCTATTTATAGAAAGGTCAGACAAGCCTCCTCAATTCTCTTTACGATTTGCTGTTGATAATTTGTCACCATCTTATGCTTACCTCACAACAAAGCTCCTGTTCCGAGCTAAGCAGGGGACTTAATGTTGATGGTGGTTTTTAGATAAAGGGTAAAATCGTAAAACTCCAAATAACCTAATGTCACCAGTGACACATTTATTAGAACATTTAATTCATGTAGTCAGTAATTAATAGGGGGTATTTTTTCAAATTAGGGTTACAACGAACGAAACCCTAATTCCCCTCCGTGCCAATGGCAAATCATGCCAGCCATAACTAGCCCAAGCTAGCCGCATCTCTATGCCAATGGCAAATCATGCCAGCCATACCAAACGCGCCGAAGCATGCCAACCATGCTAGCCGCACCTCCGTGCCAATGGCAAATCATGCCAGCCACACCTAGCCCAAGCTAGCCGCGCCATGCCAAATGCACTCTGCCTTGGCCCTAGCTACGCTAATCACGCTAAATGCGCCAAAGCATGCCAACCATGCTAGCCGCACCTCCGTGCCGATGGCAAATCATGCCAGCCATACCAAACGCGCTGAAGCATGCCAGCCATGCTAGCCGCACCTCCGTGCCAATGGCAAATCATGCCAGCCACACCTATCCCAAGCTAGCCGCATCTCTATGCCAATGGCAAATCATGCCAGCCATACCAGACGCGCTGAAGCATGCCAACCATGCTAGCCGCACCTCCGTGCCAATGACAAATCATGCCAGCCACACCTAGCCCAATCTAGCCGTATCTTTATGCCGATGGCAAATCATGACAGCCATACCAAAAGCGCCGAAGCATGCCAACCATGCTAGCCGCACCTCCGTGCCAATGGCAAATCATGTCAGCCACACTTAGCCCGAGCTAGCCGTGCCATACCAAATGCACTCTGCCTTGGCCCTAGCTACACTAATCACGCCACGCCAAGCCAAACACCCTCACAGCCGCGCCATGCCAAAGTAGCGCCCACACCTAGGCTTGCAAACCATGCAACCTAGGCCAAATTGGCCACGAATGCCATTGGCACATGCCAACACGCTCGATGGTAGGTTTTCCTACCAAGGCGCGACCCAAGTTTGCCACGCATGCCATTGGCACATGCCAACACGCTCGCTGGTAGCTTTTTCTACCAAGGCGCGACCCAAATTGGCCACGCATGCCATTGGCACATGCCAACACGCTCACTGGTAGCTTTTTCTACCAAGGCGCGACCCAAATTGGCCACGCATGCCATTGGCAAATGCCAACATGCGTCCTTTGGTAGCCTTTCTTACCAAACCGTGGCCCTAATGGCCGAGCATGCCATTGGCACATGCCAACACGCTCGCTGGTAGCTTTTCTCACCAGGGCGTGGCCCTAATGGCCAAGCATGTCGTTGGCACATGCCAACACGCTCGCTGGTAGCTTTTTCTACCAAGGCGCGACCCAAATTGGCCACGCATGCCATTGGCAAATGCCAACATGCGTCCTTTGGTAGCCTTTCTTACCAAACCGTGGCCCTAATGGCCGAGCATGCCATTGGCACATGCCAACACGCCATTTCGGTAGCTTTTTCTCACTGGGCGTTGCCCTAATGGCCAAGCATGCCGTTGGCACATGCCAACATGCGTCACTGGTAGCTTTTCTACCAAGGCGCGACCCAAATTGGCCAAGCATGCCATTGGCACATGCCAACATGCGTCACTGGTAGCTTTTCTTACCAGGCCGTGATCCTATTGGCCACGCATGCCATTGGCACATGCCAACAAGCTCGCTGGTAGCTTTTCTCACCAGGGCGTGGCCCTAATGGCCAAGCATTCCATTGGCACGTGCCAACATGCGTCACTGGTAGCTTTTCTTACCAGGCCGTGACCCTATTGGCCACGCATGCCATTGGCACATGCCAACACGCTCGCTGGTAGCTTTCATTACCTAGCCGTGGCCCTAATACACGCTGGTAGCCACTTACACTCAACGTACAACCTACCACCAAGGCATTCCACACATGCCATTGGCACATGCCACACACACCACTAGCAGCTCTGGAATTGCCACTTGCGCTCGTGGTGCAACTCGCAACAAAGGCATTCCACACATGCCATTAGCACATGCCACATGCGCCCCTAGCAGCACCACTTGCACTCAAGGTGCAACCAACCCTCGAGACATCAACACAAACTGGGGGATGCTTTCCAGGGTCTTGGTTTGGCGTTCACAGCATGCAGCGTACACTACGCTCACATTAAGAAAGCGTGAATAGTAATAAAGCGGTCAAATAAAAGAGAAAATAATGGTGAAAACGTTTTCACCCATTAACACCATGCGGTTACCACCTCCTCCGATTATTTCACCCTTTACTCTCTTCCTTCATGAGGCCAGGGTACGTTTCAATCTCGACTTGTATAAATAGGTCTTACCTATTTCCACCAGACAACAAGTCTTGGTCGAGAAAAATACTACACTCTCGAAAAGGCAACTTTGCAAGCTCTCCAAAAAGCTTTCATCTCTTGCAAGCTTGAAGCTTTCACTCTCTCGATACAAGTCGAGACACTACTCTCCTGCACTATTCGGTCTCAACACCTTTCTTTGCTTCGCTCCCCAAATCAACCCTTCTCCTCCACTTTGTGACCGAAGCAAGTCCGGAATGGCCATTTCTTGGTTTAGGCCGGACTTGTACAGATTGATCTCTCGAATCTATAAAGTGCTCACGTGCAGCACATTTGTTTAGGGTTTGAACCAGTTTCTCACTCACCTACCGAATTTACCGAAATCGGCAGAAACGATTTTTACCCATAAACAACTAGAAGCAAAAAACTGAATATCCTAGAATCACCATCGAAATTACTAGCAGAGTGTTGATGGTGGTTTTTAGCTTAGGGGTAAAATCGTAAAACCCTAGTCAGACAGTGACATCACAGAACTTGAGCAATAATGTCCAAACCAAGCACATTTATTGAACCCTTTAATTTGTCTACGAGAAAATTACCAAAGTACCTTTTTTTAATGCTGATTAGGGTTTCGACAGGCCAAAACCCTAATTCTCACACCCCTGTGCCAATGGCAAACCATGCCAGCCACACTTACCGCGCCAAGGCATGACAACCATGCTAGCCGCACCACTGTGCCAATCGCAAACCATGCCAGACACACCTACCACGTCATGCGCCCATGGCAAACCCTTGGCCCCACATGCCAAGCCAAAACACGCCTTACCTTGGCCCTAGCCAATCTAGCCACGCCATGCGACCATGGCAAACACTTGTCCCCACATGCCAAGCCAAAACACGCCTTGCCTTAGCCCTAGCCAAGCTAGCCACGCCATGCGCCCATGGAAAACCCTTGGCCCCACATGCCAAGCCAAAACACGCCTTGCCTTGGCCCTAGCCAAGCTAGCCACGTCATGCGCCCATTGATAGACGCATTTATGTGTCTATATTAGTCTCAATTCTCTGTAATGTTAGTACTCGATTTTGCGCTTATTTTGGTATTTTATGTCTTTGTAGGTGTTTTTGGAGAAATAAGCTTTTGCGGGAAAATTGGCTCGAAAAGTGGTATTTGCGCTCGTGCGAGAAAATTACTATTCGGACCCCTCACTTGGATAAGGGGCACTTCAACTGCTAAGGGGTGACCACCTGCTATTCACACCCCATCAGAGGATAGGGGGTATCCATCTTCATCGTTTGAATTCATTTTGGTGGGAAACAATAATCAGTCAGCTGCATAAATTTCCGAGATAATATGGGAGAGATTTTGGCCGGGATTTCTATGGGTTTGGATTACTAGTAGCCTGTATCGAGAAAGCAGGGACGATAATAGAGTTTTTCACGTAAAAAATGGAAGTTCCAATGGATTCTCGACAAACATGGGCTGAACTTTTCTCGGGTTCATGGGAGAATTTTGGACGAGATTATAGCTGAAGTTTTTAACGGGAATGAGTTGGGTTCACCCAGTTGCGACAATACAGGAAAGGTATATCTTTTGTCGCGTTGTGGGAGGGCAGGCTTCTAGCTGACTGATTCCTCTCGTCCAGTAGTACTGGAGTTTGTTGAATTTTAAGAATAAATAAATCACTACCATGTTGTATTGCTTTAACCATATATTGTTGTCGCTAAAAGCTCATCTTGTGCCGTTAGATTATTTACCGTGTTGTATTAAAGTCACCATCCTGTTGTTCTAAGTAATGTCTTATTTACGTGACTGGTATTTTATTTCTGTTGGATTTGTGCTTGATTTTATTTATGTTTTTTCGTTTGGAGTGGTATGGGATTGTATAACATCAATAATTATGGGCTTCTAGCTGACTGATTCCTCTCGTCTAGTAGTACTGGAGTTTGTTGAATTTTAAGAATAAATCAATCACTACTGTATTGTGTTAAAGGCGTATATTATGCTAATCATGTATACGACATTACTGCAGAATTATTTGTTTCCTTTTTAGCTTATTCTCTAGAGTATCGTTGTAGTATTTTTGGCAATACTTGCATATTTATTCTGATCATGTAGAACTTCAGAATTATGTCAATGAATTCTTTTTTGCTCACTCACATGGCATCAAAGCCTGTGTAGTAGGGTTCTCTTCTTCTTCTTCTTTTCATCTTAAAGAGATTGAATCGTGATTTAAGTAGTGCTGCAAAGGTTTATAAGAAAAAAAAAAGTAAAGAAGAAAAGAGTGGAGGTGAATCTCGTTTGAGCCGTGAAGATTTTTTTTTTTTTTTGGTTGGGCGTTTTCTGTATTGAGAAAGACAAATACTGGTCTTTCAGAGGTGTTTCCTATTCTTTTCTCCCTGTTTTATTCTAGATTGTTTGATTATTGTTTTCTTTGTGATGGCTAGTGAAAAGGATGATTCTTTACAGTTGATTAAAGTGCGTTTGAATGGTTCCAACTATACGTATTGGGCATATGTTATGAAACCTTTTCTACTGGGTACAGATGTGTGGGGATACGCTTCTGGTGACATTACTAAACCTGGTAATCCTAGTGATACAAATTATAGTACTTTGATTGTCACTTGGAACCATAACAATGCTAAGATAATCACTTGGATTAATAACTCTGTTGATTTGAATATCGGTATGCATTTGGCAAAATTCGAGACTGCTAAAGAAGTATGGGATTATTTAACAAAATTGTTTTCACAATCTAATTTTGCCAAACGTTACCAATTGGAAAGTGATATTAGGGCTGCCAATTGCGGGGTGATAGGGATATTCAACAATTTTACTCTGTAATGACTAGTTATTGGGATCAATTAGCATTGACTGAACCTAATGACCTTTGAACTAATAATTCTTATATAAAATATAGAGAAGAACAACGTTTGGTTCAGTTTTTAATGGCACTTCATAATGATTTTGAAGCTCTTAGAGGTTCTATTTTACATCGTTCACCACTGCCCTCCGTCGATTCAGCAGTTAGTGAACTGTTAGCTGAAGAACTACGTTTGAATTCTCAAGTTGGAAAAGGGATTCTCCCTGTACCTTCCGTAAGTGTTTTGACTGTCCATTTTGCTTCAAATGCTCGACCACCTTACAGAACTGCTAACGATGAATGCAACTTTTGCAAGAAAAAGGGTCATTGGAAAAACAAATGTCCTTTGATTTTGAAGAAACAACAGCAAGGGTCTTCCTTCAGACCACCACATACCGCAACTCCTACTTCATCAGGAACCGAAGGCCAAGCAGCATCGTCTCTTCTTGAGCAACTACAAAAGCTTCTTTCGTCCCAACAGTCGCATGCCTTGACAACAATGACGTCTCCTTCTATAGGTTTGTCTACTTCTAACACATCGTATATCTCAACTGTTTGGATTTTTGACTCCCTGAGCCTCTCATCATATGACCAAAGATATTTCTTGTTCACCTCTTTGTCTCCTCTTTCGTTCTCTCAAATCAAGTTAAAACCACCGACGGTTCTAGTCTTTCTCTGGTTGGTAGCGGTATCTTGTTAGGACTCAAAATTTATCCCTTTCTCGATGTTTATTGCATTCCCGATTAACTATGAACTTGATTTCGTTAGTCAATTATCTCGATTCGGCTATAATATCTACTTTACTCCAACTACGTGCTTTGTGCGGGATCCACAATCCGAAGCCGATTGGGATAAGCCTTAGAGAAGGAGGGTTGTATGTTTTGAAAAAGCTTCATCTACCCGATATAGCTGCCTCTGGTCGATTTATCATCTTTTCACTTGAATTCTAACTCAAGTAACTTCTTTTATGGCATAATCGTTTTAGGACATGTTTCGGTTCTCGGCTTAGATATTTAGCATCAACTCGGGCATCTTGGACAGTTGAAAGCTCATAATATTATCGATTGCAGTGGTTGTAAACTTGCAAAATTTTCTTCGTTACCTTTTAATAAGAGCACTTTTGTTTCCACAGCCATATTTGATCTGGTCCATTCTTATATTTGGGGTCCTATTTCAATTCCTACTAAAGGTGGTTCTAGGTATTATGTTTGTTTTATTGATGATTACTCTCGTTACTGTTGGATTTTTCTTATGAAGCATCGATATGAATTTTTTGGTATTTATCAATCTTTCTGTAACATGGTGAAAACTCAATTCTCCACTGTCATAAAATATTTTCGATGTGATTTAGCTGGTGAATATCGGAAGAATGGGTTTACTGAACTCATATCCTCTGACGGGACGATTTATCAAACGTCTTGTACTGATAAACCCGAACAAAACGGAGTGTCTGAACGTAAACATAGGAACCTTCTTGAAACTGCTCGCTCTCTGTTATTATCTGCTCATGTGCTCGGTCAATTTTGGGAGAAGCAGTTCGATTCGCAAATTATGTTATTAATCGTATACCTACTGTGCTTACTGGTGGTATATCTCCTTTTGAAAAATTATACTCCAAAATACCTGATTACTCATCCTTAAAAGTCTTTGGTTGAGCTTGTTTTGTTTTAAAACCTCATCGTGAAATTACAACCAAGCTATCTTCTAAATCTGCTTTGTGTGTTTTTCTTGGATATGGTGATAGTCAGAAGGGTTATCGTTGTTATGATATATACTAGTACTCAAAAATTATATGTCTCTCTTCATGTAATATTTCTCGAGCATATTCCATTCTTTTCTATTCCTCCTAATTCTAATTGTGTTAGCAGATCCGAGTTGTTCCATATTGATCCTTTTAGTGAAATAGAAAATCCTACTTTTGATCCTTTGCTAAATGTTCCTTCCTCTACTAGTTCTATTGATGCTTGCAGGAACGAACATGCTCAGGAAGATAACACCCATCCCAGAAGCGAGGAAAGAATACGGAATTGACTATGATGAGACTTTTGCTCCGGTGGCAAAAATGACCTCCGTTCGTGCTCTTATTGCCGTAGCTTCTATATAGAAATGGAAGTAATTTCAAATGGATGTGAAGAATGCTTTTCTAAATGGAGATCTTTCCGAAGAAGTTTACATGGTTCCGCCTCCTGGTGTTCCACATAAACATGGAGAAGTTTGTAAGCTTCAAAAGGTTTTATATGGACTCAAACAAGCACACCGTGCATGGTTTGAGAAATTTTCTAGTGTTATCGTTACTCTTGGTTTTCAATCTAGTGTGTATGATTCGACGTTGTTTGTTCGTAATGTTGGGTGCAATAATCAAAAAACAAGGAAAAAATCAAATAAGCAAAAGTTATTGATACTTAGCTCCTTTATAGTGGAAGTGATCGATCTGATGAAACGGACGAGCTCCCCAAATCTCCGCAACAGGAACAAGGCAAAACTTTGGAAAACAGTGAGTCACGTGTTCAACACGTTGCCCTTAAGACATTAGCGCCTTTGCTACACTCAAGAGTGATGCTATAGCCCTCACAGACGGATATCTCCAGGATAAAACACCCTACTACACCTACTACTAGCATATGTAGTAGATGCTCAACTTGAGCTTGGCAACTCAGAAAAAAAACCGTTAAGGAAAATCGCGAACGCTTAAGAAACGGCTATAAAATATTTTCCCTTAGGGATCCCTCTACAATAAGGAGAAACCCCTTTCCCATAATTTTTACAAAAGTAGTAAATTTGTTTATATAATGGAACAAAACAACTTAAGAAGAAGAACTCCCCAATGTGGGACTAAAAAGCTTATATAGCCTCTTAAAACAACTAAAAGGTGGAAACTCCACAATGTGGGACTAATACGTTTTTTCATTCACAAAAGAAAACAATAACTTATAATTTTATTAAAACCTTAAAAATACTTTTTATTAATTGTTTTCCAACAATCCCCCACATGAATGAAAACTCAATAAAACAGGAAAACACAGATAGATCTTGGTAAATCAACATCCCAATCTCACGACCCAAACAGACTGAACAGATATACGGATCGTGCAAGTATTGAAATCATACTAGTCATTTATACATCCTCTCCCTCACACAACAGTGTGTTGACCCCAGGGTCATACTATGGATTGCAAAAATCTTATAGTATAGAGAGCTTTCATCTTTAGTTCCTCACAAGTGAGACTAAAGGTTCCTTTCACCAAAGTGAAAAAGCATGAACTGGTGAACCCTTAGTTACCCTTAGGTCCTAAGTTCCAAAGAATACCAAAACCATCAAAACGAAAATCACATAAAAAGCGCAGAAATACCATTTTAGGCAGAGGTTTCCATGAGTTCTTGAACCTTTGCTTAGTGAGATATTACTGAATTACTTGCTAGAGACAAAGTGAACTATGTCTTGAACTCGCTAGTGTTTGATGTAATTCGCGATAACAACCACGGATGATATCTCCAAGGGTGCTGCCAAGATCGTGCCGTTTTTGTCCAATTTGGCCCCTGGACATATCCCTGTTTCTCGAATGCTCTAGAGAATCAAAGCTCATATTCTCATAGGAAGCGGCCCCACTTCCTCATTCGAGATAGGTGAGTTTCCATAAAGAGTGTTCTCGCTACACCCCACTTCAATCTTAAATTGAAACTATAAAACTCATTAAGACTTCTTAAAAGTCATCCTTCACATGCAGTCACATTATCACGTCTACACCATAGGGAAGGGACAGAGAATGAAATTCTCTGATAGTGTTTACCTTTACCCACCATAAATTAGTTGTCTCATTCGAAACCTTGATCATGGGATCTCCAAAGCAAGGTTGAGTATCCTTCATGGCAAGTTTAATTTATGAGCTTAAGCCCCATCCCCCTTGATGCATTTCTAACTATCTATTTGGATAAACCTTTCGTCAAAGGTTGCGCGATATTCTCCTTGGACTTTATCCAATCAATGGAAATAACGCCGATTGAGATTAGTTATTTTTAGCTTTAGCTATTATAGCTTGGCTAACACAATGTATAGATATAGCTGGCACAGCCTATGCCGAGAGGAATGTCTTCTAAAAAGCCTCTTAGACACTCGGCCCCCTCTCGTGCTTTATCTAACATAATACTCTTAGATTCCATAATGAATTGAGCAATATATGTTTGTTTGGAAATCTCCCAAAAACAAACCCTCATGCTAGAGTGAAACCATATCCACTCGTAGACTTAGACTCCTCTCGAGTCAACTATCCAAATTTTGCATCATAAAGTCCCTTAAGGACAACAAGATACCTTTCATAAATCAAATAAAAGGTAATAGAGTATTTTAGGTACCATAATACTCTACTAAGTGCATCCCAATGCTCTTGCTCTGGACTACAAGTATATCTACTTAACTTACTCACAATATAGGCAATGTCCGGACTCTTACAGTTCATTAAATTCATCGGACATCCTATAACTCTTGAGTATTCAAGTTAGATACTCCATTTTCCTTATTTTTCTTGAGTCTACAAGAAGAATCGTATGAAGTACAAGGTGCTTACAATCGACCGATTGTATCTCTTTAGCACAAATTCAACATAATGAGAATGACTAAGACTATAAATGTTTAATTATCTTTTAATCCTCATCCCTAAGATTATATCAAAAAGCCTTAGTCTTTCAAGTCAACGTTCTCATTCAATTGCATGGTTTTAGTGGAATTAATCACATCTATGTTTATATCAAGTATAAACATATCATCAACATACAAGCATACAATCACACAGGCATCCTTAACAAGTTACTTATAAATATACTTGTCGATTCATTAACTTAAATCCACTACACATTATCTCATGATCAAATTTTCCATGTCCTTTGTTTACGTGCTTATTTGAAAACCATACAAAGATTTGTTAAGCTTACAAACTTTGTCTTCATAACCTTTCACTACAAAATCCTCATGTTGGTCTATGTAAAATTCTTTATCTAATTCACGGTTTTAGGAAAGTTTGTCTTAACATCCATCTCGATGTATCTCCAAGTTGTTTATCGCAGCAATATCAATTAGCATCTCAACAGAAGTAATTATCGTCACAAGTGAATAAGAATCAATGAAATTTACACCTTCTTTTAGTTTATATCCTTTAGCTACCAACTTAGCCTAATGTTTCGACTCATTTACATCCCATGGTCTTACTCCCTAGAGGTAAACTAGCAAGCACCCAAGTCTGTCGGGTTCGACGGACCGAGTCCATTTCACTAAATGAAGCTTCTTACTTAATGGGGTTTCAATAGATGTTATGGCTTCTTTACGAGTCTACAGAGCTCGATTAAGCTAGGCTTATTAAGAAGTCAGTCCATAAGAAGTCTCGATTCTAATCTTTTACTTCTCCTAGGATCAACTCTACATCATCTTCCTTAAAGATAAGTTCGACTATTTGAAATTAAATCTAGGGATCAACATCACATCTCTAATGAGGTACATGATTAAGAATAAACATGTTCAAAGATTTTAGCATCCCTAGATTCCATAATAGTATTCACACCAAAGTGGAAAAACAGAACTCACAACCAAAACTATATGAGGGTACTAAAGGATATCTTATTTAAACACCCCACACTTTGACGTATGCATAAGAAGGTTGTCTATCTTTCATAAACATATGGAGTTTTATCTAATCTCGTAAAGGTTACTCTATTCAGGATATAACAAAATCGTAGGATCACCTCCCCCACAAGTTGGCGGTTAATCCTTTAATCAACATGGCATAAATCATCTCCTTAATGGTTCTATTCTTACAATCAACTATACCATTAGACTACGGTGAATAAGGAGGTGTGATCTCATCAATAATGCCATTAACAAGTTAAGTTCTCCTATATGAATTTTATACTTGCCATTATGTTCAGACCTAACCATTTTAGTGGTAACATATACTTTACTTTCAATTTCAATTTTATACTCTTAAGGCTTCTAAGGCATCATCCTTACCCCTAAGTAAGTATACAAGATAGTACCTCGTGCAATCATCTATGAAAGTTATAAAAACACCTTTTACCACCTTAGTTTGGGTTGATTTCATGTCAACTAGGTATAACTGAATTAATTCTAAGGGCTTAGAATTACTCTGAGCAATTTTGCTAAAAGGTTTTATAGCATATTTTTATTCTACGAATATTTAACTTTTGTGTTCAATATCCAAACTAAATTTGGGTATGCAGCCTATGCTTCTCAGTTTATGCATTGACTTATATAAGTTTACGGCTACATGTATACCATGCAAAACATTCAATCACGCAAAAGAAAACACAAGAATCAACTACTTCATCGATTTTTTCGTTAAGCTTATATTGACCTTAAGTCTTATAGCGTTTCCTTAAAAATCACATGCCCTTAGGTACGACAAGTTTTCCATATTCAATTAATATCTTAAGTCTTTTACCATCTACAACAGAACAAGATACAAGATTCTTGCATATGCCCGGGACATGAAAACTTCATTCATGTGAGAATATTACAGATATGAGCTTCTGCTCGACCTTTCCCTTTTATGCAACCTCTGTCGCAGGTGAGTTACTCTTATAGAGTTTCTCGACATCTCCTATCCTTTGATAGGAGGTGAACAAGTCTCTGTTTCAACAAACATGCTTGGTGGCTCCATAAGTCCACCTACTGGTCTCTCACATTGGTTATTAAAATAACTTCCGACATCATGCCACTGAACTCGTACTAGTTTGTTTCAACTAAATTAGCATTAACTATCTACTAATTAAGGTTTTTATGTTTCCTACAATTTACTGCCATATGGCTAGGATTTTACAAACATAACAATCACCCTTAATTAAAGTAATGCGGATTGGTGTTTTACGAAACATACCTTTCTTATGAAGACTACGCTTAGATTTGTGTTGATGTTATCGCCTTTGTCAGCTTTGGAAGACTTGTGTTCATCCACATGCGCCTGGTAGCCATGTTCCTTCTCAATTTCATGTCACAATCCTCGTTTATACTCTGACCACGGACACGGTAATTTCCCAATCACTTAATACACCACATCTCACAAACCTTAGTTCCAAAACGGAAAATAAAATATGAGTTTTGAAGATAACATCTAGATATACAAACTTCGTTTGAATCACCATTTCAAAAAAAAAAAAACTCATGGTTACCCCATAAAAACTACTTTAGTTAACAACAAATTTCTGCCCGTCAGAATTTTTCAGGAACGTTTCTCTGTTTTGTAAAATATCAAAAAAATACTTTTACAACTCCAAAAATTCTGAAATTTTACGTGGGTAACTATAAGGATGTCCACTACGTTGTGTCAAAAGGGTTCACCGAAATTCCTTCTAGGTTGAGAGATAAATTCGAAACTCTACAGCTGACCAAAAATTCGTTTTCTGTTTTTTCACCCGATAATTAACATCCATGAGTTTTTTTTTTGAAATGGTGATTGTGGGGGATTGTTGGAAAACAATTAATAAAAAGTATTTTTAAGGTTTTAATAAAATTATAAGTTATTGTTTTCTTTTGTGAATGAAAAAACGTATTAGTCCCACATTGTGGAGTTTCCACCTTTTAGTTGTTTTAAGAGACTATATAAGCTTTTTAGTCCCACATTGGGGAGTTCTTCTTCTTAAGTTGTTTTGTTCCATTATATAAACAAATTTACTACTTTTGTAAAAATTATGGGAAAGGGGTTTCTCCTTATTGTAGAGGGATCCCTAAGGGAAAATATTTTATAGCCGTTTCTTAAGCGTTCGCGATTTTCCTTAACGGTTTTTCGGAGTTGCCAAGCTCAAGTTGAGCATCTACTACATATGCTAGTAGTAGGTGTAGTAGGGTGTTTTATCCTGGAGATATCCGTCCTGTGAGGGCTATAGCATCACTCTTGAGTGTAGCCGGGCGCTAATGTCTTAAGGGAAACGTGTTGAACACATGACTCACTCTGTTTTGGGTTATTTAGTTTTTGATACTTACATTTTGTCCAATGTTAGTGTTTGGTCTAACATTTGTCCAACTTAGTGGTTGGTACTTGAAACTCACGTTGACCTTCTTTGACCGTTTCTGACCAGATAATAATTAATCTTATGTAATAAATTATATTGAATTTACAAATATACCCAAAGAGGCCCTAGGATCCAACGGCTTTAGTGAAAGCATTGAACCTACGGTATGAGATCACGTATCACGTATCATTAACCCTAACTCTTTGTTCTTTCTCCGTGTCCAAGACTAGTTAGTTCTCTCGCCGCCTCCAATGGTTTCATCTTCTTCCCCTCTACGTGAAAACCATTTGTTGGTGGATTTCTTTAAAGATTTTCTCCGTAATACAAAAACTCAACAAAAAAACACATTTACTTTACGGAATCAAAACCCCAATTTTTGAATCCCCTTTGAATCAAATTAAACCCTAACTTACTGAATTCCCAATTGAAAACCCGAATTTCACTAAATCGAATTTCCAATATCAAACAAAACCCTTATCTGCAAGCATCAAATCGGATCCTCAATTTTCCGAATCGGAACCCTCTCGTTGTTAATTTTTTTGAACCGGTGGTGTGGGTTATGATGGAGCTTTATGGCGATGTTAAGGAAGAAAATGACGATGGAGAACGGGATATGAAGAAAATTTTTTGTCGACGATTCTGAGATCACCGAACGGGATCAATTTTTTTGCTCGTGTTCTTCAAATTGTTCTCGTTGAAGTTCGATTACTTACGGTCAAAATGAGTTGTTTTATTGATTTTGAATTTATGATATATAATCTTGTCTTTGATCGATGAATGAATTGAAATGGGATATAACCGGGTTTGTGAAGCTTTGGTTTTTTTCTCCGATGAGTGAATCAATTTAGGTTCTTGACGGAAAACGATAGTGGTGGTGTAAGTCTGTCTGTTCACAAAATGGAAAACGATAGTGGTGGTGTAAGTCTGTCGGAAAATGAAAGGGAGAAGAAAGATGGGGAGTTCTAAGCGTGTAAAAAATGTGTGCCGCAACTATATGGTTAATTCGGTCAAGTGAAGGGTCTAATTGTAAATGCATAAATATTTAGATTATAAATTTAATTAAAATTATACTTAACTAAGTCAATGGAAGTCAACGTGAATTCCAAGTACCAAACCCTAAGCTGGACAAATGTTAGACCAAATGCTAAAGTTGGACAAAATGTAAGTACTAAACATCAATTAACCCCTCTGTTTTTCCAAAGTTTTGCCTTGTTACTGTTGCGGAGATTTGGGGAGCTCGTCTGTTTCATCAGATCGATCACTTCCACTATAAAGGAGCTAAGTATCAATAACTTTTGCTTATTTGATTTTTTCCTTGTTTTTTGATTATTGCACCCAACACGTAATAGTTCTGCTGGTCGTATATTGTTTCTTCTTTATGTTGATGATATGATCATTACAGGGGATGATTTGGTAGGTATCGATCATCTCAAACAACTATTGAGTAATCAGTTTGAAATGAAAGATTTGGGCCCTTTGCGATACTTTTTGGGTATCGAAGTTGCTTGTTCTCCGAAAGGTTATTTACTCTCCCAATCCAAGTATGTTGCGGATATCCTACAGAAAGCTCGCATTTCATATACTAGTGTTGCTGAAACATCGCTTGAGATCAACGCAAGATATACGTCTTCGGACGGTAATCGTCTAGCTGATCCCACTCTATATCGTACGATTGTTGGAAATCTTGTTTATCTCATTATTACTCGACCTGACATCGTATATGCCGTTCATATTGTTAGTCAATTTGTTTCTTCTCCTATTACTGTTCATTGGGCGGTAGTTATGCGCATATTGAGGTATCTTAGAGGAACTCAATATCAAATTTTATTGTTTCCTTCTTGTTCGTCGTCGAGTTTCTCTCTTAAAGGTTTCTCGGATGTTGGATGGGCTGGTGATCGAAGTGATCGAAAATCTACTACCGGTTCTTGTATTTTTCTTGGTGATTCACTTATTTCTTGGAGAAGTAAGAAACAATCTGTTCCTTCGCAGTTGTCAACAGAAGCTGAATATCGTGCTATCGCTGATACTACCACAGAAATAATTTGGCTACGCGGGTTAATTGGAGGTATGGGTGTAGTTATATCTGATCCTACACCTATCAATTGTGATAATACATCTGCCATTCATATTGCTCGCAACTCCGTGTTTCACGAACGCACCAAGCACATTGAGGTTGATTGTCATTTCATTCGACATCATTATCTGCATGGCAAAATATCTCTTCCGTTTGTGCCATCCACAATGTAGGTTGCAGATTTCTTTACAAAGTCACACTCAATTGCGCGCTTCCGTTTTCTTGTTGACAAACTATCGATGATTAACGATGTACCGTCGTGAGTTTGAAAGGGGGTGTTAAAGGCGTATATTATGCTAATCATATATACGACATTACTGCAAAATTATTTGTTTCCTTTTTTGCTTATTCTCTAGAGTATTCGCTGTAGTATTTTTGGCAATACTTGTATATTTATTTTGATCATGTAATCCTTCAGAATTATGTCAATGAATTCTTCTTTGCTCACTCACATATTGTATTGCTTTAACCATGTATTGTTGTCGCTAAAATCTCGAGCCGTCAGATTATTTACGCCACCAATTAACTAAACTCAGACCCTATTTTTATTATGCCCGTTGCTAGGTTTTGATTTATGATCAGATGTGTCAAGCATAAAAGTAACCTCCCCCACAATCAAGTCTAGGCTCATTCATAATACAAACTACAAGTACAGAGACTTGGTGATTGTATGATGTCTAAGTCCTATATTATTTATTTATTTTTATTTTCTTAATAAACGAGGGCCTTCAAAAAGGCTAATGATCCCCTTCAACTATTGGCCTAAGCCAGATAGGAGGCACGGACTAGTACATAGTAAACTTGTTTTTTTAGCATTGTGCTAGTTCATGGGCAACAAAATTACAAGTTCTTTGTTGAAAAGAGAAAATACAAGCTTTTAAACTAGAAGCAAAAAACTGAATATCCTGGAATCACCATTAAAATTACTAGCAGAAAACCGAGTTATAAGATCTTGCACATCACTTTCAACTATGATATGTCTAAGACCTATTCCTATGCACATGTCAAGCAGCTGATTTTGCCACTTTATGGATATGCCAAACTTCCAAACACATTTGTCTATATGTCAAAAATACCACTTAGGAATAAACGACAAAATTTCTAGCGAGCGAAAAAATGTGCATCACTATATGGTAACACGATCGCTTGGCCATTCCAGTGCCATCGGTAGTCATGCCGTAGCTAGCTGGAAACATCATCGCTCATCAGTGACTCATCCAACGGATACAATTTCCCCCTCTATAAATACCCAATTTCAAACTTATTTCACACCACAATTCCTAAATCTCTATAGAATTTCTCAATCTCTTAATCTTTTTCGAATCCAAAATAATCGTACCTTCTATACACTTCTTAATTTCTTGTAATATGGATTCACAATCTCAAAGTCAAGGCAAAGGTAAAAATATCAGAGTCCGGGGTGCAAAATACAATATCACAGAAGATGAATGCATTTGGCATAATTTTTTTTATTTTACTCAAGATTATGTCGATGATGCACAACAACATGGTAACACCATGTAGGATAAATATTTCATAAATATGAACAACAACCCATGAACATCAATAGTCGTCATGCAAAAGGGTTGTCAAAACGCTTCATTGTAATCAATAAGGTAGTCGCCTTATACGTTGCTGCGATAATGCAAGTCTGGAGCAGCTGGGAGAGTGGTCTTGTGGATGTTGATATTGCAAGATAGGTTTTTACAGAATGGCAGCGAGAAAATGGCACAAATTTCGTTATCGAAAGTTGTTACCATATTTTGAAGGTGTTGGAATCGGTGGTAGTGTTAATTGAAGATGAAATGGTAGTATTGTTATCAAGCCAAATTAATTATAAGCAATTGAGTTTTGTGAAAGACTACATAAGTTTACATTCATTTGTTTCTGGGATTTTATGTGCTTTGATTCAATTGTGTTATACGAAAAAGTTGTGTTGCAAAAGTCTTGGGGACTGAGAATTAATTTTCATTTGGGATCAGCCGTTATCTCTTCCACCTCACACCAGCTGTTGCAGTGAGGAGGTGGAGGAAGTAGATGTTTTTCTATTTCAAGAGTAAAACCATAAAATCATTGTTATAAAAACCTATGAGGTTTGTCTCCATGATAGCCTAGGCTATCAGACGGACGACGTTGAATGGGGACCCCGATCCGAAGGTCAGGAGGCTACGGATTGGGTTTTTACATGGACGGCTACGAAAGACTCTCCCGTTTTCTCTTTCACCTCTTCGACTCCAAGCAATAGAAATCAGAGAAAACGTATTCAGTATTCTTCAACGGAGACGCGAAAGTGATGAATCTCAAACTAGATTATCGAATCTCTCTTCTACTTTGGAGAAAAGCTAGGAAAGAAAAGCTTGAATCACCCATTCAGTGCAATTCATCGTGGTAATTTAATTATAGATCCAAGTTAGGTTTTGTCTTGATTGATTATTCGTTAGTTATGGTGATCAGGTGAGAGATGAATTAAGAATAAGCTAAACGAGTTAGAAGTGATGAATCAAATTATTGGAGGCAATTCAAAAATAGCATCTTATTGTCTCATTAAGATCATTATTGGCTGCTGCGGGAGGTGTTTTTTTTTTTTTTTTTTTTTTTTTTTGTATTTTTGGTTGTAGAAATCGATTCTGTGGATTTAGAAGATATATCCTTTCGACATACTTGGGAGAATGCTACCACAATTATAAAGATAAATTTTAATGTCAATTATGAAAGGTTTAAGAGGTTCTTACTTTGTCCAACAAATAATTGGTTGTTCATGTGGAACTTTGTAAGTATATCTTTATATTTGGTGGTGCATATGATAAAAAACGAATTTTACGTAATTGATTCCATCATCTACTCCACTGTATCTATGTGGTTTGGTGGAGTGATAAGTGTCTGTTATATAAGTAACATTGTTCCTATTTTTTTTCATATACATGTGTTGATGGGATTCTTTACCCACATTGTTTTGTGCGCTGATGACTATTCGTTATAACATTGTTTAGTGCTCTTTTCAAACGCATTTCTATCGTAATCAATTATCTAAAATTCATTTTACTTTTGCAGGGTGCAAAGTAGTTGAAAACCTTTGAAACTATGATATTGAATAATCTAGGTGCAACTTTGTGGAAAATCTCTGGCTACTTCTGGGTACCTAATTTTCTTCTTTCTTTTTATTTTAGAAAACTATGGCACAATATTCAGAATTTATCTGACTATAACCGTATATGAGGATCCTATAGTATATAAGAAAAGCTTATTCCAAATACGTACAAATTTACTGTTTTTTCTTAGGATCTTGTGGTATGTAAGAAAAGCTTATTCTGAATATGTACAAATTAACTGGCCAAAAGTTAAGTATATTATAAAACCATCTCTTCCTAAAGCTTTCAAAGTAATGGTAGTCATTCATTAACCAAAAGGGCCAACCACTATTAAGGAACACATATTAGTATTAGAGAGCACTCTACTAACATCAAAGAGTTAAGATTATTTGGTATTTTATTTCTCTGAACTAATTGCATTTGTTTTCCAAACAAATTGCCATGTTAATTGATTCTGCTTCCCGGTTAGTTGGTTTATATTTGCTCGATATTATTCTCTTAGGGATTTTGTTGGGAATTTTTTACACCAAAGGTTTCTGGACTTGGGAATTGAAGTTTGGGATTTTTCTTTACAGAAATGTCAGTACATGTTCTTGATTCTTAAACTAGAAGACCATAAATTTGTTAAGATTGTTTTGTTCAAAATGTATTTTTATAGAATGCTAAATAAAATTTAATATTTCAATTCTTCTTTGTTCATTTTCAGGCATGTAATTGTAGTACCTTATCCGTTTTACCTTTGCTAAGAATTCTTCGATGACGTGGGAAATCCCTCGAATATCCAAGTCCAATCCAGACTTTAACATGTAAGTAGACTCTCTTCTTTTAAAAATTAAAATCGCTAATGAAGCAAAAAATGGAATGAAAACCCTGAATAAGTTTTGGGTTTGGGTTATTGGTTTTGTCAGATGTGTATACTATATGAGCAGTGATGTGTTTGATAATGTTCTCTTAGGTTCTATAATGACACATGGTTGACTAAAGAATACCAAATAGAATTTGACTGGTGGTCATGTTTGTTAAAATATTACATTGTAGTTAAGTACATTTGAAATACAACTATATGGAAATTACTCTTAATTGCATGGGAAATACTGATGAAATTGGGAAATTGATATTGTGCTCATTGATTGCGCGGATGGATATTCCATGATCAATAATGTTACTTCTACGAGTTTGACATTGTGTTGAGTATCTTAGATTAAGAGGAATGTACTATAAAATTTTATAATGACATAGTTTATGATATATTTTACTTTTTGGTGTCCTTTGTCTTTGTTGTCCATTTGTCACTTTCACATTTGCATTAAGTTTTGATGTTCAGCTACAAAGCTCATTTGCTTATTACAGGATGAAAAAGAACTTTCATATCGAATCAAATATTCGTGAACCAAGAGTTGTTGTCGAAACAAAGTGTGAAGCAGATATACTCGATGGTGGTTATCGGTAGCACAAATATAGGCAAAAGGTGGCTAGGAAATTTGAACTCCAGGTACCGTATTAGTTATTTCTTTTGAATTTGTTTCCCATGCCTCAGAGCTGTACGTATATGTTAGTCGCATTTCTGTTTCCCTTACAGGTTCAGTACTACATCAATGACAATGATGAAAAAGTTTAAACTATCAAGGTGAATAAACTCAACTCCGATTTTCACTGAATTACACAAAGATAAAATGTTTTATTATTGACACAAACAGCTCAAATAATGTTATGCCCAATCTGATTTCATTATCAGAGATGATGTAAGTTTTGGGAAAGTGGTTACAAGTTTTTAGACCTATTTTGCGTTAAATAGAAAGTACATCACAGAGAAGGTGGTATTGGATGCATGGGCATTTCTTATGTTTTAAATGATCAAAGAACCGGAGACAATAAAAACACAAAAATGTTGAATTCATATTGCAAAAAGTGTATCATATGCATATATTAGCAAATCAAAAATCCATCAAACTGGTGCCAATACCAATACAACTGGACTACTGGAAACATTTGCCCTTTCGGCATAAAATTTAGGCTACTTGAAACTTTCCGAACATAAGAAAGATAAATTCTCACATGTTGATTGGTAGCACCTAGCCCTCCTTTGATTGTAGTTTGGGAAGAATACCCCCATAACGATCGCTTCCTAATATCAACTTGCTTCACTTTTTTTTTTTTTTTTTTTTTTTTTGTAATGCTGTAATTGAAGAATAATTAGTAGTGCATACCGTCATTCCTAACAAAAATGGAGATCTCAGAAGAGTTTATATATACTTTGTTTTGAAGCTACTTAAGAGACAAAGCTATCTTTTAAATAAATTAGAAAATCTTCGTGTTCTGCAGCAAGTAAATAAACTTCTGCGGAAGTAAAAGCCGGTCGATACACTTCATTAGTTCATAATTTAGAAGTTTATATCGTGCATCTACTTACTTTAATTTTCGATAAACTGTCTGAATAGGTTAGCCTTTTAAGATAAATTTTTGTTTTTAAACGTTAATCTGATGATGTTTTGAACAGTGGAGGAGTAGAATCAATGCAAAAAATAAAAATGAAAGCTTTGCGAAATCGAATTCTAACTATAATAAGGTAATTCATTTGTTTCTCTCCTCCTACTATTACTACTGTTATCTTTCTTTTTTTTTTTTTTCTTTTGTTCTAAATTTTTGATTCTCTAATGTTTATAAACATTTGAGATTTTAGGACAAGTTAGTTGAATTAAAGTTGGCTTTTGCATGATGTGGGTTCTTCTTCACAAAATGTCAGAGATCCTTTAACATTGGTTAGTCCTTCGGATTTCTTTGCAATTAGTACGATGGTCAGATTAAGGCAAATAACGATTTTGATTTGTATACAATTGGTAGATGTTTGGTAAGGTATAGATATGCTGTAGACTAGGCATGGTGCAGTTCCATTGATGAAGGTTAGATATATATATATATATATAGGTGAGTAATACCCAATACGACCTTTAACGGAAGGTATGTTTAATTTTTATGCTTGATTACCTTCCTGCGAGGTCAATGTGTATGACTCGCTGATGTTGATTGAATAATGAGAGGTTATAAGAATGTAGTTAGATTTTATTGGCTGTGTTAGCTTCTCAATTACATGATGATTTGGCATAACTTTTTTTTTGCTTGAACCAGGCTTGCCTTTGCCATAATTGGACGATTGAAATATACCTGCAGTACCACTGTTACATTTCTATTTTAAAGACGAGCACTGAAGGTAAATCATTCTTCCTCCCATTATTTTGGAAATGATATGTAGCGCAATGGTAGCGCGTTTGACTAAGCGTCAGAAGGTTACGTGTTCGATTCACGTCAGGTCTATTGCCTATATTTAACTACACTTATAGCTGCAGCAAGGGTAAGACCCAGTCACTAAGTCTAATTTTCTTGCCAGATTGATTATTTGGTTTTTATAAGTGATGAGTTATTTTTGTCTTTTTTTTTTTTAGTAAATGAAAGGTGCATTTTTAGAATTTCACTAACAGCAATATAATTACAGCAAGAATGAATACCAACCTAGAATTTTATTTATATGGTGATCCCTCTCTCACCATTACTGACATTCTTCATGGGACATGCAAAAGTTTTAGGCCTGCAAAGTATTTATTTAATTCAAGGATTTATCTACATGTTTATTTGAGACTGAGCATGTATAAATTTGGATTTACTAAAGATAAGATTATGAGGGTTTTAACTACGAAAACATGGAAATTTTATGACGAATTTGAAATTGGATCATGATGAAGGTAAGAGTGAAGAAGAAGGTGCCAACATTGGGTTGAAATATGGGACCTCTATTGTTTGAAAAACATCCACATCTATCGTACCTGAATGATTACATTTGCAGCTTTAAAGTACTTTTTTCGCAGTTTCGTATTGCTGCTATTGTTGCTATACTGGGTTTTCACCATCTCTCTGTAGTTAGCACTTAATAATTTTCTGCATGCCAACGGCAGTGCATCACTGCTGAACAAAGGACAGAAGAAATGCATAGTCGCTTGAATTGAAGAAATGTCGTTGAAAGGATGTACCGGTAAATTTGTTGCAGGACATGAAAAGAAATGTCCCTCTAGGATTCTTGCTGGAATCAATACCCTTGCAGTGATGAATACACATTTGCGGAGTGACATTACATCTCATGTATTCAGTTTGTGGAGCGTATCTTTAAGACTACATTGATTCATGGAGCTCATGCTTCAAAAAAAAAAAATGATTCATGGAGACCGCTCACGGTATTTAAGTGTATAATTGTCTTTTTATTTGTGAGCATTTTGGTTCTAACAATCATTGTTTGTTAATTTTAACTCATTTTTATGTAGGCTAAAGTGTCATTGGAAAGACAAGCTCACCTTTCCAAATGTTTGAGAAGATTAAAAAACTCCAGTAGGCAGAGTCAACAATTGAAGAGCTTAATGGGAAATACGATAATACAAAGCCAAAGGTAAACAGTTCTTTGCTTAGTGGTTATGAGTGGTGTACTTTAGGTATCCAACATTGACTCACTTTCACCTGCCTTGGTTCATTTTTGCAGATTGTTAGTAAATTAATTAGCACTTCGACCTCCGTTCCTTGCTGCTAAAAGTCTATGACAAGTCATTGTTATATTTTTTGATAGTTTATATACTTCTTTATATTGATATTTTATGGATATGATAAATTTTAGTAAGTTCAATAGCTTGGATCCTTCATATATATTATCTACATCTATTTATATAAACAAATTGTGATTGGATTTATAAGCATGTAGGTAGATGTTACGTCTAATATCTTGATGCCAAGGTTTTGGTGTAGGTCTGTAGATCAAACTGAATCAATCAAATGATTGCTAATTTTCTCTGGGATTGTCCTGGAGTATTAGAGAGACATAAGAAGAATACAAGTGTGAGCCGTGAAACAAAGATTGACTCAATGTTATGGATTTCTGAATGTTTGCAAGCCAAACTGTTGACCGTTGATGTATAAATATGTGGAACTTCTTATCTGTAAGTTAGTCATTTTTTTTTTTCGTTGGGTGTGCACACAGTTAGAACACGTTTCAGGTTTTAGAAATGTCTTTAATGGCATCAATTGCTAAGGAGTCACTACTATCAGCTTGGTTTTAATGGCTACACTAGATTGTGGGTGTCTCTGTTTGTAGTCGTTCTCCAAATAAAGGTGCAAGAAGTTTGACGTGTATATGAATAGGCTAACTACTCATAGCAAGTAAATTTTTTGGAAATCATCTCTTTCCGTTTCATTCAGTTGCATTTGACATTTCACTAAAACGCGACCAATAATGCTTTTTGTTGGTTTTCTGGAGACATGGTAGGATTGTAAGACCACGTCTGTTTGTAGTTTATGATTCCTAATTGGCATAAGGCATGATGTTATAAGAACGGAGAACTGAGTAAATATTAATTTTTGAAAAAAAAAGGTAAATGAAACTTTGACTGAAATTGATTTGAAACCAATTCAAAATAACTTACCACTTAATAGAGTATGGGCTATTGTTATTCGTTACTCCAAAGAATTTAAGCTAGGCCCGTCTAATTTGACCCGACGAGCACAATACCGGGACTTGGTTTGGATTTCTACCTTAATATGGCTAATTTTAATATGAGGCCTACTTTTCACCTTAGATTTTTTAATCTATGCCCCTTATGTAACTCGACCAGACAAGACACCAGGAGTTGCGAGGCCCCGACTAATTGTAGACTCAAGTAAGGAAGCGGGGCTTTGCAGCTGCAAGGATATACTTTGTCAGTCCCAATGTCAGTGAATCGTATTATCTTCGTTTATTACTATTGGTTGTAGCAGGTGCAAATTCATTTGGCAAACTGAAAACAATTGAGGATGGTGATGATAGGAAACTGCACCAAATTTTCAAAGGAGCGTGCATCGTGCTTGGAATTTTATGTGATGACAATGAATGGCCTAAGTGTTTACAAGAGGCAGTTGTTATGAAAACTGGAGTTCGGTTAAGAAAACTTTTCAAGATTATTTTTTGTGACTATAATCCAAATCAGCCAAACGTTCTGTGATCAAAATTTAGATTAAACAAATGTGATGATCTACATGTTAATCTTCGCACAAAGTATAATATCAGGAATCCAACTCATGAGTAAGTATTTGATTTGGGTTGTACCATATGGATGAACTACTGCGTGAATCTGACAAGTTGCTTTAAGATTTCAAGGATATACCAAAACCAAAACTGACATGGAGTGATGAAATTGGTAACAAGTTCGTATCGTAGCATCAGTGCTTTCAACTCGCAGTGTGTGATATTGAAGTCGAAGAGAGTATCAGGAAGTTGAATTCTTCAAGTCATCGGCGACTGCGTAGTGTTTAGTTTTGATAAATATGGTGACAATAAGATGTTTTCTTGGCAATGGCAATGCAGAAGCGGTAAAACATCTTTGTGTAACATATTGGCGTCTAGCTGCTATAGGGATGAACACATAGTTTTGACAGCTGCTTCATATGGACTTTCTTCACTTATTTTCGTAAGAGGTCGTACAACACACTCGACGTTCAGGATTCCCATATAAATAGCTAAGAACAATGTTTGTGGAAATGACAAAAAGAATTCACATTCTAATTAAACTCCTGAAAAAAGTGAAACTAATTATATGGGACGAAGATCCCATGCAACATAGATTGTTGAAGCAGTTGATTGAACGCTGGGAAGAAAAAAAAACCATTTGGTGGAATTACCATTTTTTTTGAGAGGAGACTTTAGGAAGACGTTGCGTTTTATACCCGGTGGATGTCAATAAGAAGTCGTTGGATCATGTTTGAGGAGATGATTTCTTTGGAATGATGTCACCGTCTAAGCGCTCCATCAAAATATGCGGTTGGATGTGCTTGATACGGAAAATGTAACTTTTGCAAAGTTCTTAGTAGAGGTATGAATACCTCTAATGTTGTTTACATCCGTTTGTTGTGTTTGTCTTTTAATATTGCTCAAATTATCCGTTGGATATAAATGATATGTTGGTGATAGTCCCAAGGAAGTTGTTGAGCTTCCATAGTAAGAAATAATTGCAAGGACATGTCTGGTTTGACAACCAGTCTTTATCCTTGGTTGGGAACAAACAAATGAGTCTCTACAAATGCTTCACTAAGTCGATTATACTGTCAGCCAGTAATGACGACGCCCAAAATACTAATCCACAAGCAATTAAAAATTTAGACAAGGATATGTACACATACCTTGCTGCAGACAAGTTAAATGCAAATGATGTTGGCAATATTCCAACCCTTTCCGGAGAATTCCTGCATAATTTAAATCCACCAGGAATGCCTCCGTTCATATTAAAGTTGGCCTCCCAATCATGGTGTTGAGAAAGCTTGCACCAATAGAAGGTCTCTGCAACAACATAATACTATTGGTCACTATATGTGGACAACATGTAATTGAAACCAAGATTTTAACTAGCGAAAAAAACAGAAAAATTGTATTCATCCCAAGGATAAATTTCATACCGTCATCGTCGGAGATGAGTATCAAACTGACAAGGCATCGGTTACCTGGCCGCCCTGCTTATGCTATGACAAAAAACAAATCACACGGAAAATTAGTGAAATACGTTGGGATCAATCTATGCACTCTTTTGTTTAGCCACGAGCAAATTTATGTAGAATTGTTGAGATGTACTCCCACGTCGAACAATTGTGCTACTACTAGATGAAACCAATGACCTTTCCTACAAACATTATCTACCTAGAGTTTTTATTGTAGAGCTATCTAATTCACATATGAACTTTGCTGTAATTTCAGGATGATTTTTTTTTTCTTTTGGTTTCATGCATATCAACTGCCATTGTTGTTATTTTCAGTAAAAAAGTAATTAAAGATTTTATATACGTTCATTGTGTTATATGACATATTTCACCAATGTATAAGTTGCATAAGTTATGTTACTATAGGTTGAAAAGAGTTATCGTGTTTCCTTAGGTTGATATATCATAAACTATGCCTAGGTAGTAATATTTAAATCTGATGCAGGGGCATAATCATTGATTTAGTATCTCTAAATAGCGTTATTATTACAAGTCAATATCTACAATGAACGTATATAAAATCTTTAAAGAGGTGTTGGTGCTCAGCTTGTCGCTAGGCTACCAACCAAAAGCTCTGTGTAATAACTTTTAACATAGTGGTAATTATAATAATTCATTTAGTTATTTTCAAAATTAAAAAAATATCTACAACATAAAATATAAAAATTCCATCTACAAATCTCATTTTTAATTGTAGTATATATTATCCATATATGGTATAGAAAAATTGTTGTACTTAAAGAATGGAGTACTTATTAATTGCATAAATAATAAGAATTTGAATTTAAAACTCTCCTAGCAATGTGTGATTTAACTTATTTTTCTACATGTATCAAATAAACAAGAAGTGATTTTGTCTAGGTTTAGATTTGCATATTTCGAAAAATTGTTGTGTCCAAGCTGTATTAAAATTCTAAAATAGATGTTGGTAAATTGATTTTTGTCAATTATGCCTAATATGTTGAAACACACATATTACTACTGACATAAGGCCTAATTTCCAAACCTTAGTCTGAAATTAAGCATGTGTAACTTATCATAGGTAAAAGGAATACAACTTTATATCTACATCATAAGTTAGAGATTGAACAAAAATAACATGGGATAAGTTCATACCTAATAGTTAGTTAGCTTGAAGACCAATGATTTTATAAACGGGCAGTAACATTTTTCTCTCTCAGTAGCAGTATTACCATGCCCAATCAAAGATTAACAAGTATTAAATATATTCAAATCACTATACTGTTTATTTTTTTAAAGGAGATGTTCTATGAAAGCAAGAATACTTTATAACTATCTTCAATTATTCAGGGGATTTGATTAGGTATATGCATTATTTAGTTTCTAAGTTAGGGTTAGGCATAAAAAGGGCAGCGTCGTTTTCCATTTTTATAAACTGCAAATTTATAATTCCCATCACAAAGGATTTTAGTAAGACAAGTAGCCAAATTTGTATCTTAATAATGTCTGCGACCAAAAATCTAATTAATTAAATACAACTATGTCCCATCACCATTTAGTTTTAAATAGAGGAGTTCACTTAGTAATCTTTCGTTGCAACTTTTGCTAACTCCGGTAACCAAAAGGTTGGGGTGACAGGGGTTAGTAGTAGTGGCAAGGATAAGGTAACCCAGTTAGATATATAATATGTACCAATCACCATGGAATGCAATCACAGCTGATAGCATCTCAAACCTTTGAAACAATGCAAAATAAAAACGAGTTCAATTAGTACATGAATACACAATTCTAGACATCAGAATTATATTTGTTTGACAATATGGTGATCACATTTAAGTGAATATAGATTTTGAAATCATATTATTCAGTTTTAATAACCCATGTTTTAAATACCTCTATAATGATGCTCATATTTGTAAAATTTACATAAATATTTCGAAATTCGATGCAATGGTCTAAACTAGAGCATGTGATATCTTTGAATGATTAAACGGAAGAAATAAAAGTATAGAAGTTCTAGAAATCAAAATGAAAACTGATTAGCATAATTTGGATGGATATTTACCTTCATTCCCATTAGTGGAAAGCCAAACAACATCTACTAGCACCACTCTTTAAGATTCCTTGGTGAATAATGCTAAATTAGTAGTTTCAATTCAAGATACAAGTTTCCCAACCTAAAATATCAGCCGTGTGACTCAACATAGTTATAAGGGAGATACAACTTTATATTTGCAACATAAGTTAGAGACACTTAGCTTTAAGACCAAAGATTTGATAACACAGGGAGTAATATTTTATACAACTCATCTATTGTCGCCTGACAGTATAATGCTTGAAGCTTATTTACTAAGGAAAACTTTCATAGAATTTTCAAAGTCTAATGATGTGTGGTATGCAAAAGGACTATAGAGAATCTTTGTAGCATTAATAAATTGTCAATTTTTTTTTCTTCTAGATATTGTTTTGAAGAAGAAAATACTAAAAAGAAATAGACGCAGAAGTGATTTCATTCCTCGAAAAACAAGTAGCATAGAAGATATATACAGAACATGATAATATGAGTCTTTCCCTAATCATTGATCATAAGAGCAAATAGAAGGATTTGGTAAATATTATTACAAAGATGAACGAAAGAGTTTCAAGATTCGAGATAAGGTGCTCGCGGTGTTCCTACAATGAGTTAAAGTTGTTATGATTGAATCTCAGAGGCATTCTTTTCATGTGGTAAATCCAAGTCCTTGGCATATTTTAGTTCACTGGGATTTAGCAACTACCGTATGAGGTGTGATGTACATGCATTCATATCAATGTTAACGTTCAAATAACATCTACAACAAAAATACAATGTAAACTTGGATATAATTTGGGATCGATAAAGAATGAAAATATGCAAAGCAAGTCTTATAGTGTACCAAAATTAAAGAAAGAATAAGGGAAGCCAAGCGTAATTCAAAGGCATATAGATATCATTAAGGGTTAAAATGACTAGCGGAAGTCAAATAAGATTAAAGGTGATGTCTTTCATGCTATGTTTTACGTTAACTTTATGGTTGTTTTCATTTTGGGATTACTGATTTACTCCTTTATAAGAGTTAAATTTCTTCATCTGCAATTTTTTTAATGAGTTTCTGCAAATTTTTATAAAGAATCATATTACTTAATGAGTATTTTTGTTGGTCATTTGTATTCATATCGTTTCCGTCTGACCTTTTAATTTTGTCTCGGTTTGTTAAGGAATATGATATATTGTTCAAACTCCGTTAAAAAAAAAGTGTTATCACATGCACTTTTAAGTATACAACAATCTGCTCTTTTTCTTTAGAAAAACTGACCTAACTCTTTCAGTTTTAAATACTATATACCAATCTTTGAGTTAGAAGCAGAAACAATATTTCATTATTTTTTCCTATCGACATTAATTTCATTAAATGCTTTTTATTGTTTTAATGTAGATGTATTTTAGGTGTTTAATGAGACAATAATACTACTTTTTTTTTTCCCCGGCATGTATTTCATAAAATACATTGTTTCATTAGTGGTCTTATAATATACGTTCTCATGATTGGAGAGCATCATAAATACACAAAGAGTAGTATCTTCGTTAAATTAACAATAACATGTTAAGATGCTTGAGGTCTAAGTAATTTTATCCTCTTTTAAACCAATGACCGTTGGTTATAAATTGGAATATTGTTTAAATTCCGAATTACACAGGCTGATATACCAATTGCTTTTAGCAAAACTAGGAGCTTAGAAATACTGATGCATTTATATGATATAACAATTGCTTTTAGCAAAACTAGAGCTTAAAATACTTGATGCATTAGTGTCACGTTGTTGTAGTCCCCACACTCTACTAAATGCCCTTTGTGCAGTCTCGCCTTAGCTTGGCTTTGATTAGGATCAAAATCACATGTTAAGTAAATCACATCTGTTTTGCTAAAATAGGCTAACATATTGTACTTTCAAAATAAAACAGGTATACTTAAGACTAAAGGGAGAGGTTGCGCCGGGGCCGTAAGGCCCCGGTGATATCTAGTTAAATGATATTTTAATACAAAATAGAAAAACAAAATTAGTGTTGGTCCAACGTTGACTCCAATGGTCTACGTCTAGCTCCAACGCCAACCTCAACATCATCTTCATATTTCTTGTTTCAACAAGCTCGAATATCTACTGTTCCGAAGGTATTTTCTTAAACAATATTTTGAATATTTTTTATAGAAATTGATAATGTAGTTGAAGGAAAACCTACAACTACACCCAGATGAATAAACACTAGTAACCGCAATCAAAGATTAAACTCAATATTCAACAATAATCTCAATGTAAATGATATGAAATATTTTTTTTTTTATATTGAAAGGGAGAATTCATTAAAAGAAAGAATTTAAAATGCAAGCTACCAGAGGTAGCTAGAGAAAGAAAAATGGAAAGATTACATAAACAATTTAGGGGTGTGCAGAAAAACCAAAACCACGGATTTCACCTGTAACAGTCCGCAAGAGTCTATGGGCCGGACACGGGTGAGTTCTCAAATCCGCAAGGTTTAGCGGTTGGCTTTGTAAATCTGCGGATTAACCCGCACCGTAGGGTATTAAGGGAATTTAATAAAATTACTAAGTATAATATTGGAAGTTTTAGTTTTATATATAAAATTGTTTATCGTGAGAGAAACTCGGAAACCTAAATCGATGATTCAAAATCCTCCTGTCTCTCTGCCATGATTCCTACTAGAAACGATAATTGAAGTAGGATTTTTGCAAGATTTCTCCTACGAGAGTTGATTCATCTCCTTCTTCTGTCAATTTCACCATTACTCAAACCATAAATATCAAGAAATCGGTAAGGTTTTTCTTCTTATTGGTCTTACTTACACAAGTAGTGAGCACGTGTGATGCACGTCGGCAACATTATTTTTTCATTCTATTTCTGAAATGTGGTACTTAATTTTACTTTTTAATTTAGCCTAATATTATGTAAAAATGGAAAGAAAAAAATATATTAAAGTATCACTTTTAATGAAACGGAGGTAATCTTTCGTATCGAAACTTAAATCTATAGACTTTTCTAAGTAAGTTTATAGTATATCAAGTGAAGTATTTGAGCATTATATATGCAACATATAAAAATTACATTCTTTAAATTATAGCTATTTTTTCGGAGAACTATAAATATATTAAAAAGTAAAAATTTGATATGCTTGTTTATACTCGTTGCGTAGGTGATTGAAAGAGCTTTCCAAATATATAAATTTCACGAAAATCCGACGTACCATTTAGAAGATACAAAGTTTTAAAATATTTATCTTTATTTTGATAAAAATGGCATTTCTGTAAATAAATGATTTTATATATTATTATTTTTAAGTCCCTATTCCGTTAAGCATTTATGTCCTTATTTATATGACTTAACTAAACAGTCCCTATTTTGTTAACATATTAGTCCCTAAACCGTTTGGTGAACCATTTTCCGTTTGGTGAACCAAAAAAGGAGTAAGGATTTCAATTAAGCTTGCTTGCCTTAATGATGGGGGAGATTTTTTTATTCTTTTCTTGAATGAATTGGTTAGATTCCTATGTGATTTAAGTCATGAATTCTTTTGATTGTTGTTTGACATCACATGATTCTGTGCACCTGAAGATTTCATGAAACCCTATTACAGTGTTGGGTTTAGTAAATAAATTTGATTTCGTTTTTTCAAAGCAGAAAAGATTAATAAAATGGTACGGGTTTTTGTATTTAGTGAGTTGATTCTTTTACTTTCACTGAGTGATTGATTTTCTTGAATTAAAAAATTGAAAGAATTGGATGTGGATTATTCAGTGAGTTGATTCTAAACCTAATTACAGAATTTTTATCATTGATTTTCTTGAACCAATTGATTGGCAACCTGCTGAAATCAATTAGGGATTTGATTAGCAACCTCATGTTATGTTTATGCTGTTTTGGTTAGTCTGAAGTAATTAAAAATAAATTGGATTAGTTACTTGTATAGTCATTTTTGTATTTATTCTGGTTTTAAATGGTAGTTGTTTATATTTGTTTGGAGTTAGAATTTGTGGTCTTTGCTGTGTTCATTTACCTAATGTGTTCAATTTTTTTTTGTAGATGGCTTCAAGTACTGAGGGACCTTCTATTCCTGTTAACAATCCTGATGAGAGCATTGGTATAGCTACCCAGTCAACCTTCGAGAGCATAGCTATAGCTATAGTGACAGCTACGCCATCTCAGGTTGAAGTTTCAAAGCCTCCCATAGCTTCTGGTAAGAAGCAATCAGATTGCTGGCAACATTTTAATAAGCGTTTTGATCTTAAGCCACCTAAAGTTGAGTGCAAGAATTGTAAATAGAGGTTCTCATGGGTTAAAGACACTACAGGGGTTATAACTCTCATGGAACAACAAACATGAACAACCATATAAAGAAAAGAAAGTGTCCTCAATTCACTCCACCTGGACAACAACAGTTAACCTTTCAAATAAGTGATGATGGTTAGACTCATTATGTTGTGACTCACTCGTTTGACCAAGATGCATGCAAAGCATCCCTTACCAGAATGATCATCAAATGCAAATTACCTTTTATTATTGTACATCGTGAAGGCTTCCTAGAATTTTGTCATCAACTAGAACCTAGGTTTTGAAGTTCCTTCTAGTTCTACTGAAGCTAGATACTGCATGAAGATGTATTTGAGTGAATACCACAAATTGAAAGCTAAATTTAAGAAGAATGGCAGACGGTTCAGTCTCACCACAAATTGAAAGCTACATGGTGTTGACAGGTCATTATATTGATGATAATTGGGTGTTAAAGAAGAAGATATTGAATTTCTGTCCAGTTCCAGATCATACTGGCATGGAATTGGGTAAAACAGTTGCATCTTGTCTTTTACAGTGGGGAATTGAAAGGTTATTCACTATGACTGTTGATAATATTAATTCTAACAATGAAACAGTTGCTTATTTGTACAAGAGAGTTGTGGGTTGGAATTTAGCATTTTTGGGAGGAGAGCACATGCATCTTAGATGTGCAACACATATCCTTGCCTTAGTCGTTAAAGACGGTATGGATTTGTATAATGAATCTATTTCTAGGATACAAGAGGAAGTTAAGTTTGTTAGAGGATCAGGAGAAAGATTGAAAAAGTTCAGAGAATGTTGTGAACAACGGAAAATTGACATCACCAGATTTCTTAGCTTGGATTGTGAGACTAGGTGGAATTTGACTTACCATATGTTGTGTGTAGCTGAAAAATAAGAGGAGGCTTTCTACCAATTCAAAAAATCAGGGTACGCGGATAAATTTCTTAATCCCCCTCGACCACCAACCAGAGGTAAAACGGCAGTACCAGCAGCACCAACAATTCCTAAGGTATGGCCTATTGCTTCTGATTGGGAAACAACTCGTGCATTTGTTGGATTGTTAAAAAGATTCTATGAGCCTACATTGAAATTTTCTGGATCAACCTATGTTACATCTAATTTATTCCTCGATGAAGTAATTTCTATTAATGACATGTTACAAGAATGGGTTAAAAATGACAATATGTTATTGGATAACATGGCTGATTGGATGGTTCTAAAATATGAAAATTATTTGGAAGTGGATAAAATCAACCAAATGTTATACATTGCTGTGTTGCTTGACCCACAACGAAAGGAAGCATATCTTAGATTTGCTTTGAGAGAGTTGCTGAAAGAGAATCATGTTACAGTTGACCATGAGGTCCATGAGATGATGACTACGGTTAAACTTGTTTTAAAAAATATGCTTGATGAGTATGCACTATTATATAAAGGGGATGATACGGTTTCAATACCTACAGCTGATATACAATCTGATACTTCTGTTTCACAAGAACCTCATAATCCTATCAATAGATTTGTTGAGTCAGAAAAACATCAAGAAACAGTAGAGGGCAAAACAGAGCTGGATATGTATTTGTCAGAGAAAATAGAGTATTTTAATGAACAATACGATATTTTCAATTGGTATAAGGTTAACTCTTCCAAGTATAAATAGTAGCTTCTGAATCATCTTTCTCCACTGGTGGTCGTGTTCTTAATGAGTATCGAAGTTCCATGCTTCCAAGAACAGTGCAAGCACTGATGTGTGCTGAAAATTGGCTGACAGACAAACCAATCAATCTAGAGGAGATGCTAGAAGTGATTGAAAAAATTGACTTAGGTAACTCTCAAACATTGCTTTCTTTGTTTGTGTATCTTTCGCTTAGTCTCTTTGTTACTGTCTATATGCCACCTCCATCATTTCATTTCCTTCTTCTTAGAAAGATGCCATGTACAGTCAAACCTCGATAAACGAATGTTCGATAAATGAATAACCTCGCCAAATGAATTATTTTCTCTGGTCCCGACTTGGGCCAAGGTGATAAATGAATAACCTCGCTTAATGCATTAATGGATAAAAAAAATTAAATCCTTAAAGGTACTATAAAAAATATAAAGGAATAATCACTAAATTTCCATATAAAAATATATATATATATATAAGAATAAAAAAAAATACATAATCAGTAAATTTTAAATAAAAATATATGTAGTATTAAAAAAAAATCATATATGGTTAAATGATTTTTTTTCACCCAAACCAAAATGCATCGCATCCTTAATTTTATGTAATGCTTGCACAATTTCTGGAATATTTTTCTCATGTTGTATCAAGAATTTTTTTAAAGTGACCATCGCTTGAAAGGAATCTTGAGATGAAACATTTGGTACAACGCTACTATCGTCTGGTTCAATATCATTCTTGTCATTCATTACTGACTCAATAATTTCTCCGTCTGTTGGATATTCCATAACTGCATCATTCTCATTAGGATAGTTTAAAACATGTTCGACATCCCTCGAATTTCTATAACATAAATAAAAAATGACACCAGTTAATCATTGGATATCTTCTTTTAATTGACCATTTTCTGGTTCTGGAACATCTATATCTTCAAACCAAATCTTACAATGACGAAAACAGTTAATTTGCAATTGTTTTTTCCCTCTAGCTACATTTGTACATCTTCTCTTATACAATTTAACTTCTTAATTACGAAAATATTGGCTAAATGAATAAATATTCATTTATCGATAAATAAATAACCCCGCTAAACAAATATTTTTTCTTGATCCCGAGGTTATTCATCTATCGAGGTATGACTGTACTGTGTTATGGGAATGTTTTTTGCTTTCTTATATTAGGTTGAGCTATATTCCTTTGTTAAGTCTGTAATTTGATGAGTGGCTTAACCAATTGTAGATGCACTATACACATTTCATACTTACTTCCTAAATGTTCAAAACATACGTGTGACCAAATTATGACTGATCCCTATTTACCTACTTGTTAGAATTTTCTGATGCAACACAATAACAATTTTTCTTGTTAGACATTTGGTCTCCAGTTATGACTTATGAGTCACTTTTCTCAACTATTTAACCCTCTTTATACATTCACGGATCCCTATTTACCTACTTGCTAGTTTCATTGGTCCATCTTAGATGCCATCAGGATGGACCCAGCGATTGCAATATACATCCAAGGCACTTTAGTCGAGGTCTCTTTACTTTCCCACTTTTGTTTGAATTCCTTTCTCTATCAAGTACCACTAAACATACAGAGAGCAAATCACTATCTGATGTACTGTAATATGCATGCATGGGCAGAAGAGAATTCCTCATCACTGGTCCAGTTTTTTGTTTATGACCGATCCACCATTGTACGGATTGGTTTTGACTATTTATTTCACCTTCTACATTGTTAGTTGGATCAGCAAGTTTTACACTTTAGAATTCAAGGTCAGCTGAGCCTGAGCAGCATAGACATGTGTGTTACACCTATAGCTAATTAATTTTAGGATTTTAAACAAATTTACAGAGCATGTCTCTACTCTTTGATAAATTACTTTCTGAGTTTTTTTGTGTATCCTTCGCTTAGTCTCTTTGTTATTGTCTATATCAAAAATCATCACCTTTCATTTTGTTTTTCTTGTTTTATTGACAGCGGGTCTATAACTCATTCTCATTTTACAGATGCGGATGAAATCTTGAAGGGAATTCCGGACATATCTATTATGGATTGAATGAACTAGTACTCAAATCCAATGACTTTTTTGGCAGCAGAAGTTCCATTGGGCTGGCACCAGACTTGTTGTTGCGTTTGATAGTTTACCTTCCGTTGTTGCAAGAATTAGTACTTTTTTGTTTCCGTAGAAAAAAACACAATACTCTTTTGTGTTAACTGTTAACTATCTTTGTGTAAAAATTTTAGTTTCTGAACTTGGTATTTTTGTTTGTTTTACTTTTTTTTTGTTTTTTTATCCTGAATAAATCCGCGATTAATCCGTATCCGGCTCATATCACCCACTGATCCGTGGGCGATTGGGCCGGACACGGTTGGATTTTCCAATCCGAAAATTTGACGGATTGAACGCAGGTGACCCCTTATCCGCAATCGTCCGACCGTTGCACACCCCTAATAAACATACTCCCCCAATTTTGGACAGAATATGAAAAGTTTAGGCGAGCTTTGAGGCCAAAAATAGAAGCCCAACCAATAACCAGAGACTTGGCTTCAGTACCCAAGTCAGAATCTGTCTTGAATCTATGTTCATCATCGAATGTAAATGATATGTTAATCTAAAATATATTATCACGATAATGTTTACAAAAGAATGAAACTCTCCTCTAGACTCGACTCGGACTCTAATTCACTCTTATACATACATTCCTCACACAAAAGACTTAACCCTATCCCTTATTCTCCATTTGTTCCTCCTTTTATACACAGCAGTTAGTGGATGACACAAAAGACTTTCTATCGTTTCTTTAGATCTGTAGGCAGTTATGTAATGGTACTCTGAAACGACAAGGTAGAGAAGATGAAGCTTTGTATTATTCAAAAGCTTGAATACAATGCAGGATAAGCCTGTGCCTAAATCCAACAAGATGATAATTGAAACTCAATACACAATCCTCATTCATTCTGGCCCCACAAAAAGCTGATGTGGATGACTCTGGTGAGAGTATTCCAAAATACAGCTCTCTCATTAATTCTAACCCACACAAGCATTACGTTTCACACAATTTACACCCTCATTTACCCAAATTTTGACTCACTCTGTAACTTCCAACAAAACTAACCCCCCACTTTCTCAACCACTCCCTCTACACGTACAGAAAAGAAATCCATGATTAAAACTAAATCCTGCTTCCAGTCTTTATCTTATTGCTCGACATCTTCTTTCCTGAATCAATTCACGCACAGAAGAATAATCTTCACTTCACCCACAGGTTGGTTTTGGTTTTCAAATTTTGTTTTTGTTTTATATTTTTCAGTTTTGTTTTTACTTCTGTTTAGGATATTTCAGTTCCATTGTATTAATTTTTAGGTAGGTTGTTCTCAATTCCTTCAGTTGATATGTTTAGATAGGTGGGATTTCATAAGAGTAAATTTTTAGGGTTGCAGAATTTCGGATTTTGCATGTGATGATTCTGAAATTTCTACAATGTTTTTCGAGGTAAGCCTAATTGTTTGTTAAATTCCTTCGGTGTTTACACTTTAAATTGGTTGTCTGCTTAACTGATTTTGTGCAGGATTTCAATTACAGCCTACTTTAGCATGAAATAGATGGAAAATCCAACCTAACAGTGAATTCTTAAAATACATCTTACTTTGGAGAATTCTTACCAAAAAAGAAAGTAGTAATAGACTACATCAAATGGGAGTATTTGAATTTTTAGATATTAAATTTTTTGGTTTCACTAATGTATTCAATACATTTATTTCAATTTTTAGATATTAAATTATCCAATATAATTTCAAAGAATATAAATCATTGCAGCTGCATCATGTCAACTTAGAGTGATTAGTAAATCTGCTTATTTAATTCAGATGGTCAGATTAGCAGAAACCACAATCCATTGTCATTTCATTTTACTGACATAATGTTGAAGTGCACATCATGTTATTTTACTGATAATTTGTGAATTTTATGCAGTAATAATGTTATCTGCCGCATCATGTTATTATTTTACTGCATTTTCGGTAACGACTTGGATATACACATGCGATAGATGAAATTTAATAGGTAGATTGCTTATCATGTTCTTTTAAAGTAATTAATGTTAGTTACTTAATTTGAGTTTATTTGTTACCCTTTTTCCTAAATTTGTATTTGGTTGCTCCAATAAATATGGATTAAGGGATCTTAAAACAAGGAAGACATCCGAAGGGGTTGGGGTTTCAGTATGAAGGGATTCACACCATTTCAAACAAACTGCTGCTTCAGTGTATTTTATTGGGACTGATTTCAGGAAGGATCCTGATAACGCGTGCAATAGCCTTCGCGACCAGTAGGCTTTCAGATTCTGAAGGAACTAGGAAGGATGTTAAAGATGTTGATGATGATTCGGACTGTGATGTTGCAAAGGATCCTGATGTTAATGTCGTAGATATGACATTCAATTGGAAGGAACATCAGCACCATCAGCAATAGTAACTGATAAATCATCGAAAGAGCTTGACGACCAGCGAGCTATATCCTTAAGCCTTACATGGAAAGAGCGTGCGGCAGATTTCCATGGACTTCAGAGGTCTTTGAAGAGATGGTTTAATGATTTGAGTGATCAGGAAAAGGAGTTCATACCATCCAAAAATAGTCTAAATTTAATGTTTGATGTTCTTGCTGTATGCCCACTTATGAGCTTTGGTTTGCCTGAGAACTTGAAATTTAGATTTTTTTTTTTTTTTTTTTTTTGTTGTAATAATAACTTCTTTAAAAGTATATTGATAATAAGCAAGTTGGTAAGAGTGTTATGGATGCATTTTAAGGTCAAATTTTGTACTGTTGTCATCAGATAAGAGTGACTGACACATTTGTACCATGTTGAGATAGTTTAATAACTGCTACTAAAATGTCTTCCATTTCATAATTTGTTCGTGTACTTAATTCACTGCGGATCATTTAGTTGTTCCCCCGTCTACCATGCTTTCTAGCACCCACATTCACCTCTTTGCTTCATTCTCACACCAACTGGACTTTAGCTTTTGCGATTTTCATAGTAAGACGGTTTGGGCCATATGGTGAGTTATCTTATTTAAAACAGTTTTAGTAATTTGGATGAGTGCATGCCTCTTCTACAATAACTTCTTTCTGGTAAGTGGGCAGCCGCAGTTGATTGTATTTCCTGTTGAAGAGCAGTAGATCTCCTTGATGATTTATTATAAGCTGATGTATAGTAAATCACAATCCCAATATAATTTACTTTAGTTGTCCTTTGCATAATCCTCTGATGGAATCTCTTTGTTGGTCATGAGTGGAAAAGGTATCCCCGGTGCGGAGCACGGGTAACTTCCTAGTAGGCATGATGCGGCTTTACAAATATGGAGAGAAAATTATACTAAACTAATATCCTTCCTAACATACAAGATATGTCATAACTACCGCATATACAAACTATATTTGTGAATCCCTTAATATAGTCCTATCCTCATACTGGCCGGGGCCAAAGTGATCCCAGCCGTCCATGGTACTTGGTTACATGTTGCTATGCTTCATTTGCAAACATCTTAAGAGAGAATCTGTATTCCCTTGTTAGCTTTTCTGAGCTAGCTCATATCAAATATCAAGATTAAATCATTTCGTTTTTTCCTTCTTTTTTATTCATTTAGAGTAAAACAATATCTTCGGTTTTACAAACTGTACTTGGTCTCAAGTTATCACTTGATTTTTTCTTATAAGGGACCAGATGATGTAGATTTTTAAGCATAGCAAAGAAAAAAAAAAAAGAACCTTTAGAATCAATGAAGATGGTTTGGATCTGATGAAGTTCTTAAGTTGTTCAGTATTATTCTCTTTTGGTTGTAACTCCACCTCTAGTCTCTTTACAATGTTGCACGCGACTGAAATGGTCGAGGTCCAATAATTGCGCTAGGCTGGAAGAGAAAACGATCGAAATCTTTTTCTCCTTTACCAAGACCCGAGACGCATCTGTTTATGAATGGGCAGTTTTATGATTAGATGTAAGTGGGAGTTAGCAACCACGCACTACTGAGGCAGGCAACAGAATATACTGTGGGCAGTAGAGTTTACATATACAGGTGTAAAATGTGCCGGCCCAGTAAAGCCTAGCCTACAAATTATCGTGTTTAGCATGTTGTGTGTGGTGTTGTGTTGTGCGGGAGATTAAGGCGTGCCGTCCTGTACCGTATTACATGACGTGTTGTGTTGTGCTTGGAAAAATAAACCGTGTTGTGTCGTCTTTATCTTTGGGTCGAGCATATTTATTTTATATTTTTCAAAGTAATTATTTTCAAATATTTAGGTATTCTATGAGTTGTTATAAAATAAGTCGATATACCGATAATTAAATGTTAAAATTAGCTTGATTCGACTCTTGTGGAATGTACACAAAATGCGAGAGGGACCTGGGTTTGCGGATTGAGCAGTAGTTGTTGGGCTTGACATAACGGAGTTAGTTAGTGGGACTAGGTCAAAAGCTGATCATATTAATGTTCATGGGTTAAGTCATATGCCAATTTGGGATGGGCTCAAATTTAAACGTGTTGGGCTAAGTTGGGTCGTGCTGTCACATCCCAGTTTACACCTATAGTTACATATACTTTAAAAGAAGATTTAATGAAGGTTTTTGAAGAATTTCATGATCACAATGTGCTTCATTCTTCTTTGAAAAACAATTTCATTGGGCTTATTCCTAAGAAGGTGGGTGATGAGGAGGTAAAAGATTTTCGACCAATTAGCCTCATTGGTAGTGTGTACAAAATCATCTCAAAGGTTTTGGGGGAGCGTTTAAAGGTTTACCTTCCTACTCTAATCTCAACATCTCAATCTAGTTTTATTAAAGGAAGTCAAACTCTTGATGGAGTATTGATAGCAAACGAGTGTGTGGACTCTAGGCTTCGTCAAATATTACCGGGGTTTGATTTTGAAAAGGCGTTTGATAATGTGAATTGGAATTTTATAAATGAGGTCTTATTCAAAATGGGGTTTGGTGGTGTTTGGAGGGCTTGGATTAGAAATTGTTTAACATTCTCCAAGTTCTCGGTTCTTGTTAATGGGTCGTCTTTCGGTTACTTTGGTAGTGAAAAGGGACTTCGTCAAGGAGATCCACTTTCTCCATTTTTTTTTTACTATTGTTGGTGAAGTCCTAAGTTGTATGTTGAGTAAAGCACAAGAACTTGATCAATCTCGGGTTTTTCGGTAAAGGGGGGGGGGGGAATTAATCACTTGCAATTTGCCGATGATACTATCATATTTATTGATGCTAAGAGTGAACAAGTTGATGCCATTCGTTACCTACTTCTTTGTTTCGATCTAACATCGGGTTTAAAGATAAATTTCTCTAAAAGTAGCCTATTTGGGGTCGCGGTTGAAGAAGAAGTCGAAAATTATGCTAACATGTTAGGGTGTAAGTTTGCGAGTATTCCTAGTATATATCTTGGCCTCCCATTGGGGGACAAGGTGGGGGCACTCAAAAATGGGAAAAAACTCTTGAAATTTGTGGGAAAAGAGTTACTTCTTGGAACGGAAAAACAATAGCAGGAGGAGGTAAGCTACCTCTCATCAAAAGTGTTTTAGCTAGTCTTCTCATTTATTATCTCTCTATCTTTCTTGCTCCTTGCTCTATAACTAAGAAAATTGATAAAGTTGTGAGAAATTTCTTGTGGGATGATGAAAATAGGAAAAGAATTCACAATGTTGGTTGGAAATTGGCTTCAAAACCAAAAGAAAAAGGTGGTCTTGGTATTAGAAGAACTAAACAAGTGAACTTGGCTTTGCTAAAAAAATGGTGGTGGCGCTTTGGCTTAGAGAAAGATGCATTATGGAGGAAGATGATAGTTAAAAAATTTGGTGAAACATTTACCGGTTGGGAAACTCTTCAAGCCAAAGGGCCAAAAGGTGGTAGCTTGTGGTTTGATATCTATAAAGGGCTTGAAGATTTCAACAAAGGTATTAGATTCAAGATTGGAGCGGGAAAGGAAACTAGATTTTGGGAAGATTCTTGGCTAGGTGAAGGAAGACTTTGTGATATGTTTCCATTGGCATATGAAGCTTCAAGGACCAAGGAGTTATTGGTGGCTAGTATGTATGAAGTTGGAGAAGGTTCTTTAGGTGGAGGTTTATGTCTAGGCAACGATACCCTCATTCCATTTCATGTGAAGTAACAACTATATCAAATCTTCTTTCTTCTATTATTCAAGAAGGTGTTTTGGATAGCCGAGTTTGGGTTGGAAATAATCATGGTATCTATATGGTTAAGGATGGTATTAGGAGCGTTGATGCCGCTTCGGTTGGACTTACAATTCAAATGTCACCACCAATATGAAGTCATGGAAGTTTAATTGGGGTGACGAAAGACTAAGTCGAATTTGGAATAACATTTCGGTTGCAATATGGTGGTGCATATGGAGAGAGCGAAATGCAAGAGTCTTCGAAAACAAAAAGAAAAATTTAGTAAGCCTCATTAGAAATGTTAAAATACAAGCTTTCTTTTGGGCCAAATCGAACATAAGGATGTTAGGTCTAAGGCGAATATGGGGATTGCATTCTGGGACTCTTTGTTCCGGCCTTTGTAAGTTTGTTTTTTTCGTTGTTTTGGGTTTGTCGAAATGCCCTTCACTTTTTGTTAGCGCTTGTATTCATTGGTTTGAGGTACCTCTTAAGTACCTCTCTTTTCAATAAATTTTCTCTTTGACCGAACAAAAAAAATACATATACTTTATTGTCACCATCATGGATAAACATACAGCATCTATTCTTTTCTTTTTTGGTTTTTCGATGCAACATAAAGCATCTATCTAAACACAAAAAATCCGAGGAGGCATAAGATTACAGCAAAAATAAAAGATAAAGCTACCCACAACCACAGTGCCGTGGGAACCTGAACAAAGAATCAAAAAAGGCTATAAAGCAAAGCAGAAGGCCACGTACTTTTTAGAAACCATTACATGGTACACTTTTTCCAGAACAAAGAGCATATATCTTATACATGGAGAAACAAATCAAACACAAATACACAATCAACATAATGTAAACACACAGGCAAAATAAATGACAAGGAACGTCAACACAATTAACAATATCTTCTTGGGGGGACCAGGTGGCCATTCATGTGGCAGCTTTCTCCTCCATTTTGATGCAGATAAGGACATGCAGGAGTGAAGTCTCCTGCTGGCAAACGCATACTCCATGCTCTATTTGGATCCTGAGTTGCGAACCTAGTCCAAGTAGCAGTAGAATACTCGTACCTACTGTGTGTAATTCGCGTGAATTTTTTCACATCCCTAATATGTCCCCCATACTTGTATTGGCCATCCTTGTATTTTACTAGGAGATCTTCGGGAATGTCGATATAGAAAATATCTCCATATGACCTCACTGAGTGCTCGATTAGAGGCAAAGATATGGGATCAGCAGATACACCAGCAAGATCTGAAGTCACAATAATGCTGCGTCCATCAGGACTGAAGCACGGATGGTTCACATGCCCTGAGACATCACTTCCACTTGTCATCACTCTTACCAAAACATCTGGATTATCCCACTTCACTAAATACAACGCAAAGTATCCTGGGTCAAGACCCTGGTCTAATTCTGGTGCACCTGCAGGCTTGTCACGGGTGGACGAAAATACTATCCAATCTCCCTTTGGGGACCATTGGCAATGTGTATCAGTCCATTTCCCTTTTGTTAGACGTCTTGGTTCCCTTCCATTGACCACCCCTCGTTTTGAATCTTCCATTATGTATAGATTCTTGAATCCGTCTTTCCCTGTTGATCGGTAAACTAATTTCTTTCCTGTTGAAGTTTAAAAATCATTAGTACATACAGTTGCATAAGCATTTATCTTTGAATTTATTTGTAATTTTGTATAAAGTAAATTGTTATACCATCTGGACTGCTGGATGGGAAGGCATTATTGTGCTGATCTGTAAGCGCATAACACTGACGTCTATATTTCGATGCGTTAGTGATTGCGAAGATGTCCACCTTCATTTTCATGTTAAATGAAGGTCCAACACACACATACAAGGTGTCCTCACGTTGGTTCCAAACTGGGGAGAAGAGTCTGTTCGGTCCGTTCTCCTACGTACATATGCAAAAAATTTACACGGAGCATATAGACACAACACAACACAAAAACATGTATATATATTATCAACATACCTCGTAAGCAATATGCAATCCATTACTATCAGCAACCCACACAGCTCTAAGCTCATTGTCAACAAATGCAAGTCTTTTTCCATCGTTGGAAATTGTTGGAAACACTCCTGACACTCTGAATAAACCTACGTCTGGTAGTGATGAGTCAAGCGTCTGAAACGGTCTTTCCACCGCTTGATCAAACTATTGCCGGCAGAGAAACATATAGTTGCATTAGTACTATGAACTTCAAAACTGATACATAATCAGTAGAGCTAAAGTAATTACCGAGAGTTTGTCGCTCCTTGCACGATGGTAACCAATGAGCTTCCCACTATTCATCAGAAAAGGATTAAAGTGATCTGCTTTTGATGATATAGTATTTTGAGTAATTTTTGTACAATGTCCATTACTTGAATCAAAAATCTCAATCTGTCTAAACTCATCTACGACACGTGCTGCACCTAACCCCGGTGACTCTTTACGAACAGTTACAACTGCAACTCTGTTCGCATCAATGGCTACCGGAGTGAACCCATCGAAAATTGGCGGGGTTACACGTTTGACAACACCATTTCTAATATCGACACGGTATACGCCCCAAAATACGTCCTTGGGAAATTTATAGCCTTTGGGATGAATTATTGGATCATCCTTCCGGTGAAAAAATATGACAGTATCACTTCCCCATGTCGGCCACCCCCCATTCTTTACAACCATCCTGCGAGTGTGGGGTGACTTTGCATCCATGATATAAATATTAGTCTTTAGATCTTCAATTTCACCTCCCCAACCACCTGCCTTTCCCTGGAAAGATGCCACAGCTATCATCTTTTTGGACGGTGACACCGAGGGGCTTAGATCAGCAGTCTCTGATTCAATGCAGTATAGTCAGTGATAAGAAACCCAGTATCATCAGAAAAAAAGGCATGGAACGTATAAGAGAGAAGAAACCTGGTGGTGTGAGACGCTCAGTTACTCCAGTCTGGAGATTGGTCTGATAAACAGCAGTCCAAGGCTGACGGCGTTCCTTAGCTGGTTCCTTGGTGCTAACATAGATGAGATGATTATCAGTGAAGCAACCACTATCTTCCAAGCAAACCTTTTTAAAATCATTGGTTACGCCGAAAATTTCAGCTAAGCAGAAAACTTCGACTTTGGGCGGGCTCCGGAAGCGGAGAGCTATGTGAAGCAATTCAAGCCTGTTTCGCTCAGAGACGAAAACAATGCCTGAAAGCTGACCTTTGTCTACATCGATTTCTTTGCCTTTGGTTTTCGATTTCAAATTCGTATACTTGAGGAGTTTCTTGAGAGCTTCCTTTGGAATCTCTTGGCCGTTGTAATTGTATTGGTCTTTTTTGTCGTCAATCATGGGGACTTCAGCGTTCTCCGTTTGCCTTGGAAGTGGGAGCGGGCATGAGAATATTTCTAGCGGCACCTGCGTTCGATATGTTGCAGACAAGGCAATACTACCTCTCTTATGTCCAACCATCTGTAATTGTAGGAGTCTATTTATTAAAAGAGAAGAAATAAAGAAGAATGAAAGATCAAAGATGTAAGAAATCTATCATTAGTTATGAATAATTAGCAGTTCTTAATTAGCCACAAGAAAAATCTTTGCTTATGCATTAAGAAAGATATAAGAAACTACGTACTTTCTGCAAATATTTCTTGCACTTTGGAACTGGCAGATACGCACTCTAGACGGGTGATGGACCCTGAAAAAATGTTCCGGCCAGATGGAGGAAGAAGATGACTAAAGGAGAACCAAAAGGGTTTCAAGGTTCGAAGGAGGCAATATTGGGTACCCAATGCAACGATGCCTTTTTATATATGCTCGTAGGTGAATGCCAATTGGTTCCATCCTTGACGTTGATTAATGCATGCACCTATTTGTGTGAATATATTCACCATCCTTTATTCGATAGAAAGTTATATCCATTTCATACAGGAAGGCAGATTTTGAGCCGTTAACTGGATTTTGGAATCTGTTGCAAAAGACAAAAAAAAAGTTTGTGTTAGGTCGATTTTGCAATACAATGCCTACTTTTGAGTTATGGGGCCGACCGTTTAATATAACCCCTGATTTGATCTGTTTGAAGCAACAAAATTCATTTAATCTTCAATTAAATGAACCACATATAACCCCAATAAATACAAATATCCAACCCAATAAAAAAAAAATGGAATAATCAACATCAGAAAGTGAAAAATGATTTAATCCAAAACTGAATTCGAGAAATTGAAGCAGGATCAGGTGTAAGGAAAAAAAAAATTTAATGAAGCCTTCGACAACTGCATCTCCCATTCTTCTTCGTCATTGCATGGAACCCAAAAATACTAGATTACCTCACGCGGTGGGGAGGCCGACGAAGACATGTCCTTTCTCTCAGTTGTTATTCCTATTCAATGCTTTGTTGCCGTTGAATCTGGTTTGGGACATGGATGTGACTTTTTGAAAGAAAAAAAATAGAAAAAAAAAGTATCGATACTGCTGAAGCTGTCAAGCATTTTCTTTTACATTCCTTCTTATACGTTTCCTTTTTGGTGAAGCACTGGAATATTACAACTCCGTCCATAGTTGAATTTACATCCAAAGGAGTTCGAACCTCGCTAACACAAAATTCTTTACTAAAAGAAAATGCACTGAACTGTTGGTCAGCTCCTCAGTTATCAGAATACGATTGAGAACAGTAATTAAGGCTGACATCCTAACCCACATGAATGCATACTACTTAATGCTCCAAACTCTAAAGTCGGAACCATTGATACCCAACAAGGAACAGTATATATTTTGTTCAGTTTTGATATATTTATTCTCGCCTCGTCAATCATGAATGCCTAACTGATGTCTGTGCGCTCCACGTGTTTTAGCCCCAAAAGGTACGAAAAGCACGTGTAACATTTTTCACATACGGGAGTTCAAAGTATGAACGCGCAATTGGGGATAAAAAAACTAATTGGGGGATATTGATTACTTCTCCCAACCCATGGTGTGTGTTAAGGGGTGATTTTTGGGTATGAAAATACTAAAATACCTTTTGGTTAATTAAAAAATATTATGAAAAGACCAGAATACCCTTTCTACTAAAACATGAAAATCAAAAAACCAAAACATATATCCCCCATTCTCAATTCAGTACCGGCACTGTAATATGGTTAGGTTCTGAAAAAAAAAAATTCCATCGTTCTTCATCGTTCTTCGTCGATTCAAAAATTTCTTCGTCGATTAACCAACCCGAATCATAAACAATGCCTCCACGAAAGAAACCAAATGCCAAATCGAACTCAACATCAACGATTGCTCAACAAAAAAAGGCGGAAAGACTTGCTAAGATTGCTCAAGAACAAGAACACGAAGAAGCAACGTTATCTGACGATCAACTACACAAATATATGGCTTCTGTGAGAAGGTAAGTCATTTAAAACTACTTTGTAGGTGTTTAAATCGATCTATGGCAATGGGTTCAGGTTAGAATCGCGAAACCTAACTCAAACAAGTTGAGTTTTAGAGTACAGACATTGAAATTCGTATGAATACTGAGTCACGGGTTTGAGTTGAGTATTCAATCTATGATGAATACAAAGGCGATTTACAACCCAGAATAACCGAGACTCGAATTTTCACTACAGGCATTCAATCTAGGATGAATACAGTCGGTTTTGTAGTACCGTGAGAGTTTGATAATAATTCATGTGTCTTAGGTAGTGGACTAAAAACATACAGAGAGTTTATGAATTTGCCACCGATCGGCATTGTTTTTGGATTCATTCCATGCCGGTGTTGAGTAAAGCATTCGTTTCTAATATTTCGAGCATTTTAGTAGTACTCTTAAAATATACATGAGAGTTTATGAATTTGTCACCATCTTAGGCATAGATTTTGGTTTCATTACATGCCGGTTATGGGTACCGGCATTGTTTTCTAATAATTCGAGAATGCCGGTAGTGGACTTAAAACATACAGGAACATTGTCAACAATACCGGCATAGATTTTAGGTTGCATTTGTATGCCGGTAAATGGTACCGCAGATGTCGTTAGTCATCAATGTCTTTAGTAACATTGTACCGGCGTTGTTTAGTTTAAGGTATTCAATGCCGGTACTAAAACTGAAGGTGAGTTGTCTTATATTCATTGCTTTCTGTGTGCTTATGATATAGGTCAAAAGCAAAGGAAGCCCACAAAAGAAAAAATAAAGATGCTGTCACTAAGAGAAGAAGGAAGGATGGTCTTGATACTCCTCAGTCTCTGCCTCCTCGAGGGAAAGATGAAGGTCGTAAGATACGTTTGGGGGCTGGTACAAGAGGGATAATTTGGGAGAGTGGTGGTGACCGTAGTCGACTTGCAAACCGTGAGCACGATGATCAAGATGAGCAAGATGAAGAGGAAAGTCAATTAACAAGCCAAAGCGAAGTTGGTGGCCCAAGTCAACAACCAACACAAGACAATGGCAATAAGGGGAAGGGCAACGTCAAAGTGAAAGTTAAGGGTTCTCACCTTCCTCACATTGATGACATGATTCCTGACCTTGATCGTGGTAGAATTTGGGGCGAAGCTCCGGAACCGAAAATACTATTTGGATACAAGGACTCGTGGGCTCGTACTATCTATCAAACCTATGTAAGCATTTTTTATCTTGTGCATATGTATTGTTGTGTATTTATGTAAAATCTCTTAATTGTATTGTCTCTCCTAATTGTAGGATCATAAGAAGGCTGTGCGTGTTTTAGAAACCAAGCCGCGGATGGTTGGGACTTGTCCGAGGAATGTGAAGAGGTCCAAACAATAGTAAAGGATTGGTCTATATGCTTTGTTGAAAATTATGTGAAGCCCGATTCATTCTTATCAATTGCTTCATCGAAAGGTATCATGGTGAAACCGAAACCATGCACTTCCCTTTTGGGGAGATGACCTTCATCCCTTAAGATGCTCAGAACATTCTAGGCTTGAATGTTATCGGCAAATCAATTGCAGAAGGAGTTGAGTCTCTAGACCTAGAATGGTCGAAGTTGCACGGTCTGACTAACAAGCTATTTGGTTGGGACTACAAAACTTCTGTGGAGAGCTTTTATGAATCCACGTCTGGTAAGACAAAGACAATCAAGTTGACCTTTGCTTAAGAAGAATTTTGAAAAGACAAAGAAAAGAGGTTTGGAGGATGGATGGGACCCTAAACAAATTCGTTATACTGCCGCTGCTTACCTGTTGTACATCTTGGGCACTAGGGTATTCCTTGACACCAATGGCAACAGGGTTAGTGCGAACTACCTTCAGTACTTGGATCCGTTGGAAGGTGTCTATGGGTATTCTTGGGGCACCGCAGTAATGGCACATTTGATGATGGAGATGAGAAGGGCCTCTAAGGCTAAAACCAACCAATTTGTCGGGAATTTCACTCTACTGCAGGTAAATTTGTTCTTAAACTTATGTTATTATGTATATTGTTCATATGTTTTATTGCCCAATGAGAGACGTTGAATTCTATTCCTTGGAGAAAGTTACCATAACGAAGAAATGGAGTCAACCTTTCCATTGAGATTTTCTCAAAAGCCTCCTTGATCCTATTGATATCTTGCTTAAAGTATTGCTCCATTGCCTCGGTGACCGTAACCACATTGCCTTGACCTGGATTTGGATGAGATCTTTAAATCTCCCATGAGCGGCCTCAGCCGCACTAGTTGCTTAGTCTTGAAGTGTCTATACCGGTTTGTCCATGCACGTACAAATTTTTTCTTGAACTTATCCAACCATTGAGTCCGACAATACCAGATTTGGTCAGATAAACTTCGTTCCAATCGGCAATAAACTTCTCCAATCTCTTTTCGTACATAACCTCGGTAAGAGACCAATAAACTTTCTCCCAATCTCTTAGAAATTCCAACCACTTTTTATGATTTTCCGCATGTTCTTTGTCCACTCGCTCCTTTATCTTGCCTCTCTCATCTTCTTCTTCTTCGGGGATAGTTTGTTCTTTCGAACATCTTCCTCTAGTTGTACCATCATTCTCTTCTTAATATCCGCCTTTGCGGGTTCAAACAAGGCATGGCAAGTTTTTATCACATTATTACGTATATGATATGTACATAGGAAATTTTGTGAGTCCGGGAAGACGTCGGATATTGCTCTCATTAATGCGGCATCGTTATCAGTTACGATGACCCTCGGAAGTTGATTTTCCTAAGGAAGAACAACTTCAATTGTCGAAATGCCCAATGATAATTATGGTCCCTCTCGTTTTCCATTAAACACCAAGCCAATGTGAATGCTACCTTGTCCGAGGTTTGCGTACGATGTTGAACAACGGCATATTGTATTTGTTTGTCTTATAGGTGCAATCCATCAAAAGAACACCACAACATGTATTTGCCAACTGTGAAAGCAACGGATGCGAAATGAATATTTGAAGGGGCTTGTTGTCCGGCCCTCTTTTAATGATACGCGTGTAGTTGTGATCCCAAGCTATCTTCTCAAATTCTTGCATAACGGACCTCCCTTCCCATTCCACCCTTCTAATAGTTGCTTGTGCACTATAAATTGTACGTAGAGAAGACACGTTAGTCTCGTCCTTTTCCTTGAAGCCTCTGTGAATTTGTCTCGGTTTGATAAATGCTTTGGTCAATCTCTTTACATCCTCGAACTCGTCAGGTTTTAGTTTCGCAACTAAGGAGTGACCAACAAAATATTTCGGATCCCGATGGTTATGACAGCCACAAAAAACCTCACAGTCCCAATTGTTCATGTCATTTAAACGGAATACAAGCTTAAAAGGGCAATCATTCTTCCTCGTACGAGTCTTGTATACCCTATTAGTCTTCTTTGGATATACATAATCCTTTCTCTTGTGGCTATTCTTCTCCTTGTATTTCCCACTTCTCTCGCACGCCATCTCAAAACGCCTATTCGAACCTTCGATGTTCCTCACCAACACACACATGTTCTTAAGAGTCGTCTCTTTAGCCCAAGCGATTTCTTCCTTTCGATCTGTTATTCCCTACATAAGAACAATTTCGCATTCATTAGAAGGTTCACTACTAGCAATCCATTAGTAATGTTCAAGATACTAGGTGAAAAGTATTATTTGGTCACATACCTGGAGGGATTTTATAGTATTCGACGTATCTCGATAAAGCGGCTTTGCATTTGTTTGATCAATATATGGCACCACCTAAGGATCGAATGAAAATTAGTTCCAAACAACATTAAAACACTATGCGGAAACATGTACCGGCATGCTCGACAATTGTTCCTAAGATAGTCTAAGTTAACCAAAACGGAAGACCAAATTTGAAACCTATTCCGGCATATGTGTTTCGTAAGAAAACAACGCTAGGAAGCAAGGATGCCGGCATTATCGTAACATATTGTTCTAAGCCCGGTACACAATTCCGCATTGAAAAATAATCGATATTGAATGCCGGAATTTATCTTTGGAAAACATTTATTCCTGCATGTTTTTTTGTAGGTACCGGCATTGAAAAGTTGTAACTGAACAACGTCGGTTTTGTTGCCGGCATTATCGATATTGATGGTACTAATAGGTACTAAATTCAGCGTCAATGCTTAGGTTTTTGGTTTGGGATGGAATTGTTTCTGTATGTTTTTCATTCAATACGGCATGGTAGACGATCAATGAAACCATGCCGGTTGAATATTCCGTAGTATATTCCTTGTTAGGTAAAAAGGTTAACTCGTAACGCGGCATAGTTTTTGGTAGAATTCTATGCCGGTTTATAATTCAAATTGGGGGATATCGGTTTACCATGCATGGTCGTAGTATGAATACCATGCCGGTACCCTTACTACCGGCATGGTATTCATACAACTACCATGCCGGCACCGAGGTTTTTCAGTTGAAAAAATGGCGGGTTTAAAGAAAAAATTCGATTTTTCGACATCTTAGCAGCTTTACCTGTGTGTTGGGGATGCTACTATGTTGTGCAAGTTTACTTTCTTGTGTAGGTTCTTCAAGAAACTCTCCATACTCGCCAAAATCATCATTCAAGGGTGTTGGCTCAACAATGAGTTGCAATTGAGAGTTGTTGTCCTTAGTCAAGATTCAAGATATGCTCCTTGTTATAGTTGAGCTAAAGATTGCAGTGAACAATCCTCTCTTCACAATCATCCTCCATTTTCCACAAAAAAATTTCTCTCTCAAAATATTTTTCCTCCTTCTACTCTCACCTCACTCACCCAAAAACAAATAAAACACACACTAATCATTTATAAAAAATCTTAAGATTTTTACTAATTATTATTAACCACTAAACCTGATTAGTGAGGGGTAGATTGGGATTTAAAAAAATACTTAAATAAGGGGTGACCCCGAATTGATATTTGGATCCAGTTTTGTCATTTTCTTGTATCCCCAATTCCTTTTTTTATCCCCCAATTGCGCGTTCCAAAGTATACTCTGTTTTATTATTGAGGAAATTTTGATTCTCCAATTGTCAAATTTGCTATCCTAAAAATCTCAATCACTTAAATGGGTACTATGTTGTTGTAGTTTAATGACAAACTGAAGGAGATATATCTTATTTTGGCTTGGTAATTCCATGAAAGTGATATGGGAACATAGAATTGAATTATTTTATTTATTTTAGTGAAAACGGAACTGAAATCAATCAATTACGCCAGCCCAAGTTTATACGTAGTTCCGCCACTGCTTTCGCGGTGTTAATATTTCCGTCCGCCTCTCACTGCTACAGCAGTTGTCTAGTAATATATATATTTCAAATTACGAGACAGATTTTGGATCACCAAGCATATTTTTGATCCAAATCAAAACATATGTGGTCATCAGTAAATAAGCTTTACAGGTCAGTTTTCAGGATCATCTTAACATGTTTAACCATGTTGATCAACTGAAAATGACGACACACCTGCAATAATGCTTCCTTCTTATTTCTATTACGACAATATTTTAAGATTTATCTTTCCTAAGTCAATGCTTGTGAATTCATTCTTCAACCGTCACCCAAAAAGAAAAAAATGGTGCAAAAAAACGGAAATGCTACCATTATCGAAAAAAATGGTGCAAATGGATGCCTGTAAATATATATCCCGACTGATAGAGACTCTGAGAACCAATTCACGTTACACATATCCAAATTCTAGAGTAGCAGATCAAGGCCATCCATTCCCCTGTCAAGAACTTTCTTGGGAGGAAATGTCGGTGGGTCTAGCACTTCCGAAAAACAATTGAGAGGAGTTTCTCTCACAAAGGGTGAGCCCCGCCCCACGTCGGATTAGCAAGACGTTTTGTTTGGGTCCCGCACCGTGAGAGGTTAGTCCTCTTGGTTCTATTTTCATGATTATTAGGGGACATCCATTTGAATTTGGGTATACCGGAAAAAGATTAAGTGTCATCCAAATATAATATCTAAAACTTCTTTTGTAGATTTTCATTCAGATGGTTAAATTGTCCCTATATGATTAGTGTTAATACTAGAGCACTGCTGCCACGGTAGGGAGGGCCGACCGAAGAAAACCGAAACATCCTTGATTGCATAATGTGTTATACATCTTTTATTTTGTCGGAATGTTATTTTTAAGGCATATACATCGTTTTACTGGTTACATAACCAAATTAGTGGATGCATGAACCCATATACGATTGTATATGGCTCCATAATTCGTTATGTATCTTTTTCTTTTTTTTTTTTTGCAATGATATTATTAAGTATATAATCATTTTTCCTGAAACGAATCGATCCATAAACCAAGCTAAGCCAAGCCACGAGCCGTCTGCTAGCGCTGAGTCATGACCCGTCTGCCAGAGCCGAGCCACAAGCCAAGCCGCGAGCCGAGTTGTACCTTTATAACGCCGTCAACCTATATCCAACGACTTTAGCATATATGGTTAACATAAAAACGGCGTCAACATATACCGATATCTTTGTAACGCCGTCGGGATATTCTGTTTCTTATTAACACCATATGTATAATACCGAACGATGTCAGGATATACCGCTCCTATCAACGTCCCATGAAAGTTGATATTAGCGAGGTTATACTATCTACTTCAAAGATGGTCTTTGAGCTGTACTGTACTTATGGTGGTATGCGCAGGTCTAATGAGGATCATTCAAAAGCCCTTATTGAGGCTATTCTTACGAAATATAAGGAACGGTATGACAATATTGCCGCTGGGAAGGAGGTGCAAGAAAGTGATAGTAGCGATAATGAAGCAGTTGGTGAGGAGAAGTTGGATGAAGTGGAAGATGAGATTAATTCTAGGGGAAGTTGTAGTTGGTAATGGGAACTAATTTGGTGAACTGGAATATAAGAGGTTTGAACTCTTATCACAAACAGGTGGCAGTGAAAGATTTGATTCAAGCTCAAAGATGTTTATTATGTACTATTCAGGAAACAAAAATCTTGCATATGTCCTTTTGGTTTGTTAGGCAGATGTGGTATAATTCTGATTTCGATTGGAGATTTTTACCTTCGCAAGGAGTGGCTGGTAATAGTGGGGGTCTCTTAACGATTTGGGATAGTACTAGGGTGGAGTTGTTGGATGAAAGATTAGGACTGAACTCTATCTCTGTGATGTTAAAATGTAGAGCTACTGGATTCACTTTTGTTTTAACAAATGTTTATTCTCCTTGTGATTATGTCCGGAGAGAGGAATTTTGGGAGGATTTAAAGGAGGTGAGACAATGGAAAGATGCAGCTTGGTGTATTGTAGGCGATATGAATGCAGTAAGAAGCAATTTAGAAAGAAACAGGGGGGAAGGGGATGAAAGAAATATGCAGTTCCTAAACGAATTCATCTCAGACTTGGAGTTGGTTGATTTACCGTTGAATGGAGGGGCTTTTACATGGAGTGACAAGCAGAGATCTCCATTACTGTGCAGATTGGACAGGTGTCTTTTTGATCATGCTTTTGATGTACACTTAAGTAGAGCCACTCAAACTGCACTGATACGGTCTTGTTCTGACCATAATGCATTACTGATTGAATTAGTACCAGATATCATGTTTCGTTCGTCTTTTAAAATTGAACATTATTGGATGGAACATAAAGATTTTGTAACAAATATTGAGACCTGGTGGAGGGAGATGCAATTCAGTGGTACTCCAAGTTTTATCTTATTTAGGAAGTTACAAAATTTGAAATTTTTCTTGAAACAGTGGAGTAGAGATACCTTTGGTGACTTGAAGAAGAAAGAAGCTGAAATTACTGCAAATATAAATAGGTTGAATCTGCAAGAGGAGAATGGGGTTTTATCGGAGGATGATTTTGTGGAAAGAGCTAATGAGGAGATACGGTTGAATGAGTTAAAACTTGATAGAGAAAGACAGGCTTTTCAAAGAGCTAAAGTTCAGGGATTTTTGAACGGAGACAAGAATACGGGCTTTTTTCACAGGATGGCTAATGCGAAAAATAGAAGATGTACAATTATTAAGCTGGAGGTAGATGGTGTAGATGTTTTTAATCAAGATATTATTAAGGGGGAACTTCACAGATATTATACAGGCCTTTTTACTTCCTCGCATTCAGTCATGCCGTGTTTTGATAATCTCAATTTTCCGCAGATTGATCAGGCTCAGAATACTTGGTTAGAGAGACCCTTTGAGGAAGAGGAGGTGCATAATGTGATTAAATTTTTTGGTGCCAATAAAGCCCCAGGCCCGGATGGATATACAATGGAGTTTTACAAGATTTGTTGGCATATACTGAAGGAGGACGTAATGCTTGCTTTACAGGAATTCTATGTGAAAGGAGTTGTGGATTGGAGGTTAAATGTTTCTTTTCTTAAACTCATTCCAAAGAAGGAGGATTCTTTTACGGCCAAAGATTTCAGACCAATCAGTTTGATCAGTAGTTTTTACAAAATTGTTTCTAAGGTACTGGCAGAAAGATTAAAGATTGTTATGCCCAAGCTGGTTTCACACTCACAAGGAGCATTTCTCAAGGAGAAGCAGATTTTGGATGGTATTCTAATTGCGAATGAGTGCATCGATAGTAGGTTGAAGCAGAAGAAGCCTGGTATTTTGTGTAAAGTAGATATGGAGAAAGCTTTCAACAATGTGAATTGGAATTCTTTATTTATGATTCTCAAAAAACATGGTTTTGGTGATAGATGGGTGAAGTGGTTATTCTGGTGTGTAACTTCTGCGCAATTTTCTATTCTTGTTAATGGTGTTGCTACTGATAGAATCAAGCCATCAAAAGGTATTCGACAAGGGGATCCTTTATCTCCTTTTCTTTTTATTTTGGTTGTGGAGATTTTAGCTAAGTTGCTGGATGAGGCTGTTCAAGACGGCAGGCTGGGAGGTTTTCAGGTTAAAGAAGGAGGAACTGTGGTCTCTCATCTTCAATTCGCTGATGATACTATAATCTTTCTAAATGCTTCTAAGGAGGAGGTGAGAAGACTTCTTGTTATCCTGGTTATTTTTGAGGTCTTAACAGGGTTAAAGCTCAATCTGGAGAAGAGTTCAATTACAAGTATTGGAGCTGATGAGGTAGTAGAGGACTTAGCTTTGGAGCTGGGATGTAGAACTGCAGTTCTTCCTATTATTTACTTGGGTTTGCCAATTGGTGCTTCTCACAGGAATATTGCAATTTGGGATGTGGTGATTGATAGAATGCAGAAGAGACTTGCAGTATGGAAGAATAAGTATCTTAACGAGGCTGGTAGGTTGGCTCTAATCAGGTTTTCTCTTCAAAGTCTTCCCACTTATTACCTTTCTCTTTTCCATTTGCCTGTGTGTGTGGAGAAAAAGCTGAATACTATTATGAGGAAATTCTTATGGGGTGTTACTGATGATGTCAATAAGATGAGTTGGGTTTCATGGGGTAAGATAAATAAACCAAAACAGTATGGAGGTCTAGGTGTGAGGAATTTGAGATTGGTTAATAAATCTTTGATGGCTAAATGGTTATGGAGGTATGCGAAAGAGAAACGAGCTTGGTGGAGATTGATTATGGCTGAAAAGAGTAATACTAATTCAAATTTTCTAGTTCCAGCAGAGGAGAAGTGTATTATTGGAAGGATCATGTGGAAGATGATTTTAAAAAGCAGAGAAGATTTGCAGGAGTGTGTAGAGATTAAAGTTAGAGGTGGGAGTGAGACACGTTTTTGGCATGATTGGTGGTTTCATAAAACCAGTTTTAAGAGTAAGTTTCCAAGACTTTTTAGGATAAGCTATGAAGCATTGATCGTAAGCGTAGTAATGGGGAATGGTTGACTTTATCTTTTAGCGTGGTTCTTAATCCTGGCGGAGAGAATTGATTTGTTAGAACTAAAAGATGATTTAAATTCGGTAGTTCTACATGAGGGTGAAGAGGATTTCTTGGAAGGGATTTTTCTTCAAAAAGCTCTTTCAAATTGTTGAATAGAGAAGATGCTGAATGGGAGTTTACAGAATTGTTGGAGATTAAGAACATTCCACCGAAGGTCTCATTCTTGTTTTGGGCAGGATTTCATAATTCAATTCCTACAAGAGTATTGCTAGAGCATAGGGGAGTACAGATTGCCAAAGAACATTTGTGTGTTCAGAACAGGAGCCGTAAACTCAAAATCACCTCTTTATACATTGTCCAGCATCACGAGATATTTGGAATTATTTTATTAATTCGTGTAAGGTGACTTGGGTGATGCCGCTTATCGCTTATCTACAAATCTGGAACACTTTCGAGGTTTAATGGAGTAAAGAAGGACCCGTGGAAACTTATTCCTTTTGCAGTTGTTTGGGTGGTTTGGCTAGAGAGAAACGATAGAGTGCATGGGAGAAGACATAAGTCAGATGAGGATATTAAGAGGAGTATTAAGCAGACTTTGCATTTGTGGGCTGTTAAGTTAAGGTCTTTTGGTTCATATTATGTGAATCAAGTCTTAAATCAATGGGAGACGGTGATTTCGGTGTAGAGTTTTGGTTTTCTTAAGCTTTTTGTTGCAGCTGGTTTTTATGAACTAGCTCTGTACATTTTGTAAATTTTCTTTTCCTTTTAAATATATCCTTCCAATTCTAAAAAAAAAAAAAAAATATTCTCTAACGGCGTCAGCATATTTTGTTGCTCGCTGACGTCGTCGGCATATCTCGTTAACTACATCACTGCGATGACGCGCGATTATTGCACACATGCATCGACTTACTATCAACCACGTTAATGGGTTAACTCACCATATCATGACCCTGTCACCCACGTTAGCGGTGTCGTTTACCTTCATCAGCTACTGTTCACCCACGTCAGTGGTTTAGTTCACCTACTTTAGGGTGTTTTTCACCTTCAACAAGCAGCAATTCACCTTTTTCGGCCAAGTCCGACACCCTTTTTAAAAAAATCGGATTTTTCAACCCAACTCAATGTCCACTTAGGCCTCATCTGATCTTTACGCCCAACTTTTATGCCTTATTGGGATGTTTCCACACCATTGTTGGGTTTGGGATTTCCACTCATTACCTTGGGTTTGGGAAGTTAGGTTCTTCTTGATCATACGTCCTAATTGAGTGATTTTTGGCTCACCGTGCACCGTATCTCAATTTCCTACATCATGATAGAAAACTTCTAAATTTGGAGAAAAACATTTTTGGAGCAATGAAATCAAAAATGGTTGTGTTCCCTCACCAAGCGAAGCCATTGAGAAATGGATCACGTCATCAACATGTTAATGCCGCAACATCAACCAGGAGCCCAAGTCATCTAGCACCTTGCCATATCAGTTGCCAGATTAGCAACTTGCCACCATGGCATGTCCCATGTAAGTAGCAGTTGCGCCACATCAGATGTTCCTTCCCTTTCAACAATCCATTCACCTCGATTTACTCCACATGCCATTTTGTTTGTTTAGTAACTTCTTCGTTGTATGTCTGAATTGAGTGATTTTCAGCTCGTAGCAATCAAATGTCAATTTCCAACATCATTGAGGTAGAATTTCAACATTTGGAGAAAATTTATTTTTTGGTTTTGGAGCGGCGACATCGAAAAAGGACACATTTAATTACCAACTGAAGCCATTAAGAAATCCTCATAGCTGTGAATCATGTTTTGTTGACTTCTGTCCACAACATGCTCGTGTGCAAAGTTCGTGAGTGCTGTTTCAATTCTTAAACCTCAGCAGGCTCATGTTTGGTGTTTCCCACCAACTGCTGCAGTTTATCTGATTGCAACTGCTGCATTCAGGTTTTACTCATAAAACGTTACTTAATTTCCAGTTGATGGAACTGATGTAGTCTGGTTCCATAGCACCTGATGCATTCCAACTCCTGCATTCCAGTTTTCATTTAACTAGTGCTGTCCAGTCCCACAGACAAGTCAAGTTTTTATGTCAATCCATGACACTAACCATAAGTCTTCATCACCAAGACAAGACGCTGAGCCAACAACACCATAAAAAATCTTTGCTACAGAATAAAGGAGTGCGATCCACCTTTTTCAGCATGACGTCATCGTGTAGCTACTTCCCAGTTCGAGCCATCTTCGGCATTGACAATCACCTCCTCTCTAGTAATATTCGTCATCTTCGGCCACTAAGGCTGATAGACTTTTCCAACGGCCATCCAAAGGTCATTAAGTGAATCCAAGCCGTAAAATCGAGCCGACGCCGACAAACACAACGTTATTTCAACCGAGCCACATGCATCTAAGTCGAACCACCACGATAGAGCCTCCTGAACAGAGCCATAATATCTCAGATGTTTCCACCTAACTATACAATTTTTGTAGAATTTTGGCCCAAGCCGAAGCAGGAGCTAATCCAGACTAGACTGGACGTTTCCGATCCATTCAATTTTACCTAATGATAATTCTACCTAACCTGACCAATTGAATATGGTTCAAAAAACGATTCAGGATTTTGACCAAACTAATCGAACAAGTACAGTCAGCACACTGTCAGCGTAAATCATCGGAAAACCAGTTGTTGCATCGGCACATTCTCTAGTCATCAGCGTCGTATTAGCCATCAAGTGCATTGGGAAACGTCAATATAGACAATGGACATCCTAATTACCTTATAAACAGAGTCACAATAGCACTTCTCATAAGGTACAAATATAATTTAAATATTTTCGCATCATTTTATATAATCATGCATACTTTTGTTTAATTGGACAACTACAATGTGGTGAGCATTTTCGCATGCCAAGATGCACACGACTCAACTCTGCGCGCATATGGAATAGTGGGATTGGCCCCCTGCGCGAATTTTAGATAGCAAAAAAATATTCAATCTCATTTTATGCGCGAGTAAGATGCAGCAAGGAAGTCACCCTTGTGCGAGTACTGAGCAACATGACAATCGTTGTCTTCTGGGGGCTAGTTGATTATCACTTTAACGTGGATGACCATCACTTGGGGGCGAGATACGTAACACCTCATGGTATAAAGTAACTCTTTTGGGGCGAGCTGCATAACACTATACACGCTTGGGGATACTTATGTAGCATCTAAATGCAATGCGAAATTCATCTTCTGGAAATTGGAACAAAGGGAAACCCGAACTTCTTAATCCTACAACAAGTTACAGGAGTAAGAGGAGGCGAGTATATACCCTAATATTTTGATATAATTATCGCAAGCAGCAACGTTAATAACTGCTACAGTCCAGTTGATCGAACAGTTATAGTCCAGTTTTGCAGAAACTACTACAGTCTAGTGTTCGAACTGTTGTAGTCCAATTCCTAAGAAACAGCTGCACTCAGATGGACGTAATTAATGCAGTCCAGTTTTGCTCGTAACTGCTGCACTCTATCGGACACAACTAATGCAATCATGTTTTACTCGTAACTGCTACATTCCAGTTGATCGAATTGTTGTAGTCCAGTTCCTAAGTTATTACTGCAATCCAGATGATCGCAGATGTTGCGGTCCATATTTGCTCTCATCTCATGCAGTTCAGATGATCACAGCTCCAAAAGTCTATCTGATCACAGTTGTTGCAGTACTACTTTGCTCGTCGTTGTTGTACTTAGTTGGACGCAACTGATGCAGTCCAGTTCCGCAGAAACTGCAACAGTACAGATGATCAAACTTATGTAGTCCAGTTCCTCAGCAGCTGATGCAGTGCAACCTTGTTCTCAGCTCCTTCACTCAGTGATCGCGATTCTTCAAGTGCAGCCTTATTCGCAATCGGCCGTAATGCATGTTTGCTCGTCGATGTTGCGATCCAACCGATCGCGATGATCCGCTACAGTGCAGCTTTGTTCGAAGCTCCTACACTGCAGCCTTGTTTGTAGTTGCTGCAGTCCATCTTTGCTCGCAGCTCCTGCGTCCCAGCTGATTGGATCTGTTGCAGTGCGACTTTGCCCGCTGCTGCAATTCAGCTGATCGCAGTTGCTGCCGTCCAGCTTTGCACAAAGCTATTGCAATCCAGTTTTTCTCATAACTGCTGAAGTACAATATTATACGGTTGTCATAGTCCTGTTTACCTCAATCGTTACATTCCAGTTCTGCTACAACTGTTACGGTCAAGTTTTACATTATTGTTATTATTCTGATTCATATAACTATTGACGACATACGAAGATCGTTATCAAGATCTAGTAGCACATCCAAGACCGCAGAACGTTCCAGTGAACCACAAAGTTTGTTAATATCCCAACGATTGAAGGGTGTCACCAATGGTTGTCGCTTTTTCGCTCAAAAGTGCCGCATCTCAGCCTGTAGTTAACAACAGTTTTGTACTAACAGCTACTACTACCCAGTTTGGTCGGAAATACTGTCAGCTCGCAAATTCAAGTTTCGTTTACAACAACAGTCGACATAGATTATAGCTCAGTGACTACAAAGATACAAACCTAGTTCTACGCAACTGATGCAACCATGTTTCGATTCAACCACCGCAACCCAATTTCAATACAACTGATGCATCCCAGTTTTGCATCAACAGCTTCATCTTACTTTCAACAATATAATTATTTCACATCAATCACTACAATCCAGTTTCACTAGTAACTGTTCGGGTCATCTCTCGCCCGCAATCATTGCACTCCAGTTTCATGCAACAACACAATTTTATTATCACACTTCTATTGCAGACAAGTTCATTCTCCAGTCCAGTTTTTGTCTACAACAACGGTTCATGTTCAATTGATACCCGTTGATCTTCCGATCACGATAGTCTCACTTGGGGGCGACTTGGTTATGATTTCCGTAAACAACGAAGGCAACTTGCTTTTCGCTTCAACAACAATAACTCGCACTTAGGGGCGAATTTTATCATCATTGTTCAATACAGAAGAGAAAAAGAACTTCTTAACCCGACAACAAGTAGGAGATTAAGAGGGGGCGATTTTTGTACCATGAGTAAAAACATAGGGCTAGATTACTAGTTGAACCATTATTTGGTCCTTGTTCATGTCTAACATTCAACCAACCAAGTCAGTATACAGACTAACAAATCTAGCGACCGCCAACGGTCAAAGTCAACCATTGGTCAACAGTAAAAGTATACCACCGATCAACGACCAAAGTCAACCGTTGGTCAACTGTCAAAGCCATGTTGCCAGTCGTGCTTCCAGCTAGTTTATCACCAAGTTGCCAGTCGTGCTACCAACCATTTCCCATCCATGTTTCCAGCGGTGCTAACAACTAGTTTCTAGCCAAGTACTCAGCCGCGCTGCCAGCCAGCGTCCATCCAGCAGTCTCCATCCACGTCTCCGGTCAAGGTAGTCTGCCAGTTAAAGATCGATAGTCGTAGTCAACAACGAAAGTCAACCCTACTAGTCAAACTCAAGGTCGTTGCTCAAACCCTCAAGCCCATGTCAGTTTGGCCCGTTTCCACCGATCCAGTTGTTGATGGTGGTTTTTAAACAAGGGGTAAAATCGTAAAACCCCATGACCTAGAGTTACCCGCAACACATTAACTAAGAGCATTTAACTCAGGTGTAAATAATTAATTAGGTATTTTTTCAAAATACTGCATTAGGGTTTTCAACACAGAACCCTAATTCCAAAACCAAGCCGCACACTGCGCACCATGGCAGCAATGCCAAATCAAGCCGCACACTGCGCACCATGGCAACAATGCCAAATCAAGCCGCACACTGCGCACCATGGCAACAATGCCAAACCAAGCCGCACATTGCGCACCATGGCAACAATGCCAAATCAAGCCGCACACTACGCACCATGGCAACAATGCCAAATCAAGCCGCACACTGCGAACCATGGCAACAATGCCAAACCAAGCCGCACATCGCGTGACAATGGCAATAATGCTAAAACCAAGCCGCACATCAAGCGCACCATGGCAACAATGCCAAACCAATCCAAGACATCGCGCACCATGGCAGCAATGCTAAGACCAAGCCGCACACGCGCGAACCATGGCAACAATGCCAAACCAAGCCGCACACTGCGCACCATGGCAGCAAATGCCAAACCAAGCCGCACACTGCGCACCACGATAGCGACGCCAAAACCAAACTACATATCACACTCATTGGCAACCATGCCAAACTAAGCCGCTATGCCATTGGCACACGCCAAATATAGCACCCTAGGCTTGCAAGACTTGCAACTAGGTCAACATGGCCGTACGTGCCATTGGCACATGCCAACACGTACCAAAAGCCATATTTCCAAGCCGCTATGCCATTGGCACATGCCAAATATAACGCCCTAGGCTTGCAAGACTTGCAACTAGGTCAACATGGCCGTACGTGCCATTGGCACATGCCAACACGTACCGCAAGCCATATTTCCAAGCCGCTATGCCATTGGCACACGCCAAATATAGCGCCCTAGGCTTGCAAAACTTGCAACTAGGTCAACATGGCCGTACATGCCATTGGCACATGCCAACACGTACCACAAGCCATATTTCCAAGCCGCTATGCCATTGGCACATGCCAAATATAGCGCCCTAGGCTTGCAAGACTTGCAACTAGGTCAACATGGCCGTACGTGCCATTGGCACATGCCAACACGTACCACAAGCCATATTTCCAAGCCGCCATGCCATTGGCACATGCCAAATATAGCGCCCTAGGCTTGCAAAACTTGCAACTAGGTCAATATGGCCGTACATGCCATTGGCACATGCCAACACGTACCGCAAGCCATATTTCCAAGCCGCTATGCCATTGGCACACGCCAAATATAGCGCCCTAGGCTTGCAAGACTTGCAACTACGTCAACATGGCCGTACGTGCCATTGGCACATGCCAACACGTACCACAAGCCATATTTCCAAGCCGTTATGCCATTGGCACATGCCAAATATAGCGCCCTAGGCTTGCAAAACTTGCAACTAGGTCCACATGGCCGTACGTGCCTTTGGCACATGCCAACACGTACCACAAGCCATATTTCCAAGCCGCTATGCCATTGGCACACGCCAAATATAGCGCCCTAGGCTTGCAAGACTTGCAACTACGTCAACATTGCCGTACGTGCCATTGGAACATGCCAACACGTACCACAAGCCATATTTCCAAGCCGCTATGCCATTGGCACATGCCAAATATAGCGCCCTAGGCTTGCAAAACTTGCAACTAGGTCAACATGTCCGTACGTGCCATTGGCACATGCCAACACGTACCACAAGCCATATTTCCAAGCCGCTATGCCATTGGCACATGCCAAATATAGCGCCCTAGGCTTGCAAAACTTGCAACTAGGTCAACATGGCCGTACGTGCCATTGGCACATGCCAACACGTATCGCAAGCCATATTTCCAAGCCGCTATGCCTTTGGCACACGCCAAATATAGCGCCCTAGGCTTGCAAGACTTGCAACTAGGTCAACATGGCCGTACGTGCCATTGGCACATGCCAACACGTACCGCAAGCCATATTTCCAAGCCGCTATGCCATTAGCACACGCCAAATACAATACGCCTAGGCTTGCAAGACTTGCAACTAGGTCAACATGGCCGTACGTGCCATTGGCACATGCCAACACGTACCGCAAGCCTTATTTCCAAACCGCTATGCCATTGGCACACGCCAAATATAGCGCCCTAGGCTCGCAAATCATCCAACCTAGGCCAAGTCGGCCACGCATGCCATTGGCACATGCCAAACACACACGCTGGTAGCCTAACTTGCAAACCGTGCAACCTACCACCAAGGCATTCCGCACATGCCATTGGCACATGCCAAACACACACGCTGGTAGCCTAACTTGCAAACCGTGCAACCTACCACCAAGGCATTACGCACATGCCATTGGCACATGCCAAACACATACGCTGGTAGCCTAACTTGCAAACCGTGCAACCTACCACCAAGGCATTCCGCACATGCCGTTGGCACATGCCAAACACACACGCTGGTAGCCTAACTTGCAAAACATGCAACCTACCACCAAGGCATTCCACACACGCCATTGGCACATGCCACACACGCCACTAGCAGCTCTGGCATTACCACTTACGCTCGAGGTGCAACTCGAAACGAAGGTATTCCGCACATGCCATTGGAACATGCCACATGCGTCCCTAGCAGCACCACTTGCACTCAAGATGCAACCAACACTCGAGACATCAAACACAAACTGGGGGATGCTTTCTAGGGTTTGGTTTGGCGGTCACAGCATGCACCGTACACTACGCTCACATTAAGAAAGCGTGAAAAGGAATAAAGCGGTCAAATAAAAGAGGAAATAATGATGAAAACGTTTTCATCCATTAACACCATGAGGTTACCACCTCCTCCCATTATTTCACCCTTTACTCTCTTCCTTCATGAGGCCAGGGTACGTTTCAATCTCGACTTGTATAAATAGGTCTTACCTATTTCCACCAAGACAACAAGGCTCGGTAAGGAGAAAAATACTACACTCTCAGAAAGGCAACTTTGCAAGCTCTCCCAAAAACTTTCATCCCTTGCAAGCTTCCTAAGCTTTCACTTTATGATACAAGTCGAGATACTACTCTCCCATAATTATTCTGGTCTCAACACCTTTCTTTGCTTCCCTCCCCAAATCAAACCTTCTCCTCCACTTTGTGACCGAAACAAGTCTGGAACGGCCATTTCTTGGTTTAGGCCGGACTTGTACAGATTGATCTCTCGAATCTATAAAGTGCTCACGTGTAGCACATTTATTTAGGGTTTGAACCAGTTTCTCACTCACCTACCGAAATTACCGAAATCGGCAGAAATGATTTTTACCCATAAACAATTGGCGACCACAGTGGGAGGATTGATCTATCGGCTACAATGTCAGACTGTCGATCTCGTTCTTCGACCCAGATGTCAAGATGGTAGGGGAAGGCGACTCAATCCGACGCAACTACCTGTGCAACCCGGTTACTAGTCGTAAAAACTACACGAGAAAACCGGGACTTGCCGAAGATGCTACCACTCGATCCGACTCAACCACCGACGACCCGGTTACCAGCTTGTAAAAACTACATGAGGAAACCGGGGACTCGCCGAAGATGCTACTAGCGATTGGGGACTTGTCCGCGATGCTACAAAGAAAGCCGCCTTTACATGGAGAGGGCGTGTTCACAAAAACCTATGAAGTGAGTAAATTTAGATTGCGCAAGATATACGATCTGCTTTTTAGGCTCTTATTAAAACCGTCATACTACCGAGTCTTGTGCCTATTGCTAGCACACACTTTCATAAAAGCAATATTCCTTTCCCAAAACATAATCAGAGTCATATTATCAAAACCATTCATCCCAGAAATAATCCAATATCCTAAAAAGCTAACATTTATCTATCAACCCAAGAAATCCAGGAAGACAAAAACCATAAACCAGGCGCTTTGTTTGCCTTTCAAAAAAAAAAAAATTCACCTACCCGTACATACCTACTTTGCACAATAATACACCCGTCACTATTAGCAGACGTTACTACAGTGACATTTGAAGAATTATTTATGATGAAGTATTTCCACAAGTTTATGAAAGTCATAACTATGGCTACGGTCTACACCAGCACAAGAAAACGATAAAACAAATTGAAAGAGAAACGCTGGAGTACATAGCTGGGATATGCTTGCCCACTTTATCACTACCGCGCTACCGCTAACACCATGACGTGATAACAAAGATACGAGGTAAAAAGGGGAGCCAACCCATTTCATAAGCATAACACTTTTTGAATTTGAATAAGGAAAGGATTTCCTATTTGAGCTACGTATGGGAAGAGGCAACTGGGCCCGCAGGAACAAGTCCAAGCCACACCAAGTCAGCGCCCATTCCAAGACGATCCAGCGCCTACCAGACGCGTTTCCCAGATGCGCTCACCTGATGCGCTTGCCAGACGCGCATGCCAGCGATTGCCAGAAACGCTTGCCAGAAGCGCTTGCCAGACGCGCTTACCAGGCACACATGCCGCACGCGCATGCCAGCTGCAGTACCACACTTTTTGCTAACAGTTTGCATCCTTCCAGCGCTAACATCTTGCGCCCTTCCAGTACCATCCTCTCCCTTCGAAACAGCGCCATGGCTCCAAAGACTTGCGTGATCAAAACCGTGTCATCTCTCGCACGATACACTTACGATCACTGTAACCAGAGCCACTTCCGCCACCCCAACGGTTCTTCAAGCATGAAATCTCCAACCGTCACCAGAGACGCTACTCCACCATCAGGGCAAGATACTGGAAGATCCGGAAGAAGCCAACCTCCTTTTAGCACTGTTGATTCGATGAAAAGACGAAAGTTAATTCAGCAGGACGCGCGTTATAGATGAAGAGGCTCGCGTTGCTCTTGAACGCCCAGTAGAAGGGGATAAGCAATCCAATTTCGTCACACGTGAAGATCAGGAAGGACTTCTCCAAAATCGAAAGCAATGGAAATCAACAACTCTCCTGAGTTCACGGAGACCCTTCTTCTGTCGGGACCCTCATAATTGGAACTTCGCCCACAAAGTCGTACAGTCTATGATGAAACAATTATGTGAGATTCTATATTTCTCCAAGGCATAGCATCAAGACATATTTGCATATCTCAACCGCACTGCATCAGGAAAGCAGGCATTTCCAGCCAGGGATGCCGTTCCCAAACCCCAACCTCTCCTAGAAAGAACGATCGGCAGATGTAACTGGGGACTCCAAACCTCTTTTCTCTTGAGGGATGTCGAGTTTGACAGAACGTGACGCGGCCTCCGACTTTCAAATTGTAGCCGTCAAGGCTTTGAGAGTTGCAAGATGTCGTTCCAACGTTCTCTCCAGAAGTAGCTCCGCATCAACGTTCTCTCCAGAAGTAGCTACGCATCAACGTTCTCAAAGACGGCTTCGCTTCAACGTTCTCTTCAATGCCACTCCTTCCCGCAAAGGGTCGTCGCCACACTCCCCATATCAAGGAACATAGTCACAGCCAGCCAATATTCGTAGTCATGGACACTTTTAATCCATCTCGCCAAAACTCTTGATCATGGACGGCTTGTTTCGCTTACGCATCCGCCCAATCCTTTTACGTCCATGGAAGCCCATAGAATATCAGCCAACCTACTTTGTTACCACGACAATGTAGTTTCTCCTGATTACATCTCCTACCAAGAACTGTTGCCCCTCATTCGTTGATACCAGCCAGAGCTTCACCGCAGCAGCAATTACTACAAAGATGGAAACACGTAAACCATACTTGATAACGGAAGATATACAAGGGATCCCCTCACTGTCAAAGCTACGAAGAACAGTCCACCAAAAATCGTACCCACAACAAGGTCCTCTACTCTTCAAGGATGCAGCGCAAGAACATCATCACCTCTGTCTAGAAGACGCCTTCAACACTTTACGAGGCCGCGGAGGATCCCGAGCCTGCACTATCCGAGAATATGTCATCATGTAATTTCGAGCATCCTAGTGTCACATCCAGAAGAGTACGATAGGCTTATATCAAATCCCGTGGAGGGGGGATTCAAGACGATATAATGAAAGTAGGTCATGCATGGGGACTACCAGGCGTGAGATGCTTTCACTCCCTCAACCAGTTATTATCGATTTCAACATCATCACTATCGAGGTTTTACGAGCCGCGGGAATTTCTCAACATGAATCCGTACATGTGCACCGAAAACTCCAAAAGCACGCCAGAAGGTTATATTCACGTATTCACCCATTCCATCATATTAAACCGAAGTATGACCGGGGACTTGTCGTTGCATCCCATTTCGTAAGATAGAGCCCTAAATCAGCGTCCTCCAAGTCTGTAGCAGTCAACAAGGACGGATTCGAAGGAAGGGGAATGACTAGGTCATCCTCGTCGATAACAGTGACGCATGCTCCAACGGGATATCTCAAAGACAAAAGGAAAATTTTCCATTCATCAAACAAGCCGTAAAGCATACGTCGGTCCACCAAAGAAGAAGAAAACATACCGGTATGATTTTCTTAACCCGAATAACCTTTGTTGGTGTTGATGGTGGATTTTCGTTTAACGTTAAAATTTGTAAAAACCTGAAAAATCATGCGCTGACATCTTGTAAAAGATAAAGCCGTTTATAATCGATTTTGGATACTCACTTAATTCACCAAGAATGGAGCATGTAGCAACAATCCCATTTCGTGACTACATGAAATTCCTCCAGGTTGGAGCATGTAGCAACAATCCCTTCCCGTGAATTTCATATCAGCCTTGTATTTCCATACTCATTATCGGTGTGGCATGACGATCGAGTGTTACTCTTGCTGCAGTAACACGAACCTCCAAGCACTATAATGAATCATTATCGGTGTGGCATGACGATCGAGTGTTACTCTTACAGAGTAACACGAACCTCCAAGCACTATAATGAAACCATGTACGAAATACCCGTACGGCCGATTCTCGGTGTGTTATACTAGCCCGAGCCTTCTCGGTGTGTTATACTAGCCCGATTGAGCCTCTCGGTGTGTTATACTAGCCGATTGAGCATCCTAAGATCGACCGTATCGGTCGGATATGATTCGATCGCAGTCATCCAACTCCATAAGCATGATTGGATGACCCGCATCAATTCCATCACCCTCAGCGGTATGGAATACCCACGGTCGACCCTGCATGGTCGGCCATTGGCCTTTGCTTGCCAAGAGACGTTCAACCAAGCATTATGGACGGAAAACCCTAAATAAGGGTTTGCGGCATATTACATGTGTCGCAAAACAATCTCAACCATCCATCTTCGCAGGTATAGATGGAGGGTGTAGATGTAGACTCAAAGGGCTCAGAGCATATCAACACGATCACCGTGGGCCCGATTACACAATTGACCAATCGGTCAAGACCAACATTGTTTGGCCGTGACAGAATCGTCACCCAAACAAGGGATGGCGCGCGGCTTTGAAAGCCAAAATGAGGGTTTCAAGCCATCACGCGATCCATCTTCTCCTAAGCACGAATGGAGGGTCACAGATTAGATTGAGCAAGGGTCGGTCACACCAAAGCATGACCACCGTGAGCCCATCTACCTCCTCATGTGATCGGCCAAGGCATATCATGCCCGGCTAATCCAAAACGCCCGCTCAAACATGCGTGGTTACACTTCCCAAATTGCAAACCGATCTCGACCGCTCAACTTCACCCGGGATGATTTGAACGGCTTAGATCACGTTTTCATGGGATAGTCGGTATAGGTGTGAACACTAGCCTACCACCTTCACGTCAAACTAACCGGCCAAGACCGACCAAGTCAGGTCATCTTGGAAAACACGCCGGAAAAGGGTATGGTGCGCGACTCTTTGCGGCATCAAAATCCTATCGCAAATCGATCTCAACCACTCAACTTTACCGGTCAAATTGAGTGGCTTAGATCGCGCCTTCTTGGAAAAGTGAAGTATGGACGTGCACACCGGCATGTTGTCTACACACATACCCGGTCGGTCCTCTTCAAAACCCTTCCCATGCTTGGTTTCGACAAAGCTGAAGAGTGATGCTTGCGCACCTCTTTAAAAACCCTAATTTCATCAACGGTCGCAGATGAGTGTCTCAAATATCATCTCATCCGTCCGACTTCACCTACTTGGTTATACAACCCTGGTCAGGAGTTATTTGGTTAGTGAGGAGTCATTACCCATCACTTTACCACACCGTAATGCGCAAGATACACATAAAATACACACGATACTTCACAAGTATCGACTTCCCGAATAACACGGTTATTCAACTCAAGATTACATGCTATCTTTCGTGGGATCCACGATCCACATATTCCGAACATCAATCATGTCACAAACCGGGGATACATATGGGGTATTGGTCCAAGGTTTACAGCATGCGGCGTGCAACGCGCCATCACAAGAACGTGTCGAAGTCATGGACGGTTAGAGATGAACAGGAGAAGTGGGCAAGACTAGTCGTGTGGCACCGACGCACAACTCCACTACTCCATCACTCCACTTCCTCCACTTCCCACGAGAGACGTGAATAAGGCTCAATGACTTGTATAAATAGGTTCTCCGCCCTATTTCAAAAACAAGAAAGGAACAACAAGAACAACACAAGTTCGGATTGACGAAACCAAGTGTTAATACAAAACCGTATTCAAACACCCAGAGCACCTTTGCATCAACCGTAAGCTTGCTCATCTTTCCGTTACAAGTCATAAGCAAGCCAACACCTTCACAATCTCAACACCTTCTTCGCTTCCCTCCCTAAGATCAACCCCATCTCCTTCGCTTTGTGACCGAAACAAGTCCTGGAACGGCCATTTCTTGGTTTAGGCCGGACTTGCACAGATTGATCTCTCGAATCTACAAGCACTCACCGCGTAGTGCATTTGTTGAAGGTTTAGATTCATTCCTCATCCACACCCCAAATTACCAAATTCTGCAGGAGTAGTTTTCACCCATCAACAGTTGGGATACTCCTGCCAGAGTCAGACCTCGCGCCTTCACCTGGAGAACCTGGCTGGTTAGAAGATGGTTCGTCTCTGTGCGACATGACAAAGAGAGAAACTCAACAAGAAGAACCCTTTCTCAAACGAGGGAGATGATGCAATTACGTTGGGTATGAACACAGAACCTTAAAAAAGGAAAGGAAGCAATGAGGGACATAACGCTTCCAGATTTTAGCATGGATAATGCCCTGATTAAAGCCGCGCGCGTGAAGTAAGGCAAAACGGGGAAACTTTGCTATCTGTAGAAACACCTACTCCCTCCTTGTCTACACAAGTCACGCCAGCTAGCATGATTAGCTTCCCACCTTGCGCCGGTCCCACCAGCTAGCACGCTCAGTTTCCCGACTCACGCCCAACTTCCCAATGTCGCCCAAGTTGCACCGGTCCCACCAATTGCACCGACTTCCCAATGACCGCCCAAGTAACGCCTGCAAGCACGCACAACTTCCACACCTTGCGCCGGTCCCACCAGCTAGCACACCCAGTTTCCCAACTCACGCCAACTTCCCAACGTCGCCCAAGCTGCACCGGCCCCACCAATTGTGCCAGCCTCCCGATTTGTGCAAAACTACCAGAGGCAAGGATTCCAAATCCTATTTATAAAAGGTCAAACAAGCCTCCTTCAATTTTATTTACGGTTTGCTGTTGATAGTTTGTCACCATCTTATGCTTACCTCGCAACAAAGCCCCTGTTCCTAGCTAAGCAGGGGACTTAATGTTGATGGTGGTTTTTAAACAAGGGGTAAAATCGTAAAACCCCATGACCTAGTGTTACCCGCAACACATTAACTAAGAGCATTTAACTTCAGGTGTAAATATTTAATAAGGGTATTTTTTCAAAATACCAGATTAGGGTTTTCAACACAGAACCCTAATTCCAAAACCAAGTCGCACACTGCGCACCATGGCAACAATGCCAAACCAAGCCACACACTGCGCACCATGGCAACAATGCCAAATCAAGCCGCACACTGCGCACTATGGCAACAATGCCAAATCAAGCCGCACACTGCGCACCATGGCAACAATGCCAAACCAAGCCGCACACTGCGCACCATGGCAACAATGCCAAACCAAGCCGCACACTGCGCACCATGGCAACAATGCCAAACCAAGCCGCACACTGCGCACCATGGCGGCAATGCCGGACCAAGCCGCACACCGCGCACCATGGCAACAATGCCACACCAAGCCGCACACTTCGCACCATGGCAACAATGCCAAACCAAGCCGCACACTGCGCACCATGGCAACAATGCCAAACCAAGCCGCATACTGCGCACCATGGCAGCAATGCCAGACCAAGCCGCACACTGCGCACCATGGAAACAATGCCACACCAAGCCACACACTGCGCACCATGGCAGCAAATGCCAAACCAAGCCGCACATCGTGCACCACGATAGCGACGCCAAAACCAAACTACATATCACACTCATTGGCAACCATGCCAAACTAAGCAGCTATGCCATTGGCACACGCCAAATATAGCGCCCTAGGCTTGCAAGACTTACAACTAGGTCAACATGGCCGTACGTGCCATTGGCACATGCCAACAAGTACCACAAGCCATATTTCCAAGCCGCTATGCCATTGGCACATGCCAAATATAGCGCCCTAGGCTTGCAAGACTTGCAACTAGGTCAACATGGCCGTACGTGCCATTGGCACATGCCAACACGTACCGCAAGCCATATTTCCAAGCCGCTATGCCATTGGCACACGCCAAATATAGCGCCCTAGGCTTGCAAGACTTGCAACTAGGTCAACATGGACGTACGTGCCATTGGCACATGCCAACACGTACCGCAAGCCATATTTCCAAGCCGCTATGCCATTGGCACACGCCAAATATAGCGTCCTAGGCTTGCAAAACTTGCAACTAGGTCAACATGGCCGTACGTGCCATTGGCACATGCCAACACGTACCAAAAGCCATATTTCCAAGCCGCTATGCCATTGGCACATGCCAAATATAGCGCCCTAGGCTTGCAAGACTTGCAACTAGGTCAACATGGCCGTACGTGCCATTGGCACATGCCAACACGTACCGCAAGCCATATTTCCAAGCCGCTATGCCATTGGCACACGCCAAATATAGCGCCCTAGGCTTGCAAGACTTGCAACTACGTAAACATGGCCGTACGTGCCATTGGCACATGCCAACACGTACCGCAAGCCATATTTCCAAGTCGCTATGCCATTGGCACATGCCAAATATAGCGCCCTAGGCTTGCAAAACTTGCAACTACGTCAACATGGCCGTACGTGCCATTGGCACATGCCAACACGTACCACAAGCCATATTTCCAAGCCGCTATGCCATTGGCACACGCCAAATATAGCGCCCTAGGCTTGCAAAACTTGCAACTAGGTCAACATGGCGGTACATGCCATTGGCACATGCCAACACGTACCGCAAGGCATATTTCCAAGCCGCTATGCCTTTGGCACACGCCAAATATAGCGCCCTAGGCTTGCAAGACTTGCAACTAGGTCAACATGGTCGTACGTGCCATTGGCACATGCCAACACGTACCACAAGCCATATTTCCAAGCCGCTATGCCATTGGCACACGCCAAATATAGCGCCCTAGGCTTGCAAAACTTGCAACTAGGTTAACATGGCCGTACGTGCCATTGGCACATGCCAACACGTACCGCAAACCATATTTCCAAGCCGCTATGCCATTGGCACAGCCAAATATAGCGCCCTAGGCTTGCAAGACTTGCAACTACGTCAACATGGCCGTACGTGCCATTGGCACATGCCAACACGTACCACAAGCCATATTTCCAAGCCGCTATGCCATTGGCACATGCCAAATATAGCGCCCTAGGCTTGCAAAACCTGCAACTAGGTCAACATGGCCATACGTGCCATTGGCACATGCCAACACGTACCACAAGCCATATTTCCAAGCCGCTATGCCATTGGCACATGCCAAATATAGCGCCCTAGGCTTGCAAAACTTGCAACTAGGTCAACATGGCCGTACGTGCCATTGGCACATGCCAACACGTACCGCAAGCCATATTTCCAAGCCGCTATGCCTTTGGCACACGCCAAATATAGCGCCCTAGGCTTGCAAGACTTGCAACTAGGTCAACATGGCCGTACGTTCCATTGGCACATACCAACACGTACCGCAAGCCATATTTCCAAGCCGCTATGCCATTGGCACACGCCAAATATAGCGACCTAGGCTTGCAAGACTTGCAACTAGGTCAACATGGCCGTACGTGCCATTGGCACATGCCAACACGTACCGCAAGCCATATTTCCAAACTACTATGCCATTGGCACACGCCAAATATAGCGCCCTAGGCTCGCAAATCATACAACCTAGGCCAATTCGGCCACATATGCCATTGGCACATGCCAAACACACACGCTGGTAGCCTAACTTGCAAACCGTGCAACCTACCGCCAAGGCATTCCGCACATGCCATTGGCACATGCCAAACAAATACGCTGGTAGCCTAACTTGCAAACCGTGCAACCTACCACCAAGGCATTCCGCACATGCCATTGGCACATGCCAAACACACACGCCTGGTAGCCTAACTTGCAAACCGTGCAACCTACCACCAAGGTATTCCGCACATGTCGTTGGCACATGCCAAACACACACGCTGGTAACCTAACTTGCAAACCATGCAACCTACCACCAAGGCATTCCACACACGCCATTGGCACATGCCACACACGCCACTAGCGCCAGCTCGGCATTACCACTTACGCTCGAGGTGCAACTCGCAACGAAGGCATTCCGCACATGCCATTGGCACATGCCACATGCGTCCCTAGCAGCACCACTTGCACTCAAGATGCAACCAACACTCGAGACATCAAACACAAACTGGGGGATGCTTTCTAGGATTTTGGTTTGGCGGTCACAGCATGCAGCGTACACTACGCTCACATTAAGAAAGCGTGAAAAGGAATAAAACGGTCAAATAAAAGAGGAAATAATGATGAAAATGTTTTCATCCATTAACACCATGCGGTTACCACCTCCTCCCATTATTTCACCCTTTACTCTCTTCCTTCATGAGGCCAGGGTACGTTTCAATCTCGACTTGTATAAATAGGTCTTACCTATTTCCACCAAGACAACAAGGCTCGGTCAGGAGAAAAATACTACACTCTCAGAAAGGCAACTTTGCAAGCTCTCCCAAAAGCTTTCATCCCTTGCAAGCTTCCTAAGCTTTCACTTTCTGATACAAGTCGAGATACTACTCTCCCAGAATTATTCTGGTCTCAACACCTTTCTTTGCTTCCCTCCCCAAATCAAACCTTCTCCTCCACTTTGTGACCGAAACAAGTCTGGAACGGCCATTTCTTGGTTTAGGCCGGACTTGTACAGATTGATCTCTCGAATCTATAAAGTGCTCACGTGCAGCACATTTGTTTAGGGTTTGAACCAGTTTCTCACTCACCTACCGAAATTACCGAAATCGGCAGAAACGATTTTTACCCATAAACACCAGTGAAAAAATGCTGAAAGAAGATTCTGGAAGTGTCAGGGTGACTTGCTGATCAAGTTGCTTCCATATGAAGTTTATATCGAAATTACAGTTTAACTCACATATTCAACTGTATAAATATAGGGGAGTTATAACCCTAAAGGGACACGTCCTGATACACAAAAATTCACCAGTAATCCCTAAAAGGGATCAGAAAACTATTGTAATCCATCCACCAATAAAATATCTCTCCCTACGTGAATTCGTCCTTGGATGTCAGCAAAACTTGCTGAATCAGGTAAAATCCGTGTCTCGTCTTTATGTTTGTTTCATGTTATTAACCCTGTTTTCATCAACATCATCAGATTAATTGTTTTTTGTGCCTGGAAATATTTGTGGATTCAAGGGATACTATTGAGGTGAATAATAATGTAGGTTGCTCTTTAGGAGTCATAAGTACCGGATTTTGAGATTTGCTAGACTTTTTTTGTTGGAAACGATTTCATATCTCACCTTGATATTGGATCAAAAAAGAAACCACATATATCTGTGGGAGGAAAATTGGTTTAAAGTCTTTAATTGAGTTGGAGTGACTTTTAGGATGTAAAGGACATCAGCTAAGGGAATCAATTGCGTAGAGTCTTACGAGATTCAAGAGGCGTAGGTAGCATAACTATAAATGAATCATTGTAACTACATTCCAGGTAGAAGCATTAATAGTATGCTGGAGTCTGTAGCGGCTTAATACTGTTTGGTGTACGAATCTGGACAAGGTCCCAGAATTTTTCTGTTGCGGTTTTTTCGTTTACAAAATTTATGGAGTCTATGTTATTTCTTTTTCCGCATTATATTGTTTATCTTTATTTTCTGGGGTCTATGTTATTTCTTTTTCCGCATTATATTATTTATCTTTATAATTGAAATATCGCAGGTTGTACGTAAATTAATCAAAGTAGATACGTACACCGTAATTTTTAGATAAGACTTCATTGATCTTGGATATTCATCTTTGGAATCGTCCAAGTACACGGCATAATCAGGTTCACGGACTTGTTTCCGTTTACATAATGATTGTGAGAGAAAGAAATATAAACTCTTAATAAAAGTATTGATTGAGATTCATTAAGTTTTTTTCGAAGGGGAAGGTTATATTAAAAAGAAAAGAGAACCAAGGATTAAACCAAGGTCAATACAAAAAGATTACATACACATTAGAGCTTCCCAATTACTCCAAATTAAACTAGGATTGACATACTTGAAAGTATCATTATCACAAGACCATAAAACTACCAATTGCTTCACCAAATCTATATTTTCTTGCACGCACTTATGTCGACCTCCAAAAACCCTTCCATTCCTTTCCTTCCACAAAACCCAATGTTTGTACCATGAGTAAAATTGCCACATATAGGGCCAGAATGTTGCCTGGGCCGCTGTTCAGCTGTCATCCAAGCACGCTAACCAGTTAACCAAAGCAGCCCACCAGCCTGCTCAGTATTACAAAGACCGGTCAATGGTCAAAGTCAACGCTTAGTCAACTATAAAAGTCAGGTTGCACGTGGCACCTCTAGCCAATTTTCAGTCATACTGCCAGCAGTGATGCTAACCAATTTTCAGCCAAGTACTCTGCCGCACTGCCATCTAGTTTCTAGCCATGCTGCCAGTTGTGCTGCCAACCAGCTCCCAGCCATGTTGCCAGATGCGCTGTCAGCCAGTTCCCATCCATATTGCCAGCCCATTATGCCTGTCAACCATCAATCCAGTCTGCCATCATGTGAATTAATACAGGGAGGCATGAATGAGAAGTTTCATGAAGAATTAAACAGGGAGGCATGAATGAGCAGTTTCATGCAGAATTTAACATGGAGGCATAAATGAGCAGTTTCATGAAGAATTAAACATGGAGGCATGAATGAGCAGTTTCATGCAGAATTTAACATGGAGGCATGAATGAGCAGTTTCATGCAGAATTAAACAAGGAGACATGAATGAGCAGTTTCATGCAGAATTTAACATGGAGGCATGAATGAGCAGTTTCATGCAGAATTAAACAAAGAGACATGAATGAGTAGTTAATTCCATTTAAGTTTATATATTGAAATTAGGAATTCAACTGTATAAATAGGGAGGTCCTGAGGGCTAGAAAGGGGAAGCTAGCAATGAGAAAAAAATACTACTGTAATTCTAATATCAATAAAATACCACACCCCAAGGGGATTCGTCCGTGGATGTAGGCAAACCATGTCGAACCACGTTAAATTTGTGTGTGTCATTCTTGACTATATTTTGTTATTAGCCATGTTTCCATCAACAACACCAGTTTAATCGTGTTCTGTGCTATTTCTGGGTACAAACATTGGCGCCGACTAAGGTACGTATTTCTGTCATCTCATAAGGTACTATGCAATATACATATTTTTGCATCTTTTCATATAATCATTCATACTTTTATTCAATGGGACACCTAAAATGTGTCGACCATTTTCTCACGAAGAGATGCACACATCTCAATTTTGCGCGCATCTGGAATAGTCGGATTGGCCCCCCGTGCGAATTCCAGATAGCAGACACCATTAAAATTACATGCGCGAGCCAGATGGAGCAAGAAAATGCACCCTTATGCGAGCATTGAGCAGGACGACAATTACTATCTTTTGGGGGCGAGTTGCATATCACTTCAACGTTGGTGACTATCACTTGGGGGGGAGATATGTAACACCTCATGGTCTAAATAAACTTATTTGGGGCGAGCTGTGTAACACTTCACACACTTGGGGGAGAGTTACGTAGCACCTGAATACGATGTGAAATTCATCTACTGGGAATGAAAACCAAGGGTAACCCAAACTTCTTAATCCTCCAACGAGTTACATGATTAAGAGGGAGCGAGCATACACCCTAATATTTTGACGCAATTATTGCAATCAGTAATGTTAAATTGCTACAGTTAAGTTGATCGAACAGCTGTAGTCCAATCCCTAAGAAAACTGCTGCACTCAAATGTACGCAACAGATACAGTCCAGTTTTGCTCATCAATCTTGTACTCAGTTGGACGCAACTGATGTAGTATGGTTTACTTTATAACTGTTACAATCAGGTTTATCAAACTGCTGCAGTCCAGCTGATCGAAGTTGTTGGTGTCAGGATATGCTCGTCACAGCTGCAGTTTAGCTGATCCAAGCTACTGCAGTCCAGCTATGTTCGCAACTCCTGCAGTCCAGCTGACCGCAGCTGCTACAGTGCAGTCTTGCTCGTCGTTGTTGCATTTCAGCTGATCGCAGCATGTTGAAGTCCAGCTATGTTCGCAATTCCTGCATCTACCCTGATCGCATTTGCTGCCGGTGCACTCTTGCTTCGTCCGCCACGCATTCACCGATCGCAGCGATTTAGTCCAGCTATGTTCGCAACTCACGTAGTCCAATTGACGCAGCTGCAAAGGTAATCTTTCTCATCGCTTATATATTTCAACTGATCGAAGCTGTTGCAGTCCAGCTATGTTCGAAATTCATGCCCGTCGATCGCAGCGTCGCAAATGTAGTATTGCTCGTCGGCGCAATTTCGGTGATCGAAGCCACTCCCGATCCGGCTATGTTCGCAGTTCCAGCAGTCCAGCTGATCGTAGATGCTGCAGTGCAACTTTGCTCGTCGCTGCTGCATTCCAGCTGATCGCAGTTGTTGTAGTCCAGCTATGTTCGCAGCCCCTGCAGTCCAGCTATGTTCGCAGCCCTTGCAGTCCAGATGATCGCAGCTGCTGCAGTACAACTTTGCTCGTTGTTGTTGCAGTCCAGCTGATCGCAGTTTCTACAGTCCAGCTATGTTCACAGCTCTCCCGATCCTGGCGACGCATTTCTGCTGCCGGTGCAGCTTTCCTCGTTGATGTTGTTGTCGATCCACTCTCATTCGGCAGCTGCTGATCCGGTGATCGCAACTATTGCTGAGACCATCTTTGCTCAAAGTTGTTACTACCCAGTTTTGCTCAGGACAGTTTTTTGTGTCCTTCGCAGTCCAATTTACCGCAATCATTTCAGCCCAGTCCAGTAACAACTATAGCGATCTAGTTTACATCGCTGCTTCTATCATAAATTCATATAACTATTGACAACCTATAAAGATCGATATCCTATCTAGTAGTTCAACCAAGGTCGTTGGAGGTCCAACAACACATAAAATCTGTTACCATCTCAACTACTAAAGGGTCACACCCCTTCGCTCGCAACTACAGCGGCTCAGTCCGTAATTGACAACAGCTTAATACCAACAACTACTACTACCTAGTTTGGTCGGAAATTACTGACAGTTTCGAAATTCAAATTTCGTTTACAACAACAGCTCACACAGATTCTAGCCGAGTGATGTCAAATATAACTCGTCTTTTCCAAATAATAGTTACTAGTCAAGTTCTATGCAACTACCACAGTTCATTTTACATCAACAATTACAGCTCACTTTCAACACCACTCCTGTCCAGCTGATAAGCACGTATGTGCTACATTTTATACCCATATTTATATTAGTTTGGACTCGATATTTTGATTAATAATATTATTTTAGTGCTTTTGTAGAAAGTACAAGCGAATTCAGTCATCCGAAGATAAATGGATAGAATGAGAAGCTAATTTGGCATTTGCAACAATAATAAGAGTGGTTGGCCTGGTATGTCACTATATATCAGCACCACTAACGCTACTCATAGTACCACGGAGAGAACGGGAAAAAGAAGATGGGAATGTGCATGGATGCTCGAAATGGTGGTAGTGATGTTTCCTAGTACTCTAAGTGGGTTCTCAAAGTGAGAGCTTGGTTCTGAAATGCTAGTGATATTGTACATGGATGAAACGGAGTTTGTTGTAGTTGGATGGGATGGATTTCGATTGCCAGACTTCATGTTTGTTGTAGCCAAGGTATAAATGGAGAGATGTTGCAGCAAAATATGCACTGGTGTTCTGGTTGTATTTGGATTATTTTCGGTGATTAATGGTGGTCAATATGGGAAGGTCCGAGGATCCGGACAGAGATGGAGGCGAGCTGGTGGTACGACAAGAGAAGTGGAAGTGAAGATGAATGTTACTGCCATTGCTGTCGATATTTGGTCGTGTTTGGATCGAACTGTGTGTACTCGAGTTTGAGGAAATAAAATGGAGATGGTGTTGTTCGGTGCACTAGAAGGACAAAACTAAGATGCTGGTGGAGAAAAGTGCCATGAACAGGAGAAAATGGATGTTGCATGTGTGATATTTCAGTCGCACAAGGAGCTGGCTTATTCACTAGGGTTTGTTCACTGTGTGTCGATCGAGCAAACGAAAGAGCTGTTGTTTCCGGTATAAATGAAGATGGCAAGGATCCAAACAAAAGCATGAAAACATGAATGGAGTTCTTTGGAAGTGATGATTGGATGTGTTTTGTATGAGCTGTTGTAGCTAGCAGTCGATCAAGAAAGCTCTGTTGTTGCTGCCATGACAGCGAGACAACAAGCTAATGGTGTCGTACGTGATCGAAATGTTATCTGAGTGGATCTTGGCTAGGTTGGCTAATTTGGCTAGGTTGTTGCAGCAAAACATGGTATTCTGAACGTGAAAAAAGATGGTTGAAGATGACGTGGCATGAGGTAAGAAGAATGGTGTTGGATGTGCTTAATTATGGATGGTCTGTAGTCGATTCTTGTTGCATTAGCGAAGGTGGTGATTACAGAAGGAAAAGAAGAAGTAAATGCTGGTGATCGACTGCATGGCATTGGATTGTGTACGAGAAGATGCAGTTGTTAGCAGTAAGTAAAGATGGAGTTGGAGTTCGGCTTTTGAAATCAGAAGCATCAACTATTGAAGCATGAAAGAAGAGGTCGTTGCTATTGATATATGGCCTAATAGAAGAGACTTGAAGTTTCCACTGTCGTGAAGGTGATGGAGCTTATCGGAGTTCACATGTCTCGATGGTCCAGAAAACTATCTCAATCAACACAAGTGACGAGAATGTTCAAGCAATGTAGCTGAGACGGAGGATGGTTATGATGGCTGGAGTGTTGGTGGCTCACGGGAGTTGGACGACAGAGACTAAAACTGGTGATATGACCTGACCTGAAATAAAAAAAAATGGAGACTGGGCCTTGGCAAATCTTGGTACGAATGTTGTGTATGGGTTGGGTCTTGGATTGCTAGGTCTTATTTAACGCAAGAGAAACTGAACAGTAGGAGGCCGAAAACGAGAGAACAAAAACAGGCGCGTCTAGAAGCTATCAACAGGGGAAGACAAGGGTTTGCGATTCTTGTGTTTTCATTTCCATATTGATTATCTATTGAATCTCTTTAATATGTTTATGGCTTTTAAGAAAGTCATGTTTGGCTAAATATTTTTGTAACTAGGGTTTATGGTTGAAACTATTTAGGGTATTAGGCTATTTGAATTGATAATTTAGCAAAAGACCATTATGATATGAAATTAATCTTGAATATTGTTTGTGATTTATTGAAAACTAGTTGTTGCTTCGCCGGTTTTAATACAAACCTATGTGCATAATGAATTAGTTTTACAAATATGTTTCTTCTTATTATTTGATAATCTATGCTTCGATTAATTTCTTGATGGGTTATGCTTAGAAAAGCCGAAAAATATTTGTGAACTAAATTAGTTTCGTATAACTTTGTCACTGATACATGCTTGGGTTTTGTCTTTTGATGTGCTATGCTTAGGGTATACCATTGATATTTGCGACTCTAATACATATAATAGGTGATGTCGATAGAACGGAAAATAAACATATAATCATGAGTTATGTTTCATTTCAGTAATTGATTAGAAACAATAGTTGAAACTATAAACCCTGGTTATAGGCTCTCTCATTGCGAGTTCACTTTGTTAGTTTACTTTAATTTTATTATTATTTCATTTTCAATTCTAAAAATCCAAAAATATCATTGCAGGTTAATCGATTAGAGATACTGATTATTGATATTTCCATCGTTCCTTGTGGGAACGACCCGTACTTACCTCTGTCTACTAGTTAGACACCGTGCGATTGCGGTTATTACAAATAGGCAATCCCGTAATCCTATCACCAGCATCACGCTTCCGTTGCAGTCCAGTTCAGCCTTCAGTCCTGTTTTTGCATACAACAATAATTCATACTTAACTGTTTCCCGCCGATCTTCCAATTGCAATAGCCTCACTCGGGGGCGACTTGATTACGATTTCCACAATCAACGAAGGAAGCTTTCTTTGCGCTTCAACAACAGTAATTTACGCTTGGGGCGTCTTGATTTCCGCAAACGAAAAAGGAAGGTTGTCATTTACTTCATAAGACAATAATCCACACTTGGAGGCGAATTTTATCATAGTCTGTTAATACAAAATGGAAAACTAACTTCTTAACCCCGCAACAAGTTGGAGGTTAAGAGGGGGCGATGTTTGTACCATGAGTAAAAATTGCCACATATAGGGCCAGAATGTTGCCTGGGCCACTGTTCAACTGTCATCCAAGCCGCTAACCAGTTAACCAAGGCAGTCCACCAGCCTGCCCAATATTACAAAGACCGGTCAATGGTCAAAGTCAACGCTCGGTCAACAGTCAAAATCAACCGTTGGTCAACTATCAAAGTCAGGTTGCACATGGCACCTCTAGCCAATTATCAGTCATACTGCCAGCAGTGTTGCCTTAACCGATTTTCAGCCAAGTACTCTGCCGCACTGCCATCCAGTTTCTAGCCATGCTGCCAGTTATGCTGCCAACCAGTTCCCATCCATGTTGCCAGATGCGCTGTCATCCAGTTCCCATCCACTGCCAGCCCATTATGCCTGTCAACTATCAATCCAGTCTACCAACATGTGAATTAATACATGGAGGCATGAATGAGCAGTTTCATGCAGAATTAAACAGGGAGGCATGACTGAGCAGTTTCATGCAGAATTTAACATGGAGGCATGAATGAGCAGTTTCATGCAGACTTAAACAAGGAGACATGAATGAGCAGTTTCATGCAGAATTTAACATGGAGGCATGAATGAGCAGTTTCATGCAGAATTAAACAAGGAGACATGAATGAGCAGTTTCATGCAGAATTTAACATGGAGGCATGAATGAGCAGTTTCATGCAGAATTAAACAAGGAGATCTGAATGATCAGTTAATGCCATTTAAGTTTATATTGAAATTAGGAATTCAACTGTGTAAATAGAGAGGTTCTGAGGGCTAGAAAGGGAGGCTAGAAATGAGAAAAAAAATACTACCGTAATTCTAATTTCAATAAAATACCACACCCCAAGGGGATTCGTCCGTAGATGTAGGCAAACCATGCCGAACCACGTTAAATTTGTGTCGGTGATTCTTGACTATATTCTGTTATTAGCCCTGTTTCCATCAACAACACCAGTTTAATCGTGTTCTGTGCCTAGAAGTATTTCTGGGTACAAATACCCAACAAATAACAAAGTGTAAAATTTTCCCAACATCTCTACCTTTGCCTCGCAAAACATTGGTGTCCCATGGTTCAAATAATTGGAGTAAAGTGCTTGGAATAGGCCAGGCGATTCTGAAGGCAACAATTAAGTATTTCCAAACCTCAAAAGAATAAGAGCAATGAATGAACATAAGAAGCAGGGCATATACGAGAGGAAAATATTTCTAATACATATGCGTTTAATTGATGACCTTATGCAGTCTCTGGAGTCTGGATGGTAGTCCCAGAGCTAGCTCAATTGCTCAATGGTCTTGAAGCTTAGCTAGCCTTTTACTTTAGAAAAACCCAACATTTCTAATTCGGACCACTGCTACCTTTAAATTAAAGGGACTAAGAAACGCCCTAAACAAAATAATTGAAACTGCCAATTGTATTTCTGCATTTGTACGAATCATAGTAATCCAATGGATTGCAATCTCAGCAGTCTGTGCTCAAATAGTACTGATGTTTACTTGAAGTTCAATAATTCTTCGGTGGGTCTGCTTTTCCGTTTCAAAATTCATTTTGTTGGGGGATTTTTTTTTTTTTTTTTGATGGAATTTTGTTGGGGGGTTGATTTGACAGAAATAACAAAGACCCAGCTGCTTTAATGATAACGACAAGAAAAGCTGCAGGCAAGTACTTATAACATATATGCTTTAATAAAGAATGCGTGAGAGTTTCACATTGGAACCTAGTTAGCAATTCGGCGAGGGAAAGACCTAATTCGCGAATTATGGCTTATCCGCAAATAGTTCGGGAAAGACCTAATTCGTCATTTCCTCTTGACAAAAGGTGCATAAAAATGCTTACGGCCTACCGGGTTTGATCCCTTGACATCAAGCTCACTCAAAGAATAGCCAACCGTTGAGCAATTTCGTACTTGTTAATTAATTGTTCATATATTGCTAATTATTTGCGATTACAAAAATCATAATTCCATGCCATACTATTCTAAAAATATCATTTATAATATCCGAATTTTGTAAGATGAACTGGTTTATCTAAATGGAATTATACACGTACGTATGCCGTTCCGACTTACTGCCGTATCACGAACGGTTGACCGGATCTTTGACCGAATTTAATTTTCACATATTCGAATAATACCCGTACGTTAGCCGTTCCGTACGTTTGCCGTTCTCCGATTTGCTAACTAGGCATTGGAATGGTCTTTCCGGCATACTTCAGTTTCGTATTCAATGAGAATTTCTAAGTATATATTTTTATTATTGGAAATAATTTCATAAACAATACCATACTTGATTACATTCGACTCAAGTCAAGACTAACATGCCTAACCTGCTTGAGAAATTTGAGAAAATTATGAAGCCTACCTTGTATCCTTGGGTGTTAATTTGAAATGGCGTTTTGTTGGTTTCGACTATAATATTAGATCTGAGCTTCCATGATATATTCAAGAAGAATCGAATTCTTCCACTTTAAGACTTGCTCTAAGCTCTTGGATTTTGGTTCTTTATGGGGATTAGACTTTCCCCTCGGAAAATAGATCGTCAAGACATGTTTAATGATTTTGCGAAAGATCATGATGATTTATCCATAGTAGGAAGTATTATTTTTCTCTGGTTTGCAGTTTGCTTCTTGAATTTAAGGTTCGATTGGGTCTTCTGCTTTTGATCTTCTTTGTGTTCTTAGATATTTGCTCTTTAGTTTGAGATTTGCTGTATTACTGTCTCTTTGAGTTTTTGCTCATTTGTAGTTGTATCAGCCTGCACATGGCTTGCGTGCTTTTAAATTATTCTCTTTGATCGATCAAAAAAAAAAAATGACTTGCTCTAAGGGTGATAATTTAAAAATAAGAGTTATGTAGCACCGGAAAGATCATTTGGAACCTCATTCCCGCGTAGTTACTGCGTGTTGTGGGGTGAAAGAAATGACAGAACTTTCAAAGAGAGATATTTGCTTAAAACTTGATGATGTGAACGTTACTGAGTCGCTGACATTGCTCGTTCAACTGAAAACTTCAATGGCCATTGTCCAGAACTGAAATATGTGAGGAGGTGGGGGTGTATACTGCCCGCTGAGATGTGGCTCTGGTTCTTTTCCTCAGCCCTTTATTTCCAGAGTAGCTAACCCAACCTCCTCCCTTGAAGGTTTAAGAAACGCCCCCCCCACCAAAAAAAATAAATAATATGAATTGCAAGTACCAATATCAAAGTGTATAGCGTACCTACTCACCGCTTCTGTTGACATTAAGGTTCAAAGAAATCCAAAACTGAACTTGGCATTATTTTATTTTTTTTGATCGGTCAAATAGAAAATTTATTGAAAAAAAGACACTTAAGGGGTACTTTAACCCAATGATTACAACCGAACAAAAAAAGGGGAACTGAAAGGGGATTCGGCGACCCAAGAAGAAAGACACAAAAAGAAATCTCCATATTACAGAAACCGGTTGTTTATGGGTAAAAATCGTTTCTGCCGAGTTCGGTAAATTCGGTAGGTGAGTGAGAAACTGATTCAAACCCTAAACAAATGTGCTGCACGTGAGAACTTTATAGATTCAAGAGATCAATCTGTACAAGTCCGGCCTAAACCAAGAAATGGCCGTTCCAGACTTGCTTCGGTCACAAAGTGGAGGAGAAGGGTTGATTTGGGGAGGGAAGCAAAGAAAGGTGTTGAGACCAGAATAATTCTTGGAGAGTAGTGTCTCGACTTGTATCAGAAAGTGGAAGCTTCGTAAGCTTGCAAGAGATGAAAGCTTTTTGGAGAGCTTGCAAAGTTTCCTTTTCTGAGAGTGTAGTATTTTTCTCCGACCGAGACTTGTTGTCCGGTGGAAATAGGTAAGACCTATTTATACAAGTCGAGATTGAAACGTACCCTGGCCTCATGAAGGAAGAGACTAAAGGGTGAAATAATGGGAGGAGGTGGTAACCGCATGGTGTTAATGGGTGAAACGTTTTCACCATTATTTCCTCATTTATTTGACCGCTTTATTCCTTTTCACGCTTTCTTAATGTGAGCGTAGTGTACGCTGCAAGCTGTGACCGCCAAACCAAAACCCTGGAAAGCATCCCCCAGTTTGTGTTGATATCTCATTGGTTGCACCTTGAGTGCAAGTGGCGCTTCTAGTGGTGCGTGTGGCATGTGCCATTGGCATGTGCGGAATGCCCTTGTTGCGGGTTGTACTTCGAGCGCAAGTGGCAATGCCAGAGCTGCTAGTGGCGTGCGTGGCACGTGCCAATGGCATGTGCGGAATGCCTTGGTGGTAGGTTGTACGTTGAGTGTAAGTGGCAATGCCAGAGCTGCTAGTGGCGTGTATGGCATGTGCCAATGGCATGTGTGGAATGCCTTGGTGGTAGGTTGCACGGTTTGCAAGTTAGGCTACCAGCGTGTGTGTTTGGCATGTGCCAATGGCATGTGCGGAATGCCTTGGTGGTAGGTTGCACGGTTTGCAAGTTAGGCTACCAGCGTGTGTGTTTGGCATGTGCGAATGCCTTGGTGGTAGGTTGCACGGTTTGCAAGTTAGGCTACCAGCGTGTGTGTTTGGCATGTGCCAATGGCATGTGCGGAATGCCTTGGTGGTAGGTTGCACGGTTTGCAAGTTAGGCTACCAGCGTGTGTGTTTGGCATGTGCCAATGGCATGTGCGGAATGCCTTGGTGGTAGGTTCCACGGTTTGCAAGTTAGGCTACCAGCGTGTGTGTTTGGCATGTGCCAATAGCATGCGTGGCCGTTAGGGCCGTGGCCTTGGTAGGAAAAGCTACCAGCGAGCATGTTGGCATGTGCCAATGGCATGCATGGCCGTTAGGGCCGTGGCCTTGGTAGGAAAAGCTACCAGCGAGCATGTTGGCATGTGCCAATAGCATGCGTGGCCGACTTGGCCTAGGTTGCATGGTTTGTAAGCCTAGGGCGCTACATTTGGCATGCGCCAATGGCATAGCGGCTTGGAAATATGGCTTGTGGTACGTGTTGGCATGTGCCAATGGCACGTACGGCCATGTGACCTAGTTGCACGTTTTGCAATCCTAGGGCGTTATATTTGGCATGCGCCAATGGCATAGCGGCTTGGAAATATGGCTTGTGGTACGTGTTGGCATGTGCCAATGGCACGTACGGCCATGTTGACCTAGTTGCACGTTTTGCAAGCCTAGGGCCCTATATTTGGCATGTGCCAATGGCATAGCGGCTTAGTTTGGCATGGTTGCCAATGAGTGCGATATGTAGTTTGGTTTTGGCGTCGTTTGCCATGGTGCGCGATGTGCGGCTTGGTTTTGGCGTTGTTGCCATGGTGCGCAGTGTGCGGATTGGTTTGGCGTTGTTGCCATGGTGCGCAGTGTGCGGCTTGGTTTGGCATTGTTGCCATGGTGCGCGATGCAGCGGCTTGGTTTGGCATTGTTGCCATGGTGCGCAGTGTGCGGCTTGGTTTGGCATTGTTGCCATGGTGCGCGGTGTGCGGCTTGGTTTGGGCATTGTTGCCATGTGCGCAGTGTGCGGCTTGGCATTGTTGCCATGGTGCGCAGTGTGCGGCTTGATTTGGCATTGTTGCCATGGTGCGCAGTGTGCGGCTTGGTTTGGCATTGTTGCCATGGTGCGCAGTGTGCGGCTTGGTTTGGCATTTTTACCATGGTGCGCAGTGTGCGGCTCTATTTTGCATTGTTGCCATGGTGCGCAGTGTGCGGCTTGGTTTGGCATTGTTGCCATGGTGCGCAGTGTGCGGCTTGGTTTGGCATTATTGCCATGGTGCGCAGTGTGCGGCTTGGTTTGGCATTGTTGCCATGGTGCGCAGTGTGCGGCTTGGTTTGGCATTATTGCCATGGTGCGCAGTGTCTGGCTTGATTTGGCGTTGTTGCCATGGTGCGCAGTATGCGGCTTGATTTGGCATTGTTGCCATGGTGCGCAGTATGCGGCTTGGTTTTGGAATTAGAGTTCTGTGTCGAAAACCCTAATCCGGTATTTTGAAAAAATACCCCTATTAATTATTTACACCTGAGTTAAATGTTCTTAGTTAATGTGTTGCGGGTAACACTAGGTCATGGGGTTTTAGGATTTTACCCCTTGTTTAAAAACCGCCATCAACATTAAGTCCCCTGCTTAGCTCGGAACAGGGGCTTTGTTGCGAGGTAAGCATAAGATGGTGACAAACTATCAACAAAGAAACCGTAAAGAGAATTGAGGAGGCTTGTCTGACCTTTTATAAATAGGATTTGGAACCCTTGCCTCTGGTAGTTTAGCACAAATCGGGAGGCTAGCACAATTGGTGGGGCCGGCGCAGCTTGGGCGACGTTGGGAAGTTGGCGTGAGTCGGGAAACTGAGTGTGTTAGCTGGTGGGACCGGCGCAGGGTGTGGAAGCTGTGCGTGCTTATGGGCGTGACTTGGGAAACTGAGCGTGCTAGCTGGTGGGACCGGCGCAAGGTGTGCGTGCTTGCAGGCGTGACTTGGGAAACTGAGTGTGCTGGCTGGTGGGACCGGCGCAAGGTGTGCGTGCTTGCAGGCGTGGCTTGGGCGGTCATTGGGAAGTCGGTGCGATTGGTGGGGCCGGTGCAACTTGGGCGACATTGGGAAGTTGGGCGACATTGTGGGCAAGCTTCTTACACACACGATTTTGGTAAAAGGAAATCCTTCCCTATTTCAGAATCCTCACGCCTATGTATATAAAGTCCCTTACTCCCATCTTGCACTTTCATCTTTTCATCCTTTCCTACCAGCGACAGAGTCATAAAGAAGAACCAGCTTCCAGGTATGTCTTCCAGTACTTCCTTTTATGTAGGTGTAAACCCTAGGCGTTTTTCTTTGCGCATATAATTTCCTGGCGTGTCTCTTGTAGAAAATATTGTATGTATGCAACCAAGGGAAATACTGCATATATTATTCGAACCCGTAGGAAAGTGCTCCATATATTATTTTGAACCCGAAGAAGGTTACCGCAGCACGCACGTGAGCCCTATAAAATACCGCGTATATAATTTTGAACCCCGAAGAAAATCTGCGTGTGCAGTCTTGAACCCGTAGAAAATACCGTACATGAATCCCGAAGAAGAATATCGTATATATGCTCCATACGACTTCGAACCCGCAGGAAATATTGTATATATGATTTTTCGGTCCTGAAAGAAATACTGCGCATGCAGTTTTGAAACCGTAGAAAAATGCTCCATATATAATTTTGAACCCGAAGAAGGATACTGTAGGCATATTTGAACCCGTATAAAATACCGCGTATATAGTCTTGAACCCGAAGAAAATACTGCGTGTGCAGTCTTGAACCCGTAGAAAATACTGTACATGATCCCGAAGAAGAATACTGTATATATTCTCCATACGACTTCGAACCCGCAGGAAATATTGTATATATGATTTTTCGGTCCTGAAAGAAATACTGCGCGTGCAGTTTTGAACCCGTAGAAAAATGCTCCATATATAATTTTGAACCCGAAGAAGGATACTGTAGGCATACTTGAACCCGTATAAAATACCGCGTATATAGTCTTGAACTCGAAGAAAATACTACGTATATAGTCTTGAACCCGAAGAAAAATACTGCGTATATAGTCTTGAACCCGTAGAGAATACGCCCTCCTCTCTTTTTATTTTTTTATTTTTTTAATTTCGGGTTTTCCTTTTGTTGGGCGCGGTTATGTGTCAGGGAGATAATTTTTTGTTTTTTATATTTTTTATTTCGGGTTTTCCTTTTGTTGGGCGCGGTTATGTGTCAGGGAGATAATTTTGTGTTTTTTTTTTTGTGTGCAGGTATCTTGTTGCTAAGTTGTTATTAAGAGATCCGACAAGATGTTACCTGAACAAAATTTCGCTTCATCAAAGGATGTCCATAATTCCAAACCAAACACGGATGATGAGTTTTTTGCCAAAAAACTTGTCTCTACTCGGAAAAATCACCCAGGTTTCGTGCCAATTTTGTTAACCGGTGGTGAAGATGAAAAGAAGACACGTTCGGTTCGCCCAGAGAACACCATACGGTTATGTCTTCATAAAGGGGTATATTCCTCTTCCAATATTGATTTCAGGATGTGCCAAAGCCCATTGCGTTCTTTTGATAGATGGGTTGATTTCATGGTGAGTAAGGAGCATATAAATACCAACTTGACGCGAGCGTAGATTATTGATGCTGTCAGAGCTTCAGTAAATCTCAAGATTAGGAAGGATATCTCGGGCTTGGTTGCTTTCATCTCCAGATGCTGTTCAGACACCCATACGATCATATGTAGATGGGGTGAGATAACTTTCTCCTTGGAGAGTGTGGCTCTCTTGCTGAATCTTCCGGTAACTGGGTGTTGATGGTGGTTTTTAAACAAGGGGTAAAATCGTAAAACCCCATGACCTAGTGTTACCCGCAACACATTAACTAAGAGCATTTAACTCAGGTGTAAATAATTAATAGGGGTATTTTGAAAAAATACCCCTTAGGTTTTCGACACGTAACCCTAATTCCAAAACCAAGCCGCATATCGCGCACCATGGCAACAATGCCAAATCAAGCCGCATACTGCGCACCATGGAAACAATGCCAAATCAAGCCGCACACTGCGCACCATGGCAACAATGCCAAACCAAGCCGCACACTGCGCACCATGGCAACAATGCCAAACCAAGCCGCACACTGCGCACCATGGCAACAATGCCAAACCAAGCAAAGACATCGCGCACCATGGCAACAATGCCAAACCAAGCCGCATAATGCGCACCATGGCAACAATACCAAACCAAGCCGCACACTGCGCACCATGACAACAATGCCAAACCAAGCCGCACACTGCGCACCATGGCAACAACGCCAAAAACCAAGCCGCACACCGCGCACCATGGCAGCGACGACGCCAAAACCAAACTACATATCGCACTCATTGGCAACCATGCCAAACTAAGCCGCTATGCCATTGTCACATGCCAAATATAGCGCCCCAGGCTTGCAAAATGTGCAACTAGGTCAACATGGCCGTACGTGCCATTGGCACATGCCAACACGTACCACAAGCCATATTTCCAAGCCGCGATGCCATTGGCGCATGCCAAATATAGCGCCCTAGGCTTGCAAAACGTGCAACTAGGTCAACATGGCCGTACGTGCCATTGGCACATGCCAACACGTACCACAAGCCATATTTCCAAGCCGCTATGCCATTGGCGCATGCCAAATATAGCGCCCTACTTGCAAAACGTGCAACTAGGTCAACATGGACGTACGTGCCATTGGCACATGCCAACACGTACCACAAGCCATATTTCCAAGCCGCTATGCCATTGGCGCATGCCAAATGTAGCGCCCTAGGCTTACAAACCATGCAACCTAGGCCAAGTCGGCCACGCATGCCATTGACACATGCCAACATGCTCGCTGGTAGCTTTTCCTACCAAGGCCACGGCCCTAACGGCCACGCATGCCATTGTCACATGCCAACATGCTCGCTGGTAGCTTTTCTTACCAAATCCACAGCCCTAACGGCCACGCATGCCATTGGCACATGCCAACATGATCGCTGGTAGCTTTTCTTACTAAAGCCGCGGCCCTAACGGCCACGCATTCCATTGGCACATGCCAACATGCTCGCTGGTAGCTTTTCTTACCAAGGCCACGGCCCTAACGGCCACGCATGCCATTGGCACATGCCAACATGCTCGCCGGGTAGCTTTTCCTACCAAGGACACGGCCCTAACGGCCACGCATGCCATTGGCACATGCCAACATGCTCGCTGGTAGCTTTTCCTACCAAGGCCACGGCCCTAACGGCCACGCATGCCATTGGCACATGCCAAACACACACGCGGGTAGCCTAACTTGCAAACCTTGCAACCTACCACCAAGGCATTTCGCACATGCCAAACACACACGCTGGTAGCCTAACTTGCAAACCTTGCAACCTACCACCAAGGCATTCCGCACATGCCATTGGCACATGCCAAACACACACGCCGGTAGCCTAACTTGCAAACCGTGCAACCTACCACCAAGGCATTCCGCACATGCCATTGGCACATGCCAAACACACACGCTGGTAGCCTAACTTGCAAACCGTGCAACCTACCACCAAGGCATTCCGCACATGCCATTGGCACATGCCACACACGCCACTAGAAGCTCGGCATTGCCACTTACACTCAACGTGCAACCTACCACCAAGGCATTCCGCACATGCCATTGGCACATGCCACACACGCCACTAGCAAGCTCTCCGGCATTGCCACTTACACTCAACGTACAACCTACCACCAAGGCATTCCGCACATGCCATTGGCACATGCCACGCACACCACTAGCAGCTCTGGCATTGCCACTTGCGCTCGAAGTACAACCCGTAACAAGAGCATTTCGCACATGCCAATGGCACATGCCACACGCGCCACTAGCAGCGACACTTGCACTCAAGGTGCAACCAACGAGATATCAACACAAACTAGGGGATGCTTTCCAGGGTTTTGGTTTGGCGATCACATGACTAAAGGCGTACACTACGCTCATATTAAGAAAGCGTAAAAGGAATAAAGCGGTCAAATAAATGAGGAAATAATGGTGAAAACGTTTTCACCCATTAACACCATGCGGTTACCACCTCATCCCATTATTTCACCCTTTACTCTCTTCCTTCACGAGGCCAGGTACGTTTCAATCTCGACTTGTATAAATAGGTCTTACCTATTTCCACCAGACAACAAGTCTCGGTCAGGAGAAAAATACTACACTCTCGTAAAAGGCAACTTTGCAAGCTCTCCCAAAAGCTTTCATCTCTTGCGAGCTTCCCAAGCTTTTACTTTCGATACAAGTCGAGATACTACTCTCCTGCACTATTCTCGGGTCTCAACACCTTTCTAGGCTTCCCTCCCCAAATCAACCCTTCTCTTCCACTTTGTGATGAAGCAAGTCTGGAACGCCATTTCTTGGTTTAGGCCGGACTTGGCGAGATTGATCTCTCGAATCTATAAAGTGCTCACGTGCAAAGCCATTTGTTTAGGGTTTGAACCAGTTTCTCACTCACCTACCGAATTTACCGAAATCGGCAGAAACGATTTTTACCCATAAACAATTGGCGACCACAGCGGGAGGATTGATCTATCGGCTACAATGTCAGACTGTCGATCTCGTTCTTCGACCCAGATGTCAAGATGGACTCAACTTCCAGACGACCCGGTTACCAGTTGTAAAACTACACCTGAAAACTGGGGACTCGTTGAAGATGCTACCAGCGATTGGGGACTTGCGACTCGGTCCGACTCAACTACCAGGCAACCCGGTTATCAGTTGTTAAAACTACACCGTAAAACTGGGATTGCAAGACGCTACCAAGAATTGGGACTAATCGGCGATGCTACCAAAGAAAGCCTCCTTTTACTTGGAGAAAGGCGTGTTTGGAAGTGAGTAAATTTAGATTGGGCAAGATAAACGATCTGTTTTTTAGGTTCTTAATAAAATCGTCATACTACTGCGTCTTGTGCCTATTGCTAGCACACACTTTCATAAAAGCAATATTCCTTTCCCAAAACATAATCAGAGTCATATTATCAAAACCATTCATCCCAGAAATAATCCAATATCCTCAAAAGCTACCAAACTGCCTACTAAAACCCAGTCAAACTTTGAACCAGACATCCAATATGTCTTTCAAAAAAAAGAGAAGAAGAACCTAAATGAAAGTTTAACAGAGAAACATTCAAGGAAAATCATCCAACAAGTCCCGCTTCTTCTTGGAGAAAGTCAACTTTGCATCTTCAAGAGCCGCTCTCTTCATAGTCAACATCTTGGAAAGCTTTTCGAGTTCCACCTCCTGTCGTGCAATCTCCTCGGCGGAAAGGCTTTCGATTGCTGCATCTTTCAACTTTTGATCTCAGCAAGGCCTTCGACAAACCACGAAGTGTTGAACTCCTTTTCTACGCACACGTCGCGATGGTGCTCCCAGTCGGCAATAACGTCTTCAGAAACCGTGTGACCATTCACCTCACGCATATCCTCGATGGAAGACAAAGCCTCTTCCACACGCTTAACCAACGCAAATCGACTAGTGACTTTCTTGGTTGTGGCCATATGTCCGTACTTCTCCCGAGATTCTGGTGTACAACGCCTCATGCTTAGCCGCACGTGAAGCCGCCAACCCAAGACATGACCCGGATAAGGAACCAAGTACGGGGATCAAAATGGCGCCCGCACTGGCCTCACGACTCGCAGAGGGTTTTCTTCCATGTCTACGGCAGCAACCATCAGAGAATCATCCACCGTTTGAACCACATCTGTGCCCGGCAATTGGCTAACTCCCATCTCCAAGTCACCGGCGGTGGCCACCAAAGACAAGTTTCCGTGTGGCTCTACCCCAGAATCGTCCCCCGAACCGGATTCCTCCTGCGAACTTGAGTCAGACATTTTTCGAAAGAAGAAACAGAAGAAGAAAGAAAAGAAGCGCGGAACTCACCGAACCACTTTGCGAAAAAGAACCAGTGCTGCCAGAGAAATCACTCTCGCTTGTCGAACTTTCTTTTTTTTCTGACTCATTACCGCTATGAGAAGGCTCAGTGCTGCTGGAATTCTTTGAAGAAATTGCCGTCTCCTGGCAACGTGCACATATGAATTCACTTTCATGAAACCATTCGAAACTCGCATGTTCGCAACTAGGTGATCCAGATGCACATACAGGGAACCGAGGAATAGCTTGCCAATGGGAAGAACTTCACCTTTTGCCAACTTCACAGCAATCACTAGCAACTCTGGTCTTATCTCCTTCTTACCAGAACCGTCGTCAAAAATGTCTCTAGACAACCAGAGAGACAAAAGTGCTGCAACGTGAAGATCACTGCTTCTCTGTACAGGTTCCAGCTCGTCCGGAAACCATTGAGATATCCACCAGCTGTAAAGGCACCTTTCATCCTCTTCGGACGGAGTAATCCTTCGACTTCACAGTGGAGTCTTTCCGAGCGAAATCTTCCAACTTAGCGGCAAGGTCATCCCGCATCTTCCCCTCACTTTCAGATAATTGGATTTTAAAATTCCCAGTTACCGGAAGATTCAGCAAGAGAGCCACACTCTCCAAGGAGAAAGTTATCTCACCCCATCTACATATGATCGTATGGGTGTCCGAACACCATCTGGAGATGAAAGCAACCAAGCCCGAGCTATCCTTCCTAATCTGGAGATTTACTGAAGCTCTGACAGCATCAATAATCTGCGATCGCGTCAAGTTGGTATTTATATGCTCCTTACTCACCATGAACTCAACCCATCTATCAAAAGAACGCAATGGGCTTTGGCACATCCTGAAATCAATATTGGAAGAGGAATATACCCCTTTATGAAGACAGAACCGTATGGTGTTCTCTGGGCGAACCGAACGTGTCTTGTTTTCATCTTCACCACCGGTTAACAAAATTGGCACGAAACCTGGGTGATTTTTCCGAGCAGAGACAAGTTTTTTGGCAAAAAGCTCATCATCCGTGTTTGGTTTGGAATTATGGACATCCTTTGATGAAGCGAAATTTTGTTCAGGTAACATCTTGTCGGATTTCTTAATAACAACTTAGCAACAAGATACCTGCACACAAAAAAAAACAACACAAAATTATCTCCCTGACACATAACCGCGCCCAACAAAAGGAAAACCCGAAATAAAAAAAAAAAAGAAAAAAAGAGAGGAGGGCGTATTCTCTACGGGTTCAAGACTATATACGCAGTATTTTCTTCGGGTTCAAGACTATATACACAGTATTTTCTTCGGGTTCAAGACTATATACGCGGTATTTTATACGGGTTCAAGTATGCCTATAATATCCTCCTTCGGGTTCAAAATTATATATGGAACACTTTCCTACGGGTTCGAATAATATATGCAATATTTCCCTTGGGCGCATACATACAATATTTTCTACAAGAGGCACGCCAAGAAATTATATGCGCAATATATAAACGCCTACTCTTAGGGTTTACACCTACATAAAAAGGGAAACAAGAGAAGTACTGGAAGACATACCTGGAAGCTGGTTTTTCTTTGTGACTCTGCCGCTAGTAGGAAAGGATGAAAAGCTGAAAGTGCAAGATGGGAGAAAGGGACTTTATATATATACGCATGAAGATTCTGAAATAGGGAAGGATTTCCCTTTACCAAAATCGTGCGTGTAAGAAACGGCCCCACAAGGGCGCCCAACTTCCCAATGTCGCCCAAGCTGCACCGGCCCCACCAATCACGCCAACTTCCCAATGACCGCTCAAGTCCCGCCAACAAGCACGCACAGCTTCCACACCTTGCGCCGGTCCCACCAGCTAACACACTCAGTTTCCCGACTCACGCCAACTTCCCAACGTCGCCCAAGCTGCGCCGGCCCCACCAATTGTGCTAGCCTCCCGATTTGTGCAAAACTACCAAAAGCAAGGGTTCCAAATCCTATTTATAAAAGGTAAGACAAGCCTCCTCAATTCTCTTTACGGTTTGCTGTTGATAGTTTGTCACCATCTTATGCTTACATCGCAACAAAGCCCTTGTTCCGAGCTAAGCAGGGGACTTAATGTTGATAGTGGTTTTTAAACAAGGGGTAAAATCGTAAAACCCCATGACCTAGTGTTACCCGCAACACATTAACTAAGAGCATTTAACTCAGGTGTAAATAATTAATAGGGGTATTTTTTCAAAATACCGCATTAGGGTTTTCGACCACGTAACCCTAATTCCAAAACCAAGCCGCATCTCGCGCACCATGGCAACAATGCCAAATCAAGCCGCATACTGCGCACCATGGCAACAATGCCAAATCAAGCCAGACACTGCGCACCATGGCAATAATGCCAAACCAAGCCGCACACTGCGCACCATGGCAACAATGCCAAACCAAGCCGCACACTGCGCACCATGGCAACAATGCCAAACCAAGCCGCACACTGCGCACCATGGCAATAATGCCAAACCAAGCCGCACACTGCGCACCATGGCAACAATGCCAAACCAAGCCGCACACTGCGCACCATGACAACAATGCCAAACCAAGCCGCACACTGCGCAGCATGGCAACAACGCCAAAAACAAGCCGCACACTGCGCACCATGGCAGCGACGCCAAAACCAAACTACATATCGCACTCATTGGCAACCATGCCAAACTAAGCCGCTAAGCCATTGGCACAAGCCAAATATAGCGCCCTAGGCTTGCAAAACGTGCAACTAGGTCAACATGGCCGTACGTGCCATTGGCACATGCCAACACGTACCACAAGCCATATTTCCAAGCCGCTATGCCATTGGCGCATGCCAAATATAGCGCCCTAGGCTTGCAAAACGTGCAACTAGGTCAACATGGCCGTACGTGCCATTGGCACATGCCAACACGTACCACAAGCCATATTTCCAAGCCGCTATGCCATTGGCGCATGCCAAATATAGCGCCCTAGGCTTGCAAAACGTGCAACTAGGTCAACATGGCCGTACGTGCCATTGGCACATGCCAACACGTACCACAAGCCATATTTCCAAGCCGCTAGTCCATTGGCGCATGCCAATTATAGCGCCCTAGGCTTACAAACCATGCAACCTAGGCCAAGTCGGCCACGCATGCCAATGGCACATGCCAACATGCTCGCTGGTAGCTTTTCCTACCAAGGCCACGGCCCTAACGGCCACGCTTGCCATTGGCACATGCCAACATGCTTTTGGTAGCTTTTCTTACCAAAGCCACGGCCCTAACGGCCACGCATGCCATTGGCACATGCCAACATGCTCGTTGGTAGCTTTTCTTACCAAAGCCACGGCCCTAACGGCCACGCATGCCACTGGCACATGCCAACATGCTCGCTGGTAGCTTTTCTTACCAAGGCCACGGCCCTAACGGCCACGCATGCCATTGGCACATGCCAACATGCTCGATGGTAGCTTTTCCTACCAAGGCCACGGCCCTAACGGCCACGCATGCCATTGGCACATGCCAACATGCTCGTTGGTAGCTTTTCCTACCAAGGCCACGGCCCTACGGCCACGCATGCCATTGGCACATGCCAAACACACACGCCTGGTAGCCTAACTTCCAAACCTTGCAACCTACCACCAAGGCATTCTGCACATGCCATTGGCACATGCCAAACACACACGCTGGTAGCCTAACTTGCAAACCTTGCAACCTACCACCAAGGCATTCCGCACATGCCATTGGCACATTCCAAACACACACGCTGGTAGCCTAACTTGCAAACCGTGCAACCTACCACCAAGGCATTCCGCACATGCCATTGGCACACGCCAAACACACACGCTGGTAGCCTAACTTGCAAACTGTGCAACCTACCACCAAGGCATTCCGCACATGCCATTGGCACATGCCACACACGCCACTAGCAGCTCTGGCATTGCCACTTACACTCAACGTGCAACCTACCACCAAGGCATTCCGCACATGACATTGGCACATGCCACACACGCCACTAGCAGCTTTGGCATTGCCACTTACACTCAACGTACAACCTACCACCAAGGCATTCCGCACATGCCATTGGCACATGCCACGCACGCCACTAGCAGCTCTGGCATTGCCACTTGCGCTCGTAGTACAACCCGCAACAAGGGCATTCCGCACATGCCAATGGCACATGCCACACGCGCCACTAGCAGCGCCACTTGCACTCAAGGTACAACCAATGAGATATCAACACAAACTGGGGATGCTTTCCAGGGTTTTGGTTTGGCGGTCACAGCTTGACTTACGTACACTACGCTCACATTAAGAAAGCGTGAAAAGGAATAAAGCGGTCAAATAAATGAGGAAATAATGGTGAAAACGTTTTCACCCATTAACACCATGCGGTTACCACCTCCTCCCATTATTTCACCCTTTACTCTCTTCCTTCATGAGGCCAAGGGTACGTTTCAATCTCGACTTGTATAAATAGGTCTTACCTATTTCCACCAGACAACAAGTCTCGGTCAGGATAAAAATACTACACTCTCAGAAAGGCAACTTTGCAAGCTCTCCCAAAAGCTTTCATCTCTTGCGAGCTTCCCAAGCTTTTACTACGATACAAGTCGAGATACTACTCTCCCGAAACTATTCTGGTCTCAACACCTTTCTTGGCTTCCTCCCCAAATCAACCCTTATCTTCCACTTTGTGACCGAAGCAAGTCTGGAACGGCCATTTCTTGGTTTAGGCCGGACTTGTACAGATTGATCTCTCGAATCTATAAAGTGCTCACGTGCAAAGACATTTGTTTAGGGTTTGAACCAGTTTCTCACTCACCTACCGAATTTACCGAAATCGGCAGAAACGATTTTTACCCATAAACACTGGGAATCTTAAAATCCAATTATCCGAAAGTGAGGGGAAGATGCGGGATGACCTTGCCGCTAAGTTGGAAGATTTCGCTCGAAAGACTCCTCTCGCGAAGTCGAAGGATTAAATGGGAAAGAGGATGAAAGGTGCCTTACAAGCTGGTGGATATCTCAATGGTTTCCGGACGAGCTGGAACCTGAACAGAAAAGCAGTGATCTTCATGTTGCAGCACTTTTGGCTCTCTGGTTGTCTAGAAACATTTTTGACGATGGTTCTGGTAAGAAGGAGATAAGACCAGAGTTGCTAGTAATTGCTGTGAAGTTGGCAAAAGGTGAAGTTCTTCCCATTGGCAAGCTATTCCTCGGTTCCCTGTATGTGCATCTGGATCACCTGGTTGCGAACATGCGAGTTTCGAATGGTTTCATGAAAGTGAATTCATATGTGCACGTTGCTTTTCTACAAGTCTGGCTTTGGGAGCACTTTGAGAAGTATGCTCCGAAACCGATGCCTTCGATTCCCGCGAGTTGGGGCGGCTATCGTATTCTTCGATGGGTGAACAGGCGTCCAAGAGTTGGCGTGAGCTTGGTTAGTCTTCTTGATAAGTCGTATGAAATCAATTTTCGCCCATGGGAGCCGGTCCATAGGTCAGTGACTCAAATTGACACCTTTGCTTCTGCTCCGCTCATGTCTTTGTCTTCCGATGGCGATTTGAGCGTTGGTGAAAACTTGTTCATTCAAAGCTGCTTGCCCGGTTATATGCCATCTTTCTTCATGGGGTCTTTCCAGATAGCTGCTTACAATATTGACCGTGCTGCTCGTCACATGGGTTTCGATCAAGGGGTACCATTTGCTTACCAGCCGGTGCTTCCTAAGGATTCATTGCGTGCCGCCCTCAATGCCAGTGCCCTCGAGCCGGGTATCCGCCTTCCCTTCTTACAAATGGGAAGAGTAACTTCGACGACCTTTGGCTATAATGAGTTCTGGTGCGACGAGTTTATTATGATCCAAGCTTTTGTGAATAACGTGGTGGAGAACGTTCGTTGTAAACCTTCCCCAGCAGTTTTGAAGAAGTATCCAATGTTGAGAGATCTCAGCGAAAGTTGCCTAGTAACTCGGAAAGTCCCCAGGCCAAGGAACGGAGAACGAAGAATCGTGCTGGCGGGTTCCGGACGGTTTCAAAAGATCCTCCCACAGCTCTCGTGTCTTTCAGTTCTTCCAATAACCAGGTATGTGTCGCTTCTTCATTGGTTTTGCCTCAAAACGCGTGAATTTCTGCTGAAAACATGTGTCTTGTTTCTTCCAGGTATTTCGGTAGTGTTAATGCTTTGTTTGCCCTTGCACGTTGCCAGAGACGGCAATTTCTTCAAAGAATTGCAAAGAAGACCGAGCCTTCTCATAGTGGTGATGAGTCAGAGAAAGAAGAAAGTTCGACGAGTGAGAGTGATTCCTCTGGCATCACTGGTTGTTTTTCGGGAAGTGGTTCGGTGAGTTCCGCGCTTCTTTTCTTTCTTCTTCTGTTTCTTCCTTTGAAAAATGTCTGACTCAAGTTCGCAGGAGGAATCCGGTTCGGAGGACGATTCTGGGGTAGAGCCACATGGAAACTTGCCCTTGGTGGCCACCGCCGGTGACTTGGAGATGGGAGTTAGCCGATTGCCGGGCACAGATGTGGTTCAAACGGTGGATGATTCTCCGATGGTTGCTGCCGTAGACATGGAAGAAAACCCTCTGCGAGTCGTGAGGCCAGGTGCAGGTGCCATTTTTGATCCCCCGTACTTGGTTCCTTATCCAGGTCACGTGCTGGTTGGCGGCTTCAGCGTGCCGGCTAAGCATGAGGCGTTGTATACTAGAATCGGGAGAAGTACGGACATATGGCCACAACCAAGAAAGTCACTAGTCGATTTTGTTTGGTTAAGCGTGTGGAAGAGGCTTTATCTTCCATCGAGGATATGCGTGAGGTGACTGGTCACACCGTTTCTGAAGACGTTATTGCCGACTGGGAGCACCATCGCGACGTGTGCGTAGAAAAGGAGTTCAACACCTCGTGGTTTGTCGAAGGACGTGCTGAGATCCAAAAGTTGAAAGATGCAACAACCGAAAGCCTTTCCGCCAAGGAGATTGCACGACAGGAGGTAGAACTCGAAAAGCTTTCCAAGATGTTGACTATGAAGAGAGCGGCTCTTGAAGATGCAAAGTTGACTTTCTCCAAGAAGAACAGACCTTTGTTGGATGATTTTCCTTGAATGTTTCTCTATTAAACTTTCATTTAGGTTCTCCTCTTTTTTTTTTTTTTGAAAGACATACTGGATGTCTGGTTCAAGGTTTGACCAGTTTTGGTAGACAGCTGGTAGCTTTTGAGGATATTGGATTATTTCTGGGATGAATGGTTTTGATAATATGACTCTGATTATGTTTTGGGAAAGGAATATTACTTTTATGAAAGTGTGTGCTAGCAATAGGCACAATACTCGGTAGTATAATGGTTTTACTAAAAACCTAAAACAAATCGTATATCTTGCGTAGTCTGAATTTACTCACTTCATAGGTTTTTGCGAACATGCCCCTCTTCATGTAAAAAGGCAGTTTTGCTGGTAGCATCGCCAGCAAGTCCCCAATCACTGGTAGCATCTTCTGCGAGTCCCAGTTTTCTTGTGTAGTTTTTACAACTGGTAACCGGGTTGTCTGGTAGTTGCATCGGATTGATTCGCCTTCCCCTACCATCTTGTCATCTGGGTCGAAGAACGAGATCGACAGTCTGACATTGTAGCCGATAGATCAATCCTCCCACTGTGGTCTCCAATTGTTTATGGGTAAAAATCGTTTCTGCCGAGTTCGGTAAATTCGGTAGGTGAGTGAGAAACTGATTCAAACCCTAAACAAATGTGCTGCACGTGAGCACTTTATAGATTCGAGAGATCAATCTGTACAAGTCCGGCCTAAACCAAGAAATGGTCGTTCGGACTTGTTTTGGTCACAAAGTGGAGGAGAAGGGTTGATTTGGGAGGGGAAGCAAAGAAAGGTGTTGAGACCGAGAATACTTCGGGAGAGTAGTATCTCGACTTGTATCAGAAAGTGGAAGCTTCGGAAGCTTGCAAGAGATGAAAGCTTTTTGGAGAGCTTGCAAAGTTGCCTTTTCTGAGAGTGTAGTATTTTTCTCCTAACCGAGACTTGTTGTCTGGTGGAAATAGGTAAGACCTATTTATACAAGTCGAGATTGAAACGTACCCTGGCCTCATGAAGGAAGAGAGTAAAGGGTGAAATAATGGGAGGAGGTGGTAACCGCATGGTGTTAATGGGTGAAAACGTTATCACCATTATTTCCTCATTTATTTGACCGCTTTATTCCTTTTCACGCTTTCTTAATGTGAGCGTAGTGTACGCTGCAAGCTGTGACCTCCAAACCAAAACCCTGGAAAGCATCCCCCAGTTTGTGTTGATATCTCGTTGGTTGCACCTTGAGTGCAAGTGGCGCTGCTAGTGGCGCGTGTGGCATGTGCCATTGGCATGTGCGAAATGCCCTTGTTGCGGGTTGTACTTCGAGCGCAAGTGGCAATGCCAGAGCTGCTAGTGGCGTGCGTGGCACGTGCCAATGGCATGTGCGGAATGCCTTGGTGGTAGGTTGTACGTTGAGTGTAAGTGGCAATGCCAGAGCTGCTAGTGGGGTGTGTGGCATGTGCGGAATGCCTTGGTGGTAGGTTACACGGTTTGCAAGTTAGGCTACCAGCGTGTGTCTTTGGCATGTGCCAATGGCATGTGCGGAATGCCTTGGTGGTAGGTTGCAAGGTTTGCAAGTTAGGCTACTAGCGTGTGTGTTTGGCATGTGCCAATGGCATGTGCGGAATGCCTTGGTGGTAGGTTGCACGGTTTGCAAGTTAGGCTACCAGCGTGTGTGTTTGGCATGTGCCAATGGAATGTGCGGAATGCCTTGGTGGTAGGTTGCACAGTTTGCAAGTTAGGCTACCAGCGTGTGTGTTTAGCATGTGCCAATGGCATGTGCGGAATGCCTTGGTGGCAGGTTGCACGGTTTGCAAGTTAGGCTACCAGCGTGTGTGTTTGGCATGTGCGGAACGCCTTGGTGGTAGGTTGCACGGTTTGCAAGTTAGGCTACCAGCGTGTGTGTTTGGCATGTGCCAATGGCATGCGTGGCCGTTAGGGCCATGGCCTTGGTAGGAAAAGTTACCAGCGAGCATGTTGGCATGTTCCAATGGCATGCGTGGCCGTTAGGGCCGTGGCCTTGGTAGGAAAAGCTACCAGCGAGCATGTTGGCATGTGCCAATGGCATGCGTGGTAGTTAGGGCCGTGGCCTTGGTAAGAAAAGCTACCAATGAGCATGTTGGCATATGCCAATGGCATGCGTGGCCGTTAGGCCGTGGCTTTGGTAAGAAAAGCTACCAATGAGCATGTTGGCATGTTCCAATGGCATGCGTGGCCGTTAGGGCCGTGGCCTTGGTAGGAAAAGCTACCAGCGAGCATGTTGGCATGTGCCAATGGCATGCGTGGCCGACTTGGCCTAGGTTGCATGGTTTGTAAGCCTAGGGCGCTACATTTGTCATGCGCCAATGGCATAGCGGCTTGGAAATATGGCTTGTGGTACGTGTTGGCATGTGCCAATGGCACGTACGGCCATGTTGACCTAGTTGCACGTTTTGCAAGCCTAGGGCGCTATATTTGGCATGCGCCAATGGCATAGCGGCTTGGAAATATGGCTTGTGGTACGTGTTGGCATGTGCCAATGGCACATACGACCATGTTGACCTAGTTGCACGTTTTGCAAGCCTAGGGCGCTATATTTGGCATGTGCCAATGGCATAACGGCTTAGTTTGGCATGGGTGCCAATGAGTGCGATATGTAGTTTGGTTTTGGCGTCGCTGCCATGGTGCGCAGTGTGCGGCTTGGTTTTGGCGTTGTTGCCATGGTGCGCAGTGTGCGGCTTGATTTGGCATTGTTGTCATGGTGCGCAGTGTGCGGCTTGGTTTGGCATTGTTGCCATGGTGCGCAGAATGCGGCTTGGTTTGGCATTGTTGCCATGGTGCGCAGAATTCGGCTTGGTTTGGCATTGTTGCCATGGTGCGCAGTGTGCGGCTTGGTTTGGGCATTGTTGCCATGGTGCGCAGTGTGCGGCTTGGCATTGTTGCCATGGTGTGCAGTGTGCGGCTTGATTTGGCATTGTTGCCATGGTGTGCAGTATGCGGCTTGATTTGGCATTGTTGCCATGGTGCGCAGTATGCGGCTTGGTTTTGGAATTAGGGTTCTGTGTCGGAAACCCTAATCTGGTATTTTGAAAAAATACCCCTATTAATTATTTACACCTGAGTTAAATGCTCTTAGTTAATGTGTTGCGGGTAACACTAGGTCATGGGGTTTTACGATTTTACCCCTTGTTTAAAAACCACCATCAACACCGGTATAACGAATCTCATAAAGAAATCACCATATTTTCCGTAAGCCCTAACATTTTTGCATTCGATTCGGCCCAAAAGAATGCTTGTAATTTAATATCTCTAATGAAGCTTGCCAAACTTTTATTTGTTATCAATGGTTCTTGCATTTCGTTCTTTCCATATACACCACCATATAGAAACCGGGTTGTTGTTCCATATTTGACTAAGTCTTTCATATCCCCAATTAAACTTCCAAGCCTTCATAGATGCGTAACGATATTAGGATCGTACGACCATCCAAAGTGGCACCCTTCAACAAAGTAGTCCTATATTCTCTGGATTCTCCAACACCCATAAAACAAGTGCGAATTCGATTCATCGTCTTTCTCACAAAAACGATACACTAGACGTTCCTTACTTCAACAGGATTTGTTCTATAGGCTCGCTCGTAACTCTGTATCCTTGGGTTCTAAGGAGATATGAACAACAGTCTGGTTGATGAATCATGACCGCATGATGAAAGCTTCATTAATGGTTTACCACTTTTTGATGTAGATCGTACGTGTGAAAATAGATAACAAAACATTATCTGGGCAACCTAAGATCCTGCGGTTTATAATCCCTTAGGGCCTATCCACTCATTGTCAATTGGTTTTGAGTTGGACGCCCGTATTCTAACATAGTATCAGAGCAGGGTATTTGTGATGAGTCAGTTGACCGCGTCTTATTCTGCGTCACCCGATTTATTGTCCACGTGTTAGACCCAACGAGGCTAGATGTGAGGGGGCGTGTTGAGATTATTAGTCCCACATTGTCTCCGCGTTACCCGATTTATTGTCCACGTGTTAGACCCAACGAGGCTACATGTGAGGGGGCGTGTTGAGATTACTAGTCCCACATTGTCTGGGCAATCTAAGATCCTGCGATTTATAATTCTAAGGGCCTCTCCACTCATTGCCAATTGGTTTTGAGTTGGATGCCCGTATTCTAATATGGTATAAGAGCAGGCTATTTTGCGACGAGTCATTTGACCGCGCCTTTACTCCGCGTCACCCGATTTAATTGTCCACGTGTTAGACCTAACGAGGCTACACGTGAGGGGGCGTGTTGAGATTATTAGTCCCATATTGTTGGGCAATCAAAGATCCTGCGGTTTATAATCCTAAGGGCCTCTCCACTCATTGCCAATTGGTTTTGAGTTGGATGCTCGTATTCTAACATGGTATCAGAGCAGGCTATTGGTGTCGAGTCATCATTTGACCGCACCTTTATTCCACGTCACCCGATTATGTTCACTGTTAGAACCAACGAGGCTACACGTGAGGGGGCGTGTTGAGACTATTAGTCCCACATTATCTGGGCAACCGAAGATTCTGCGGTTTATAATCTCTTAGGGCCTCTCCACTCATTGCCAATTGGTTTTGAGTCGGATGTCCATATAACAAAACAATCAGAGGACCGAATGGATTGCAATCTCAGTACTTGTACCCAAGTAGTGATGCATGTTTACTTGAAGTTCAATTATTCTCAGGTGGGTCTTCTTTTGCGTTCAAATGTTCATTTTTTGGTGGGGACTGATTTGACGACAGAGATAACAAAGACGCATCTGCTTTAATAATAGGGGCCAAGAGAAATTAAGCCGGCAAGTAACGTATATGCTTTAAAAAAAGAATGCGTGAGAGTTTCACATTGGAATGGTCTTTGCTCCATACTTGGGTATTGCATTTATTCTCTGAGAATTTCTAAGTAAAAATTTCTCGTTAATGGAATACATACTACGAACTTAGTCTGTGCCACCATACATCACTTTAATATGCGAGATGTCAGCTGCGGGCAACATATACATTGGACTCTACCATTGCTGGGCATTTTTTCTTAATAGTTAGAAAAACAAGTAGAGTAAATTTGACAAATTGTCTCTCTCGTCGGTCTCCCTACTCAAATCTAAAGAAAAACCTATCGAAGTTTTCTTTCTTAAAAGACTAGATATGAGCAAAGATTTCATGTTTTTAATAATACTACATATAGTTGATTTTAATCGGGTTACTTTCACTGATTTACAATATTTTCATCCTTATTAGTGTAATTTTTATTTCGTTATTAGGACGATTTTAATTGCATTTTCATAATGTTTTTTTCTAACGATTTGTTCATGATTGGTTATTTTGGGTGCAAGTACATCATCAATTTGGCGCAGGCAAGATCAAGTTCTTCTTTATTGGAAAAATAAATATAAGGCTTCCGAATTATTCGCTACACATGAATAATTTTTGGGCAAATCACTTCTCTATCATAGGACATCTCTTTTCCAGGAAGAAAATATATCAAGTATAATTTCTTATCCAATCTCAAAGTATAAGATTTGGGTGCTATTTTTATATAGCGCTCTTTCTATTCACGATTTATTTTCTTTGTGCATCTTTTTTTGTATTTATTTCATGTTTTGGTGTACTCATTTTTCTGGATATAAGCATGTAAACGTTTTTTATCCGGAAAGAAATACTTGTGATTTGATAATACCAAGATAATGCAACTAAAGTGTACACTATTTATCGAGATATAATATTTGGCAAATCACTCCAGTTTTACAGGAGCACCTCTTTTCCGAAAAAAGAATAAAAATAATAAATTAAAATGGACAAATTATAATTTTGAATATCACTTCATTTTCCACCTTTATGTACAACAATAGAGTGCTCTCGCTCTTTCTATTCACTCTTTATTTGCGTTGTGCATCTTTTTTGGTATTTATTTCATGTTTTGGTGTACTCGTTTTTCTAAATATAAGCATGTAAAAGTTTTTTATCCGGGATAAAATACTTGTGATTTGATGATACCAAGATTATGCAATTAAAGTGTACACTATTTATCAGGAAATAATATTTGTAAAACCACTCTAGTTTTATAGGAGCACCTCTTTTCCGAAAAAAAGAATAAAAATAATAAATCAAAATGTTCAAATTATAATTTCGAATATCACTTTATTTCCCACCTTTATGTACTCTCCTTCTTCCTATTCGCGATCTACTTGATTTTTGATTAATTGATTAATTTAATAAAAATCTAAAATAATACTCTCACTGTGGGGTTTCACTAAGTACAAATAAATAAAAACCAGCGATGCCTGAATTCGTCTAGGAAAAACTAACTTCGACCTAGCCGCAGGGACGGAGGGAAATGGGGACAAATGGGTCCCCAGCCCCCACTTGATTTTGAAATTCCTCTGGTATAGGCTTACCATTTTTGTAATTTACGGATCTCGCGAGGGCAAATATGCTAACTAGAATTGAATTTTCATTTTTAATGGTATCTATACTATAAAACTCATATCAAAATAATAAAAATACATCGAATAGGTGACTTAAAAATAAAAATTCATCTAAATTTCTATGTTTAATGTAATTAAAATATTTTGTGATTTCATTTTCACTTAGTAAAAACTAAAAAGTAAATAAAATTGTCAAAAAAAAAAAATCGACCGGCCTTCGGCCGCTTACTCGCTATTATGCACAAAAGTTTACTATATGAATTCGCCCCATTTGAAAAAATATCTGGCTCCGTCACTGCCTAGCCGAACCTCAATTTGTTCTTTACATGACAAGAGTATAGACTGATGTTCTCTTAGGAGGAAAACCCAACTTCTTAATATGTTTTTCATTTGCATAGAACGGATTGAGGTTCGTGTGAGATAATAAAAAACTTAAAAAAACTAATTTCCACCTGGGACTCGATTCTTTTCTTCTTAAATTCGGCTAGGATTTATTAAAAAAACCTAGCCGAAGCCCTTAGAAGAAAAAAAACAAAAAACAAAAAACTGAACGAACCCTGAATTCTTCGTGTCCTGAATTGGAACGGCGCATTAAAAGTTAAAGCGCTTCCCGCCATACTCTTACCTAGAATTTTGGCTAAATCAAATGTGGTTACGACAAAATTGGTAGATGCTAGGTATAACTATAATAAATACGTACGAAAAGATTCTCATCAGTTCTTCTTAAGGAACACAATCATTGTTGTATCTGTCACAGTCACTGTACAGTAGTATTAACTAAGTAATGAACCAATAATTACCGGTCAAAATTTAATGCTCTCGAACTCTCTATAAATTGGAAGTTGCGAAAACTGGGATAACATCAAAGTTTCTTTGTAGTTTGAAACACAACACACATAGAAAAAAAAAACCTGTTCTTCAACGAAAATGATGCGCCCAGTATTCGACGATGATGAGCCAATTGTGCTTAAGTCCCAAGGTTTTTCCAGTTGTTTATGTTTATTGCTTTACTTTTGTTTCTCTTCTGAATTTCATAATTATATTATAAATGAATTGCACTTCCTAAGACACTACAACTAGATGAAATGAATTAAACTAATGAGTTTCCGTGGCTAATTTCAGAAGGGGAAGATGTTGCTGATGTTGAACTAGATGGAGGAAAAACGGAGGCCAGAATTGTTAACAAACAGAAGGCTCCACTGGAAGAGAGCCCATTTAAGGTACTGGTGGAGCTCAAGGGTGAAGGAGCCGGTGAAGGCAGATTAGGCGTGGATCTTGTGACTATCTTAGATATCAGCAGGAGCATGAGCGGACCCAAATTAGCAAAAATGCAACTATCCATGCAATTCTTGATCCAGAAACTTAGCGAAGTAGATCGTTTGTCTGTCGTTGCTTATAGTAGGAGGGCCAACAGGTTATGTCCACTGCGTCAGATAACCGGAGACTCTCGAAAGGATATTGTAGAGCTCATCAATGAGTTAGTAGCTAATTCATCGACACACACTGAAGCTGGCCTTAGAATGGCTTTAAACATACTGAAAGGCCGCAAGCTTACAGAAAAACGCATTGTGGCGATCATGCTTATGACCGATGGGGTGGAAGATGCAAGGAGTAATGCTAGAAATGTTCCAGTCAGCGAGGTGCCCGTATACACATTCGGTTTTGGTAGAGAGTGCGATAAGGATGTTAATGAGGTAGTTTGAATTCTGAATTAAAGGTTTACTCATTCACGCTAACTTCAATTAATTAGGTGCATTTTTCTCAAATGTTCTCCGTTCTGTAGGTGCTTAGCGAAATTTCCAAGAACAGCAAAGGGGGGACGTTCACACCTGTTCCAGACTTGAATGGTTTGACGGTTGCATTCTCTACGTCTTTGGCTGGGCTTCTCAATGTGTCTATCGAGGACCTGGATCTGACCGTGACACCACTGAATAGCTCTGAACTCAATAAGGTGGACGCTGGAAATTACCCACAAACGGAGCAAGCCACTGTAACGGATCCTATAACCGTTACGTACAAGTCAATATACGACAGAGAGACCCGTAAGGTCCTAGCAAACCTAACTCTCCCGAAGGTTGATGGAAGATTAGGTGTCCAGATCTTCAAAGTGGGATTTCGTTACAGGTATACACAATTTTAAATTAGTAGGAATAACTATTTTTAAAAATAAATAAATAAATAACGGATATGTTTGGCTACATAGGGTTCCTGGGAAGGATGCATTTGATTTTGACGAGAGACTCATAAACGTGACCCGCACAAACGAACCAAAAGAAGAAGAGATACCGGAAGTACTAGCAGAAGAAACACGTATCAAAACTGCGAAATCGATGAAAGATGCCAGAATATTGGCTGACCAAGAAAAGCTGGCTCAGGCTAGGAAAAAGTTGGAAGATGCCAATGCATCACTTCCAGAGATTGAGGCCATACTGAAAGCTCAGGTGGATCACCTCCATCTACTCATGGCATCGCAAGAAACCTATGACAAACAAGGGAGAGCTTTTGCACTTGCGGTTGAGGCTTCTCATGAAACCCAACGTGCCACAGCTCTCCCAGATGGTATTCCTGGTTTGTACGAGACTCCCCTTATGGCCGAATACAAGAAACAAGCTAAGAATTATGACTTGGATCCCGAGAATTATGTAGTGCCCACTGCGGAGGAAGATAAGAAAGCTACCGCCCCACCACCTCCTCCTCCTCCAGCACAACAGGTGGATCGTGCTAAAAAAATTCAGGAGATCCGCGATTTGATCACCCTCCTTACCAAAAAAGTAGATGAACTGGAGGGAATATAGGCTCCAGCATCGTCCAACTTAAAATATTAATGACCTTGCATTACGCAAGTTCATCTGCTAGGCCGGGGACGAGTGCTCCGGCCATGGACTTAATATTTACAGCTTTCTCTCAATAAGATATGTTTGTAATTCGTACTACTATTTCTGTTTGAGTTGCTTTTATTTTTAAATGTTCCACGCCTATGTAAAAATTGCTTTCGAGTTTGAAATAAATGTGTGTGTATGTTTGTGTGCAAGCTGCATTGTTTTTTTCTTCTTTTTGCTAAATCACAAATTTATTACTTCAGCCTGAGTTAAAAATTAATAGCTAAAGGACATACTCCTCGCCTGAGTTAAAAATTAACAACTTCAGAAAAACAACATAAATTCACAAAATCTGTAGCAAATTTTATCTGAATTTTCCACCTGCACCAAAAACATGTCTCTTCCCATCTTCACCAATTAATATCCCCGCTCCGATTCTTGATCCTTTTTTAGCAAAGCAAATCCGCCGAGAAACTGATTTCCCCAAAACAGTGTTCAAACTGAATCTCCAACAACTGGGATTTTACTCTGGAAGTGCTGAACCAAGGAACTGTATCCCTTCTAAAATAAGTTATGATAGGCTTTGAATCTAATCTAATGATAATTCTACAACTGCATAATGTCACTGCACACTTAGCTAGCTGCCTTTAAAATAGCAAACACCTCTGCCATATAGTTTGTGGCAAAACCAATCCCTCCGGAAATAGTGCCAACTTACTTTGCATAATGTCACTGCCCAGTTATCTTGAAAAGAAAGAAGCTTACCTTGCCAAGCTGCCGACTTACTTTGCATCATGCTCACGATGGGCCTAAATGTTGCAGACTTCACTCTCTCCAGTACCAGAATTATCCCCACCCGTATGTTGGAAAATCTACCCAACTCCTTTTGAACCAAATCAGCAACCAATGCATTCCACGCTGTAGAAGCACCATCCACAAACAAATTGCTTTTTTCTCTATTTATTATTTGCCCATAGCAAATTTGATACTCTCCAAGTCTCCAGTCTCCAAGGAGAATTTCAGCAAATTATTTAGACAGTTTTTAGATCCATTGAAAAAGATAAATACATCACCAGCGAAGATCAAATATCTTGGATGAACGCCTACTCTAATTATAGTAGGTTTTGGGGGTTTTCTAAGTGGTCTTTTTTTGGTCCCTGGGGTGTCTAATTTTTCATGTTAGACGTGGGGTTATCTTCTGTTCATCTGTTGTACAAGGGCACTCACTCTTTGTGAGTTGAACTTGTGTCTCTCACTGTTGTTTTTTCGTTGCACGGTAGATCTGCCTTCCTTCTTAATATACTCCCTCCGTTCTTAAATAATAGGCTGGTTTCTTAGTCACCGCTAATTCAGTGATACCTCCACTGAAAATTTCTTCAGCTATTACAAACAATATTGGACACAAGGGGTCGCACTGTCTCAAACCCCTAGGAGCCGAAAAGAAACCTTGAAGGCCCCAATTTACCATCACTGAAATTTTGGCTGAAAGAAATGAAGTTTGCAACCATTCACACCAGTCGTCGGAAAAACACACTTTTTCATCACAGAAAACAAGAAGTTCCAGCTCATGGAGTTATACGCCTGTGAAATGTCAAGTTTCATTCCAACATTCCACCCCTTCTTTTCACCCTCATTTCATTTAACAATTCAGATGCAAGTAATACTTGTTTGTGTATATATTCCTCCCTTTAATAAAGGTACATATAGGTGGGAAGTCGGTTTACACACTAAAACACTCATTCCCTTGTGAATATTTTGAAACAAAAATTGCCCAAGCCAATAGGCCCAAATTGAGATGGTATCCTTATACCCAGTACTTAGCTAACAAATCTAAAAAAGTCGAGTTCATATATTTAGGACTGGGTTGCACAGACGCGGATGCAGATGCGGACACTATAAAATTTTCAAAAAACTAGGACGCGGACACGTATATCCATATTTTATTTATATATACAATTATGTATTTATACAGCAAAGTCAAGTGTTTCGATCTTAAAAATTAGAAAATAATGCTAAGTGTATATATAAATTTCAATAGAAAAGGAGAGATTGTTTGTTTATACACTCTGAAGGTCAAGCAATTATCACTATTAAACACATGGCACAGTCAAAATGCATTCTTAGAAAAACACATGCCCAACCAAGGATAAATGTGATGTCATTTCCAATTACAAAACCCTAATAAAGACTTAAATTATTGATCTAAATGTTTGTCTTTCTTCATTTAGTTAATAATAGTAAAAATAAAGGAAGAAGTTTAATGAAAATGAAAAAACATGTTTCAAACACGAGTCATCGGTGCGTTCAAATAAGACGCGCACGAGACGCGCATATTGATGCATCGGACATGCGTCGTGTCAGCGTCCAACGCGAGTCGGAAGCGGACACGACTCATAAAATGAAGCGTCCGTACAACCTAGATTTAGGAGAATATAGTTTTGTGCGCACTCCTGAAAGAAGTGTGCATGAAACAAAACAACCATGTTTTTATGTTTTAAATAGATAATTAACATTTTTTTATTGTCCTTAATTATTTCTAACCTAAAAAGGTAAACAAAAATATACCCTATCTATTTATAACCTCAGCAATAACTGTCTTGGAATAGATAATTCGTCGGTGCAAGGATAGACGTCAAAAGCAAATGAGCATTAAAATACTAGACATGACAAAGTAATCCAACTTTTAATTCCTCGTTTCATGGAGGGCGAGAAGAGCGTAGCAGGGGTTAGTCAAATAAGGTTTAAAGTGACTTTTGGGGAGTTTTCGAATCTATTGTTATTCCATAAAGGTTTTTGGACAGTTTCATAATGTCGCTTGTTATTAATTAGATACCTTTTAAGTGATTTACAGGGGTTAGTCAATTAAGATTTATAGGGAGTTTTAGAGATATGCCAAATCTCTTGTTAGTCGATAGAGAGTCTTTGTAAATTTTCGAGAGTTTTTGTTATTGGATAGAAAGTCTTTGTAAATCTTCAAGAATTTCTGTTATTGGATAATGACTTTCTAAAACCTGGCTTGATTGGGGTATACCCAAACTAATTGGGGTATACCCAATGAGACAAAATAGGGTCATTTTGAAGTAAAAGAGGTCACCCCTTAACCAAATATTTTCAAAATGGCAAAATTGCCCTCGTTTAATTAACACTAAAATTTTGATTAGATTAATTAATTAAGTTTAAATTGATTGAATATATTAAAAGAACACGCAATTGGGGGATATAAAAAGTAATTGGGGGATACAAGAAAAGGACAAAAAAAAAAGTCCAAATATCAATTCGGGGTCACCCCTTATCTAAGTATTTTTTTAAATCCTAATCTACCCCTCACTAATCAGGTTTAGTGGTTAATAATAATTAGTAAAAATCTTAAGATTTTTTATAATTGATTAGTATGTGTTTTATTTGTTTTTGGGTGAGTGAGGTGAGAGTAGAAGGAGGGAAAAATATTTTGAGAGAATTTTTTTGTGGAAAATGGAGGATGATTGTGAAGAGAGGATTCTTCTTCGCCGAATCTTTAGCTCAACTACAACAAGGAGCATATCTTGAATCTTCAGCTAACGACAACAACTCTCAATTGCAACTCATTGTTGAGCCAACACCCTTGAATGATGATTTTGACGAGTATGGAGAGTTTCATGAAGAACCAACACAAGAAAGTAAACTTGCACAACATACTAGCATCCCCAATACACAGGTAAAGCTGCTAAGATGTCGAAAAATCCAATTTTTTCTTTAAACCCGCCATTTTTTCAACTGAAAAACCTCGATGCCGGCATGGTAGTTGTATGAATACCATGCCGGTAGTAAAGGTACCGGCATCGTATTCATACTACGACCATGCCGGTACACTTATATCCCCCAATTTGAATTATCAACCGGCATAGAATTCTACCAAAAAACTATGCCGGTATAGAGTTAACCTTTTTACCTAACAAGGAATATACTACGGAATATTCAACCGGCATGGTTTCATTGATCGTCTACCATGCCGGTATTGAATGAAAAACATACAGGAAACAATTCCATCCCAAACCAAAAACCGGCATTGCAACTTAATAAAAATTAACGCCGGAATTTAGTACCGGCGTGGTACCATCACTATCGATAATGCCGGCAACGAAACCGGCGTTGTTAAGTTACAACTTATCAATGCCGGTACCTACAAAAAAACATGCAGGAATAAATGTTTTCCAAAGCTAAATTCCGGCATTCAATATCGATTATTTTTCAATGCCGGAATTGTGTACCCGACTTGGAACAATATGTTACGGTAATCTTTGGCATCCTTGCTTCCGGCGTTGTAGTCTTACGAAACACATATGCCGGAATAGGTTTCAAATTTGGTCTTCCGTTTTGGTAAACTTAGACTATCCGGAACAATTGTCGAGCATGCCGCATGGTTTCCGGCATAGTGTTTTAATGTTGTTTGGAACTAATTTTCATTCGATCCTTAAGTGGTGCCATATATTGATCCAACAAATGCAAAGCCGCTTTATCGGGATACGTCGGAATACTATAAAATCCCTCCGGTATGTGACCAAATAATACTTTTCACCTAGTATCTTGAACATTACTAATGGATTGCCAGTAGTGAACCTTCTAATGAATGCGAAATTGTTCTTATGTAGGGAATAACTGATCGAAAGGAAGCAATCGCTTGGGCTAAAGAGACGGCTCTTAAGAACATGTGTGTGTTGGTGAGGAACACCGAAGGTTCGAATAGGCGTTTTGAGATGGCTTGCGAGAGAAGTGGGAAATACAATGAGAAGAATAGCCACAAGAGAAAGGATTATGTATATCCAAAGAAGACTAATAGGGTATACAAGAATCGTACGAGGAAGAATGATTTCCCTTTTAAGCTTGTATTCCGTTTAAATGACATTAACAATTGGGACTGTGAGGTTTTGTGTGGCTGTCATAACCATCAGGATCCGAAAGATTTTGTTGGTCACTCCTTAGTTGCGAAGCTAAAACCTGACGAGTTCGAGGATGTAAAGAGATTGACCAAAGCATTTATCAAACCGAGACAAATTCTCAGAGGATTCAAGGAAAAGGACGAGACTAACGTGTCTTCTCTACGTACAATTTATAGTGCACAAGCAACTATTAGAAGGGTGGAATGGGAAGGGAGGTCCGTTATGCAAGAATTTGAGAAGATAGCTTGGGATCACAACTACACGCCTATCATTAAAAGAGGGCCCGACAACAAGCCCCTTCAAATATTCATTTCGCATCCGTTGCTTTCACAGTTGGAAAATACATGTTGTGGTGTTCTTTTGATGGATTGCACCTACAAGACAAACAAATACAATATGCCGTTGTTCAACATCGTGGGGCAAACCTCGGACAAGGTAACATTCACATTGGCTTGGTGTTTAATGGAAAACGAGAGGGACCATAATTATCATTGGGCATTACGACAATTGAAGTTGTTCTTAGGGAAAATCAACTTCCGAGGGTCATTGTAATCGATAACGATGCCGCATTAATGAGAGCAATATCCGACGTCTTCCCGGACGCACAAAATTTCCTATGTACATATCATATACGTAATAATGTGATAAAAACTTGCCATGCCTTGTTTGAACCCGCAAAGGCGGATATTAAGAAGAGAATGATGGTACAACTAGAGGAAGATGTTCGAAAGAACAAACTATCCCCCGAAGAAGAAGAAGATGAGAGAGGCAAGATAAAGGAGCGAGTGGACAAAGAACATGCGGAAAATCATAAAAAGTGGTTGGAATTTCTAAAAGATTGGGAGAAAGTTTATTGGTCTCTTACCGAGGTTATGTACGAAAAGAGATTGGAGAAGTTCATTGCCGATTGGAACGAAGTTTATCCGACCGCCGTCTGGTATTGTCGGACTCAATGGTTGGATAAGTTCAAGGAAAAATTTGTACGTGCATGGACAAACCGGTATAGACACTTCAAGACGGAAGCAACTAGTGCAGCTGAGGCCGCTCATGGGAGATTTAAAGATCTCATCCAGTCCGGTCAAGGCAATGTGGTTACGGTCACCGAGGCAATGGAGCAATACTTTAAGCAAGATATCAATAGGATCAAGGAGGCTTTTGAGAAAAGCTCAATGGAAAGGTTGACTCCATTTCTTCGTTATGGTAACTTTCTCCAAGGAATAGAATTCAATGTCTCTCATTGGGCAATAAAACATATGATGAGACAAATGGAATATGAGAAAAATTACGGAAAACCGGGTGATGTGTGTATTTGTCCCGACATGTCTTCATTGGGGCTTCCATGTCGTCATATGCTTGTTAAGTATGAAAAACTGATACCTTTGGAGGTTATTGATCCGTTTTGGAAGCAACTATCTTTCGACCCTCCCCTTCGGGAGATCCCGGGCAATCTCCATGGGATACGAACGAAGCAAAGGAATTCTTCGAAGCTTACTCTCGTGGCACCTCGGTAAGCCGATAAGTGTTGTTGAGCCAACTAAGGCTAATTGCTCGTCCATGGATCGCACAAAGCGAAGAGCCAAGAAAGGGAGATCCAACAGGAAGACCACAAACTAAAACAACAAGGAAAAAACAAAGGGTAGAATTGAAAGAAATGACTCAACGTGAAGAAGAACTCGCGGCAAGTAAGAAACGAGATCTAACCGCATGTGACATTTCGGAACAAAGGTTCGTGGAAGCGCAGGTTCCAAACAAAAGAGGTAGGCCGCGGAAGGAACCGCTAAGTCAACAACTAACCGAGGAATCCGTATCCACACCAAAAGCCAACTCATCGGAGGTTCCAAAGAAGAGGGGTAGGCCGCCAAAGGTATCATCATCCAGTGAAATAGAGCAACAAGGTGAGCATTCCGAAGCCATACCCATAGTCGATCTAGCGGAGGTTCCAAGGAAAAGGGGTAGGCCGCCGAAGGTAACATCATCAAGTGACAAAGAACAACAAGGTGAGCATTCCGAAGCCATACCCATAGTCGATCTAGCGGAGGTTCCAAGGAAAAGGGGTAGGCCGCCAAAGGTAACATCATCTTGTGACAAAGAACAACAAGGTGAGCATTCCGAATCCATACCCATAGTCGATCTAGCGGAGGTTCCAAGGAACAGGGGTAGGCCGCCAAAGGTATCATCATCAAGTGACAAAGAACAACGAGGTGACGAGGCTAAGGAGGTGACAAACCAAAGTGATAGCAAAGTTGACGTAGTTTTAGTTCGAAGGAGAAGGGGTAGTCCAAGGAAGTACGGACTCCCATCACATATCGAAGACATTGCAAGTGTAGAGATTGCAGAGGATGGTTTGGATATATTATTGTTATAAAAGGGTAATATGAAGATGTATAAGGATCCCAGAACAGGTAGGACAATTAGAAGTTATCATACCAAGATACTGGTCTTACATAGACCAACTTCCCGAGGTTATTCGCGAGTATATTTTATATACGGATGATATCGACGGAGATGGAAATTGTGGCTATCATCTTGTCGTGATCGAACAATTAGGAATCTTTGACACGGCGGTTAGTAGAGGTATGACACCATGCAAATATGCTAGAACGAGGATGGCCGAACAACTTGTGAACAAGAGGAGCTTTTATGAGCAATTGCTTGGTGAAGGCGAGGGGTTTGATGATATGCATGCTCAAGTATTGGGGCCCGAACAACAGATGAACTTTCTTCCTTCTGAATATTGGATGAGAATGCCGCTTTGTGGGCATCTGGTGGCGGATACATTTAGATGTTTTGTTCATTATTTTACCCCCACCGTAGAATGTACATTTACCCCAAAGTGGCAAAAATGCGAAGGATCCCTTAAGAAGAGAAGAGTTGTTTTGGCGTTCGTGAACGGTAATCATTTCGTTATTCTAAAACTCAAAGAAAATTGTCCATTGCCACCTGTTTGTGGGATGATTAAAAACAAGGCTCTAGATCCCAATATCTGGAAGGGATGGATGGCATTGTATGAGGAGAATCACCAATTTTGGGATGCGTTGGCCTTATCAAAAAAACCTCTCCAAGAGGAGAAGATGCAACTTCATACATGTGGAAGCAACGATGAATAATTTTGATGTATGTTGTTCACTAGTACGCAAAATTTTCTTTTTTTTTTTGGAAGTGTGAATTGTAAACATTAAATCATATTTTGATGCCAGTGCCGGCATAGTTGTGTTTTATATTGGCTACTCCGGAACATGCGTACCGGCGTAGAATCTTGTTTGAAACAATGCCGGATATGATGAAAAAACTTCCAGAGAAATCAGTGACATTTACGACATTGACATTAACCTCATTACTGTGCCGGTTTTCTGTCAAAATCGTATTTATCATGGAGATTACAGACACCGGCATAGTATCCAAACACAAATAAATGCCGGAACTCTGTCATTTAGAGAACCGGCATTGTGTTTACTGTTCTCGAGCATGCCGGTTATGAAAAAAAACTCAGAAATTTAGGTGATTTGACACAAATTTAACAACATAAAAAATATAATAAAAATACTAGAATGTATAAAAGAATAAACTCATAAGTTTTGTGGTTCCAAACCGAAAACAAATCAAGCAAACACATTGTTCAAGACTCACAAACAAACATAAACCAACACTAGATTGTTCAAACCAAACTAATACTATAGAATAAACACACGATCACTCGGTTCTTGGCTTCTTTTGTGCCCTCTTCTTCATTTCGCCCCACAAGTCTTTTGCCTTCGGATCTTCAATTTTGTCCATCTTTTGCTCGACGTTCTCCATTTCTTTCTGGGTCAGCACCTCTCCTTTCTTGTTCTTTTTCTTAAAGAACTTTGTCAAATTTCCAATCCACTGACGCTGTTAAGGAAATTTTAAACATGTACTTAGTATGTTCGATTGTATAAGTTCATAGACATAGATTAAAAGAATGGCAATGAACAAGACGTACGTACCAACAACGTAACGAGCTGTACAAGTGCGGGTACAGTTTCTGGAGTTGTGGAGGCATGTGCTGGTGGTGGAGGAACAACTACTATATCCGGGCGTACAACATAAGGATGCGTGAACTTCCGATGGCCTCTTAGGAAGGTTGGTTCACTCTCATAACCGTTCTCAGTCAATTCCCAATCAGCCCTATCCAACACAAGTCCTTTTTCTTCCCTTTCACTCCAATGTGCAAGAATAGGTTTTGGTTCGTAAACCACGAGAGTATGGTTCTCACTTGATTGGCATTGAGGAAAGTCATGAGAGAATTTCTGATAAGATGTATCCGTGAGATCTTTCTGCATGTACCCAAGTTGGCGCATTACACGGCGAGGATTGTGCATAACAAATCCTTTTGGATGAAATAACGGTCCGTTGTAAAATGAAACATTGTCACACCGTTCAAAGTGAACTCCCCTGGCATTCCTATATGGATCAAACACAACATCTTGGACATCCACCGAGTCCAAAGCTAATCTCATTGCTAATAACCGTTTCTTGTTATTGGGCCTTGGGGTATTGTCGAAGAAGTATTTCTGACCTAGAGGCTTATTCTCTTGATATTCAGTGAAAATCTTCAATCCTTTGTACTGTTTGAACAATTTTTTGAAGTGTTCATAAGCCCACACCTACGCCAATGAAAGATCGTTCCAATGATATGTATAAGAAAATTAATAATTGGAAACTAACAAATTTAATCACAACAATCAAAAAAAAAAGTAGTTGACTATACCTGGAGTACAGTGAAATTCCCATTAAATTGACGGGCGTTCGCCTTAGATGCTCGACGCATTTCTGCCAAAAAATGTGCCAAGAAAGAAGTGCCCCATGAATACTCATGAACCTTTTCCAAAGGATCCAAGTATTGTAGGTTGTTCATATGCACCCTATTACCATTGGCGTCAGGGAATATAACTGTGCCCAAGATGAACAACATATAAGCCGCGACAGTTTGCTGGACTTGTTCGGGATTCAATTCCTTGTTCTTCGTGTTCCCAAACAATTCAACGAGTTTGACGAATGTGATAGTCTTTGTCTGGGAATGACTAGTCTTGTACATATTTGCCAAAGCGGTTTCCTTGTCCCATCCAAACAACTTTTTAGTCAGTTCATAGATCTTGTCCCATTCCAAGTCCTTAGAGTCATCTCCTACCTTAACGGGTTTCGAGAACCTCAAGACCTATTATCCTTTGGACATCTTGAGGATGATGGTCATCTTGCCAAAAGGAAAATGCATGGTATCGGTTTCACCATAAAACCTCTCCAAAAAGCGAGTTTTCCGTGACGGTATCGATGGCCACATAATTTTTATCGCAGGATACAACCCAGATGCTTTGACTACAGCTTTAACAGCGTCACACTCAAGCTTCAAAGGCCATACATCCGATTGTTGATGGCGGCTAACACGGAAGGCATTCTTGTGGTCCTATAAAAACACACCGAAGTAAATTACATTCACTTGATCACAAATAAATAATATAATAACAAGATGCAAACGTCTTACATAAGTTTGATATATCCGGCGAGCCCAAGAGTATTTGTAGGCAAATAAGAGTTGCGGGTTTATCGGTTCACCCCAATGTTTGCCATCATCGCGTGCGGAATCATGTCATACTTATCAGGAAAGTGGGTTGGGGGTGCCTTTACACTGATCTTAGGGGCTTCTACTCCGACATCGGTCTGTCCTAAGCCACCTGCTTGTGAGGATGAGCCACCTGCTTGTTCGTGTACAGGATATGTTTCCCACTCATCATCATCATCACTGCTGGTTGGGTAGCTTATAGGTTGATCCCGAATTGTGACCTTAGCAGTAGCCGGATCAGGACGGCTATGTCGAGAAGACTTACGTTTTGCTTATAAAACAACTTTGCCTTTTCCTTTGCTCTTTTGTGGTGCTCTAGACCTATGTGCCAATATGTAACTGAGTTATATAATGACAACCCAGCACAGAAATCGAACTTAACATGAGTTCCGGCATAGGTGCCGTGCATTCTAATCACTTAATATATGATGCCGGTTGTCTTTGAATTTTAGACGGAGAATGAACATTTTTTCAACAGAACACCGGCATAGTAAGTTAACATATCGACAACGCCGGCACTTAGAACTGGCATTGTTAAGAAGTAAGCTTAAATGCGTCTTGTGGGATTTTAGTATAGAGATTTTAACACAGAAAACGGCATAGTATTGATGAAATAAACAAAGCCGGTACGCCAAACCGGCATGGTATTCAATTAAATGTGTATGCCGGTAACGGCATGCAATAAAATCTAGATTCAGGACATATATTCAGGCATGATTTTCAAATTGTATTCTACCGCCAATCAAACATGCAACTGAATTTCAATTTGATTTTCAAAGACTAAACAACCAAGTTTCACTTTGTGTTTTCTACTATGGGCTAAACCCTAAAAGTAAAAAACTTCAATTCAACATATACATCACTTACCGCATCAAATTTGTTATTTCCACCTCACCAACAGACTCTTCAGGCACTTGTTGCGCTTTTGATTTCGATTTACCACCATCATCAACAGATTATTCAGGATTGGGTATTGGTTTTTCACGGGGTTTGCGACGACCCATTGTGTTTGAGAATGAATGATTTCCTTTCTATAAAAATGGAGAATGAATGATTTCCTTTCTATAACCGTCACTTAAATAGAATGAAGGAGTGTGTAACTGACGCATAAACTGGTATTAAGGATTTTGTAACCGCCAAATAAGTGGGATAAATTAGTTTGTAAATCGTCAAATAAGTGGAATGAATGAGTTTTGTAACTGCCACATAACTTGTGTTTATAATCGTCAAGCATCCGGCATTGACAAATGGAACACTTCAATGCCGGTATTCGACAATAAGTATTTGGTGAGCAGAATTCAACCGAGGCACGGGTAACGGTATAGTATTTGGTTTATTTTTCGACGGCAAAGGAAAGAAAATTGATGAAATAAATAACATAGACCACATAATCTTATGTAAATAAACTTAAAAACATTAACTCAAACCAATTGCACCTAACATCATTTCTTGGAACGAGATTCAATAAGCATTGCCGCTTCGAAATGCCTAAAAGGCTCTTTTCTCCATTTGGTATATGCGTCCTGAGCTTGAAACCTATTCCCTCTGTATCTTGCAAGAAACTCGTTGTATTTACGACATAACTTTATGAGTGCAATTGTTCGATTTTGTACATATAGATCACCGTAGTCCATTCGGCCTTTCTTACCTTCAAAGTAGTTATTCTTGTAAGGACCAGTCCTAACAAGACCCCAAAAAAGATTCGAAGGGCGGTGATCTTCCTGGAAATCCGATACTATGTAGTAATTTTTAATCCACTCGGTTTCTTCCTCGACATCCGCTTCCATCTTAGATTGTTTTTGGCGTTTAATGATTTCTTTAGTTTCTTTGCGATAATGTTCAAGCGTTGCTTCCTCTTCTTCTTCTCTTTTTCTCTTTAGTATCTCTTCTTCCATTGCGGCAATTGACTTGGTGGTTTCTCCCTTCTTTTTAAGTTTTTCTAGTATAAGGGAAACTGAGTTGGTGGTTGATAATTGATTTCCCAACGGAGTGGATAGTTTGTTCTTCTTGAGTTTTTCTTTTTCCATGGCAATGATGGAATCGGTAGTTGATGAAGGATTTTCCATTGGAGGTATCAAGTGCAATGGGTGAATCCATTGCATTATATAGATGATTGCACAACGGCTATTTAGTTCCGGCATTGTCAATGACCTACAATCAATGCCGGCACTATAAAGCCGGTTTATGGTTCAAAAAAATAGCCGTTATGCACTGATTTTTTAACATTCCGGCATTGGTATAAACTTAACGTAAATGCCGGCACTCGGTACCGGCATAAATTAATATACTACATACTAAGCCGGAATCATTAGGCAATTGAAATATGTTTACATACTAAATGGGAACTATAATTTATTTCGAACGGTATCCTTGTCGACGGAACAACGAATGCACTTAGCACGTGCATCAAGCCTTTAAACCACTTGGTGGCCCAAGTGGACGAGTTATAGTCTCGTGAGGGCTTACATAGAGGTATACCCACAAAACCTTACGAGTTATAGTCTACGAGTTTAATTATATTGGGCGAATTGCCATTCAACTTCCTCCGAGAGAGTGTAGCAGTCCTCGTGCAGAAACTCATGACCGTACCTAAATTCGTATTGAGTCCGACCCAAAGAACACTGGAAAAACAATTATTTTAAAAAGTCAGCGTTTGGCATAACCAAATAAATAATTTTTGATGAATGGCCTATTGATTCACAAACTTACTCTACTCATGCGGTCTTCGTTTGGCATAGCGTCCTTACGAGCTTTCAATTCGTTTTCTCAGAAAAGACGCATTCATTGTATAAATAAGCGTACCTTTCCCTTATCTGCGTGAGTGTCCTCCTTGAACGATTTCCGTTTAGTGCTTTGAAAACACTAAACACACGTTTCCACCAAGCATTGGTGTTTTGATCATGCCCAAGGTAAGGCCCTCCGGTTGGGTCTTCGTTACTGGCCACCCATTGCGCTTCCTCAACGGAGTGCTTTGTGAGAGTGGTGTGTGCTCTGATAATAGCAACATCTTCCAGATCATTGAATGGAGTTGGAGCCATTTTTAGTGTTCCAAAGTGATGGGTTACTGATTTAGGAAGATTGAAAGTGATGGGTGAATAAGTTTGGTAGAGATAGGTCTCTATTTATAGCAAAAAAGTACCCAACGACTAGTTTTTTGGAAAATCGCCACAACCGGCATTGGCGTAACTGTGAAATAGAATGCCGGTACTAGGAAATTTTTTAACAGAGATTGGGACAAATATGCAACCAAAACCGGCATGGTTTCTATAATAACTTCTATGCCGGTCGGTAATGAATTAAGAACCGGCATTGATGTACAAATATTAAACAATGCCGGTCCCAAAATCCGGCTTTGTAAGCCTAGTTTATCTATGCCGGAAATAGTCACAAATAAATCTTGCAAGGATAAACATATTCAACATAAACGAATCACTAGAAATCAAAACATGCTCAACATAAATTAATAGTAAGAGATTAATATACTACATACTAAGCCGGAATCATTAGGCAATTGAAATATGTTTACATACTAAGCCGGAACTATAATTTATTTCGAACGTTATCCTTGTCGACAGAACAACGAATGCACTTAGCACGTGCATCAAGCCTTTAAACCACTTGGTGGCCCAAGTGGACGAGTTATAGTCTCGTGAGGGCTTACATAGAGGTATACCCACAAAACCTTACGAAATACGTAACAGGATACCCTAAAAACCTCAGCAAATTACACTAAACTATCAATCTTCTTAAGAAGAATCCGTTTCCGATTCACCCAACTGGTGGTACTCAGTGACTTCGGTTACAATATGGTTCACATTGGCTTCAAACATGAATGGTTCTCCCTTTTCTTGTAAGTATCGCGTTTTTACCGCTTCATTCTACAAAAACAACACACAAACTTTGTTTGTTACATAAAATTTGAGAAAGAGTAGATTGTGTCCAACTAATCATAAGGATACTTACGAGTTATTGAGAGGACAATCTATTGCGGCTGGCGTGCTCGATCCGGTGTTTCATTTTTAGATACTCAACCACAGCATCTAGGATGATGTCGTGTCGTTGCTCGATTTGTTGAGCAGTTCTTCCTTTCGGATTGCCGTAATCGTGAAAAAATTTGTTAAAAATCTTCAACCACATGGAACCCCGCGTGCTGCTATCTATAGTTGATGGACGAGTTTCAGCGTACCATGCTTGGGTGATTGCTAAATCTTCCTCCGAGTCAAACGATGCCATTGGTTGTATGGTGGATTAGGTACTATACTAAGCTATTTATTGATAATTATTCTGGGGTTTAGGGTTTCAAAGTTAAGAGGCTCAAGGAGATATATAAGAACGCGAGTTTTTTGCTATTTGGGTCCAAGAATTAGCTCTCTTTATATAGAGAAAAACTTCAACGACTAGTTTTTTGGAAAATCCCCACAACCGGCATTGTCGTAACTGTGAAATAGAATGCCGGCAAACACTGCCGGCACGATTTATGATAAGCTAACAATGCCGGTAATAGGAAATTTTTTAACAAAGATTGAGACAAATATGCAACCAAAACCGGCATGGTTTCAAAACACTTTGAAACGCCGGTAAATTAAACCGGCATTCAATCTATAATAACGTCTATGCCGGTAGTTGATGAATTCAAAAAAAAAAACGGCTAGTTTTTTGAAAAATAAGACCGTTGGAGATTCATATCTATATAATACCCCCATTCCTTTGGAAAATTATACACAAACCAGCAACCAAATAACAAAAATCATTCTCTCAAGAAAGCAAGCACGGTTAAAGCTTCACAAAGGATGGGGGATTCATCATCTTCCTCTATTTGCAAAGTAAGTACATTTACTAACAATATGATCTTCACTACTATGACCCACGACTAATATAATCTTCTCTTACAGAGTCATCATTGCAAGTGTCAAATTTGCAAGTCACCTTCTCATCTAGCCATGGACTTGTCCTTTTATTTATTCAAAGTGTAGAAATTTGTGATGGGACACGCCGGTTTTGGATTGCAAAAACTGATGATGCTGAAAATGGAAGAATGTTTCTAAGGTGTTTGAATCACCCAAAGTGCGATGAGTTTCAATGGTTTGACAAAGCTGTTCAACTAGAAGAGTCAAGAGAAAACCACAAGGGCCATTGCAAGCCAATCGATGGGTGTGATGGGTGTTATATGAAGGGAAAGGAATATGTTGAAAGAGAACAAGAACCAATGAAGTTGATCCTTGACACCCCCTCCCGGACGATGTCTTCGAAGAGGTTCGAGAAAGGCTCAAAGGTTCCGTAATTGTTGAAAAGGGATGGAAATAGATTATCCTTAACCAAATGTAATCCATGCGATGTTGTTTAGCATGTTTTAATTAAAAGTTTCAAATCCAATGTAATAGATTAATTAGGAATAAAATAGAAGAGCATTTGAAATGGATTTTTATTCAAAACTAGCAGAGTACCGGCATGGAAGTATTCAATTTTATAGTGCCGGTTTTATGAGAACTATGAAAATTTTCAAATTATCGTAAAACCTAAGCATAGATGTTAGAAAATACTAAGTGGGTACCTTCGAATATCTATACGGGGAACATGGAATTTTTAATCTTCTTGTCCCGGTATGTTTTTATAAACAATGTCAGCGCCGGTTATTAGAACCGTCATTGATGTATAAATATTAAACAATGCCGGTCCCAAAATCCGGCTTTGTAAGTCTAATTTATCTATGCCGGAAAGAGTCACAAATAAATCTTGCAAGGATAAACATATTCAACATAAACGAATCACTAGAAATCAAAACATGCTCAACATAAACCAACCAACCAACTGGATTTTGCTATCAATTGTTCTTAATCCAGGTATCCTAAACCAAAAGCAAACCAAACAACTAAATAGTTTAACACGAGGTACAAACGAAAACAAGTTTGGAATTGTTCAAGACGTGACAACCACGATCCAAAAAAAGAAACACAACTAAAGAGTTAAATCTTTGGGTCTTTTGCTTCTTTTGGCGGGTTTCTTACTAGTTTCCCGAACAAAGCTTTTGAACTAGGGTCGGTTTCTTCAATTCTATCAAGATTTTGCTCGAATTCCTTCATTTCTTCAAGGGACAAGTACCTCTCCTTCCCGGTACTTGCAACCCAAAATCTTCTTTAACTTGCTGCCGACGCCGCTAGTTTAATATAACAAACACATAATTAGTATACATATATGATTATGTGTATATTAAACGACGAAGCAATTAACAATACTTACAAGCAATCCAACGGTGTTATTTAGTTGGGTCATCGTAGGTGGTGCCTGTGCGGGAGTTGGAACTGGAGGGTTTTTCTGGGGAGGAACTTGGACGTCATCCGGGCGGACGACATAAGGATGTGACCATTCCAGGTACTCTTCCATGTAATCGGCATCAACTTCATCACCGTTTTCAGCAATCTCGAACTTTTCCCACTGACTAAAATCTACCAAACGACGTGGTTCCCTATCCCTCCAATCTGCTGGGTCCGGTTTTGGAGCATACTCTACATGCAACCGATTTGGAGTTGAATAACACCGAGAAAGGTCGAGATCAAAACATTGAAAAGAGGCAAATGCGGAAAAATGCTAATTGCTTATATCCAAGTTGACGCATCACACGCGTAGGATTAGCCATAACGTATCCTTTTGGGTGGAACAACGGCCCATGGTAAAATGCAACGTTACCAAACCTCAAAACCTGCCGATTTCCTCTAGCCTCCTTGTAAGGGTCGAACACAACATCTTTGGTACTCATTGCGTCCAAAGCCAATCTCATATCGATCAGTCGACCCATGTTACCGGGCTTTGGAGTCTTGTTGAACTCGTATCTCTTAGCTAGAGGCGTATCGGGTTCCGGGAAGATCTATGATCTTCAAGGAGGTAGCCTTGAACAAGGTTGGGAAGTGTTCATAAGCCCACACCTATTCCAATGTGAAGCAATAAGTTTTGTTTCTAAGTTCACGATAAGAGTACATATGAACAATATACACAATAACATAAGTTTAAGAACAAATTTACCAGCAAAGAGAGTGAAATTCCCGACAAATTGGTTGGTTTTAGCCTTAGAGGCCCTTCTCATCTCCATCATCAAATGTGCCATTACCGCGGTGCCCCAAGAATATCCATAGACATATTCCAATGGATCCAAGTACTGAAGGTAGTTCGCAGTAACCCTGTTGCCATTGGTGTCAGGGAATACCCTAGTGCCCAAGATGTACAACAAGTAAGCAATGGGCAAAGATAACGAATTTGTTTAGGGTCCCATCCATCCTCCAAACTTCTTTTCTTTGTCTTTTCAAAATTCTTCTTAAGCAGCGTCAACTTGATTGTCTTTGTCTTACCAGACGTGGATTCATAAAAGCTCTCCACAGAAGTTTTGTAGTCCCAACCAAATAGCTTGTTAGTCAGACCGTGCAACTTCGACCATTCTAGTCTAGAGACTCAACTCCTTCTGCAATTGATTTGCCGATAACATTCAAGCCTAGAATGTTCTGAGCATCTTCAGGGATGAAGGTCATCTCCCCAAAAGGGAAGTGCATGGTATCGGTTTCACCATGATACCTTTCGACGAAGCAATTGACAGTGATAGAATCAGGCTTCACATAATTTTCAACCAAAGCATATAGACCAGAATCCTTTACTATTGTTTGGACCTCTTCACATTCCTCGGACAAGTCCCAACCATCCGTGGCTTGGTTTCGGCAAACACGCACAGCCTTCTTATGATCCTACAATTAGGAGAGACAATACAATTAAGAGATTTTACATAAATACACAACAATACATATGTACAAGATAGAAAATGCTTACATAGGTTTTATAGATAGTACGAGCCCACGAGTCCTTGTATCCAAATAGTATTTTCGGTTCCGGAGCTTCGACCCAAATTCTACCACGATCAAGGTCAGGAATCATGTCATCAATGTGAGGAAGGTGAGAACCCTTAACTTTCACTTTGACGTTGCCCTTCCCCTTCTTGCCATTATCTTGTGTTGGTTGTTGACTTGGGCCACCAACTTCGCTTTGGCTTGCTAATTGACTTTCCTCTTCATCTTGCTCATCTTGCTCCTTGTGCTCACGGATTGCAAGTCGACTACGGTCACCACCACTCTCCCAAATTATCCCTCTTGTACCAGCCCCTAAACGAATCTTACGACCTTCATCTTTCCCTCCGGGAGGCGGAGGCGAGGAGTATCAAGACAATCCCTCCTTCTTCTCTTAGTGACAACATCTTTATTTTTTCTTTTGTTGGCTTCCTTTGCTTTTGACCTATATCGTAAGCACACGGAAAGCAATGAATATAAGACAACTCAACTTCAGTTTTAGTACCGGCATTGAATACCTTAAACTAAACCACGCCGGTACAATGTTCCGGCAGTACACATTGACTGTCGATAGTGCCGGTTCCACCTACCGGCATACAAATGAAACCTAAAATCTATGCCGGCATTGTTGACAATGTTCCTGTATGTTTTAAGTCCACTACCGGCATACTCGAATTATTAAAAAACAATGCCGGTACCCACAACCGGCATGTAATGAAACCAAAAATCTATGCCGGTACTGGTGAAAAATTCATAAACTCTCCTGTATGTTTTAAGAGTACTACCGGCATGCTCGAAATATTAGAAACGCATGCCGGTACTCAACACCTGCATGGAATGAATCCAAAAAACAATGCCAGACTTGTTATGCGAATTCTAAACTCTTCGTATGTTTTTAGTCCACTACCAGGCACACACGAATTATTATCAAACACCGCGGTACTACAAACCGCAGACCGTATTCATCCTAGATTGAATGCCGGTAGTGAAAATTCAGTCTCTGGTTATTCTGGGGTTGTAAACCAAGCACTTTATTCATCCTAGATTGAATGTTAGGAACACAAACCTAAGACCTTTGTATTCATACGAATTTCAATCATAGGTACTCTCTGAAACTCAACTGTTCCAGTTAGGATTTCGCGATTCTAACCTAAACCCATTGCCATACATCGAATTAAACACCTACAAAGTAGTTTTAAATGACTTACCTTCTCACAGAAGCCATATATTTGTGTAGTTGATCGTCAGATAACGTTGCTTCTTCGTGTTCTTGCTCTTGAGCAATCTTAGCAAGTCTTTCCGCTTTGTTTTGTTGAGCAATCGATGATGTTGAGTTCGATTGGGCATTTGGTTTCTTTCGTGGAGGCATTGTTAATGATTCGGGTTGGTTAATCGACGAAGAAATTTTTGAATCGACGATTAATCGACGAAGAACGATGAAGAACACTGAAATTTTTTTTTTCAGAAACTAAAGCCCTAACGGTCTTAGATCTTGAATTAGAAATGGGGGATATATGTTTTGGTTTTTGATTTTATTGTTTTAGTAGAGAGGGTATTATGGTATTTTCATAATGTTTTTAATTAACCAAAGGGTATTTTAGTATTTTCATACCCAAAAATCACCCCTTATCAGACACCATGGGTTGGGAGAAGTAATCTATATCCCCCAATTACTTTTTATATCCCCCAATTAAAAGTTCTATTAAAACTTATGAATTTTAAGTTATGAAATTTTGTTTTTGATTGAACTTTTGTGGGATGATTTTTGATGATTTTTCTTTTTTTTTTTTGAGAATATCTCTTGCAACGAAAATGAAGCACACAACCGAAATACTTCTAAAAAGGGGATTGTAAATCTGTTATATGAAATCATACTCAAAATCAAAGAATAAATCAACACTTTCAGTTAAGAGAAGTATGAAAAGTCGGCAAGGTCGACTAATGAAGATCATGCCGGCCAAATGTGGCGGCAAGATCTTCATCGTCGACCTCGCCGGCAAAAAGTGGCCGGCATGATCTTCATCGTCGACCTTGCCGACTTTTGTTTTTTGACATACGGGAGATGACATAAAATTTTATTAGCGTGGCAAGGTATTCAAAAATACCCTTCCGGCTGTTTTTTGGCCAACAAGGTATTCAAAAAATACCCTTCCCATTGTATTTAATGGCAAGGTATTCAAAAATACCCCCGTAAATTTGTTGAAAAATTTCTGATCGCATGCATGGCTTTATGAAAAGTCGGCAAGATATGCATGTTACGACCTTGCCGCCACAAACACGAGAAATCATAATTTTCGATTTCTAACCTAATATAACAATCAAATCACACAACACAATGATGGGTTTGAGTTTAAACATCATTTATAATCTTCTTTTCGCTGGTAGAGTCAACAATATTTTTGGAAAATCAAAGTTGAAGATTTTTATATGGCTTTGGTTGATGGAAGATGAAGATCAAGAAGAAGAGAAGATTTAAGAGTTGGTTAGTTTTTTAATTTTAGGGTTAATGAAATTAAGAAATGGGTTTATTTTTAAAATTTAATTAGTTCAAGGGTATTAAAGTAAAATCACACTTTTTAATAATGACACACCATGTCCCTTGAAATTGGGTATACCCCAATTAATCTGGGTATACCCCAATCTCGCCAGGTTCTAAAAGTCTTTAGAATTCTCTGTTATTGGATTTGGATTTTCAAATCAATGATTTAAGGTTATGGGAGATTTATAGAGACTTTTATGTGAAAATATACCATAAAAGGCATAAACAAAGTCTCTCCAAAATAGGTGATATTTGGAGAGACTTTTGGTCATTTAAAGAAAAAGTAATAGAAAGAAATAATAAAATAATAAGCTATAATGAACTTATGCAAACAAATAAAAAACAACTAATGTTATCTTTCAAAAACTCCACATTGTGTGATATTTCAACCTACGCATCGTGTTTGTGTTTAATTTGGTTTAATTTTTCTGTTGACGAAATACTTACAATTTCTATTAGGCAAGCATAGGGTTGTAATTTTACATTATTTATATTCTTGATTATTTTTCGTATTAAAATCATTGAATTATTTATTATTTTATAAAATAATTTTTGAATTTTTTTCTTATTATTTTATGTATGTGAAGTATACTTTTGATATAATTTTTTGTCTTTGTGGCTCACTGAGATTTCCTAAAAATCTCCAAGAGAGTCCTCCAAAATCAATAAACTCGTAGAGAGTCTCCCTAAATCTCTTACAAAAAAAATTATCTACAAATCTCTACAAATCCCATTTGACTAACCCCCTGTTAAATTCTCAGAAACACCATTTTTTTTTTTTTTTTTTTTTTTTTTTTTTGACAATCAACATATTTCAATTCATTTAAATCAAAACAGTGATTACATGTTGCATACAAAAATAACAAAAATATCAATATATAAGATAATCAAGACCCTAATACAAATAAGGACATCAATTACAAGTAGATCACGAAGAGAAAGAGCAATAAATTGCAAAGATATCCAATTTCTTCTTATGTATTAAGAGAGATGATGGTATATCCGGAAATGATTTCCGGCCATTTAATCAGATTGTAGTCTTCTTCGATAAGAGATGCTCCTTAAACAAGGGAGTGATTTTCCCATGAATTTGTCGATCCTCACAAACACGAATTCATGATTGCAATCGATGTAGTGATGGACCGTCGATGTTTTTGAATCGAGATAAGCAAGCCACGAACCAGTTATTAAAATTTGAAAAACTCGCTCCACAAGGACGAAGAAAGATCTCCAAAAAACGGCGAAGAAATATGTCAAAAGACACCAGAAACAATGAAAAAACATCTTATTCATTACCTACTACCAAAAACTTAGAAAGAAAAAAGAATTCTTGCTTAGATCTGGTCCTTACAAGTAGATCGCGAAGAGAAAGAGCAATAAACTGCAAAGATATCCAATTTTTTCTTATGTATTAGGGAGAGATGATGGTATATCCGGAAATTATTTCCGGCCATTTAATCGGATTGTAGTCTTCTTCGATAAGAGATGCTCCTAAAACAAAGGAGTGATTTTCCCATGAATTTGTCGATCCTCACAAGCAAGGATGCATGATTGAAAGCGATATAGTGATCAACCGTCGATGTTTTTGAATCGAGATACGCGAGACACAAACTAGTCATTAAAATTTGAAGAACTCGCTCCACAACGACGAAGAAAGATCTCCCCAAGACGGCGAAGAAATATGTCAGAAGACACCAGAAACGATGTAAAAACATCTTGTTCATTACCTACTACCAAAAACTTACAAAGAAAAAAGAATTCTTGTTCCAAATCTGAGAAATGCAGCTCAAAGGGTTTTTTTTTTTTTTTTTTTTTTTTGAGAGAGAGAGAAGAGAGATCTCCATGTTGTTGGATTAGGATTTTTTTTTTTTTTTTTTTTTTTTGAAGCATAGATTAGGATTTCATAAGAATCACTTCAACACTCCCGTTATTCGAAGGAGAATTGAAAGCCATTATTTTGTTGTTTTCACCTCTTGCCAAGTTGCACAACCGAAAAGAAATCTCGTTGTTATAAATGGCCTCAAGAGGTGATATTTTAGGAGACTTAAAAATTTGGGAATTCTTTCAGAGTAGGACCAATTTTTGTTTTTTTTCTCTTTTTTTATTTGGGCTGATGAATTAAAAATGGGGCCATTCATAACAAGAGAAGATGTATAGGTATTTCTATTTTTGGGTCCTATAAAGTTACTCAAATAAATAGAATTTAATATTATGCTTTTAAAAAGTGAGAAAATAAATTACTAATTGATTTATTCTAAACAGATTAGATTACTTTTAACTTTAAAATATTAACATTTAATCAAAAGAGAACTAAAGGAATTTACTAGAACATAACTTCCCTGTCTATATGATAAAGTAAGTAAAGTTCTGGGAGATTCGACCCCATCGCATATATATAAGTGCACCATCTCATATTCAAGTGTATAGATTCTAACAAATCTAATCTCAAACAACACCACCGATCTCATTCACACCAAGTTCAGAACCTTTATTTTTTTTTTTTTTTATCATGCAAAATTCAGATTCGAACACATCTCATACAACACCATTCGTACAAAAATTCTTACAGGTGTGAATAGTACAAAAGTGCAGATCCTGCAGGAAATTCGTGCACATCTCCATTCAGTGCGATTAATTGTACAAACAAATTCATGCATCATATCATAACATACACAAACAGCATAATGCTTAAAAAAAAAAAAAAAAAAAAAGACAAACAACCCTCAAGATAAGATCAGAGATTCAAAAGAAACCCATCTCCTGCAGTTTAATTGGAAGTAACCACTGTGGCACACCCATTCATTTGATAATACCGAAAGTGGGTCATTTGTCCAAATATTTTTAAAACCTGGTTCAAATAGATGAGTAAAAATTAGTATGGGTGAAATTGATAAAAAAAAATAGCAAGGATGAAGCTGGATGAATCCCGACTTAAACTTAAAAAATAGCAAGGATGAAACTGGATGCATCCTGATGTAAATTAAAAAAAGAAAAAGTATTTGAAAATAGGTAGGATGAAACTGTATTCATCCTTGTTATTTTTGTATTTTTGTCCATTTAAACAGTATCAAAATTTAGATGTCTTTTTCACCCAGGATTTGTTGATTTTGGTCTTTTTAACCAATTTTGTGTTGATAATAGTGAACCTTTATTGTACAAGTGCAGGAGGCTCGAAACCATCCTCACCAGTGACATTAACACAAACAAATTCATACATCATAAAAGAGTGCAGGGTATTCGAACCCATATTCATTCACTGCCACTAATACAAAAACATTTCATACATCTTTCTCTTTTCGTCCAAATTATATATACGGAATTTTGATTTTGGCTATACCAACTTAGATTGGCAAAATTCCAATTCCAAGGTAATTTTTCACATATTTACCCGTATTTGTGATATGTTGGTTGCATCGAATTTAATTTAACGAGTCGACCTTCAAAAAAAAAAAAAAAAAAAAAAAAAAAGTTTAACGAGTCTTAGGTATTGGTAATAGGATAAGAATAGATTCACTATGAAAATACTTAAATTTTGTAGCATCTATTTCTTTTTTTCTAATCTAAGATATCTGAAAATTTCCTTATATATAACTTGGACGGAGCAAGTACAGGATCGGGGATTCGAAACGAACCTCATGCAGTGTAGTTAGCTTCTTTGTAGTTCTAATTTTTGCTTCTTTGTAAGAGCTCATTGAAGATCACATAGATACCAAAATAAGACGGAAGGTAATATAAAACTGACTGTTTGATTCACGATTCAATATACAATTACTCCCTCCGTCTCTAAAAGACACAAACTTGCCTATCTTTTAGAGACGGAGGGAGTACATCCTTAAAATATAAAAAATCAGTAATAATATCGCGAATCACAATTTCACAACTTGAAATAAGAGTACTTCATCAAGGTAAATTAGTAAGTCATTTGTCTTTCTAATGATAGAATAATAAAAATAGTCAAAGTTGGGCTTTGAACTAAAATTGGATAGCCCCGAATCTTTTTTCGGAAATGATTTACATCCTTCGGGTTGAATTCGCGGGATATCCCACTCTCTCTGTCGAGATATCCCGTGAATTCAACCCTACAAAACCGCCAAATCACTCCCTAACCCTATTCACTCTCTCTGTCGGGATATCCCGCGGATTCAACCCGCTGGATGTCTATCATTCCCCATCTTTTTTTCCTATATATATCATAGTTCTTCATTTTGTTAAGGCCATCAAATTTCTCTTACTCTTTTTTTTTTTAAAAAAAATTCATTCACTTAACATATAGTAGTAAGTTTCTCCTCAACTATGTCGTCCTGGTATGAAAATCCTCAGTTGTTTATGTGTAACGCCACCCATAGAGCCTGCGATGGTTTTAACGTGTATAGGTGTACAAAAGAACTTTCTGGCTCTATTCATGTATCAAATTTAAAACGTATCTGTTCGGGCGTTAAGAAAGGAAGGGATTTTGACGCTTTACTAGCTTATCTAATTAATTTTTACGTTCGCTCTGGTTATACAACATGGAGGATTGTCAACTGCCAAGGTTTGGCCATCATCTGGGAACGATCTACCTGCGGTGAAGTCATCTGTTCCTGGTCACGTGAACCAATGAACTCGCCGTATTATAGTCTACCCGGTATTACTCCTCCGGTTGATGCTGAGAAAGAAGCTCTCAAGAAAAGAGTTTCCGATTTAGAGAAACAAGTTTCAGAATTGACGTCAAAACTGAAAAAGTGTTCCAGTGGATCAGCTGAAGAACCGTGGAAGAAGAGTGGTGATGTTCCTAGGAATTTGGTTCCTTTTGAGGATCTTGACGGGCTAAAAGTTCCCAGGAATACTTCTTTGAAAATCATCAAAGCACCAGGTGCACTGAAATTCATGGAAGATAATACAACGAACGTTCGAGCGAGCCATTTTCAAGGCGGACTATATCTAGCCGCTGTGAACGTTCAAGAGTTGATGACCCCTAACAAAAAGGAAGCCAGATTCGATCCAAGTATATGGGGTGTGTACGAGAACGCAGGAACAGAATATGTAGCCCGGAAGTTTTAGAAGTCGAAGATGTAGATTGGCGCGTACAACGCATGCTAATCTATCTTCTGATCAGCCGGTTGAAGCTAGCTACCGTGTTTGTGTTTGATTTGTTATGTTGTTTTTTTTCTTCATTTTGAGTGTTACTAAAGAGATTATAATGGGTCTCTTGTATAATTATGTGCTTTCTTTTATCTCCTTGTGCCATAGGGTGTGGGGAATTGGAGTTTGTTGAATTAAGAATGTTATATATATATATATCACTATTGCTCTAAGTATTGTGCTTTTGAATAGGATGTTCTAATGTGATTCTCGAAATAGCTAGTTGTTGATGTGAGAAGTCCCCTCGTGATGAAAGTATAGACAATCTAATATAAGCATCTCTCTCCTTTCTCCCACTCTAGTACTGGGCGATTTCCGGCAAGAAAAAACTTTTTCCGGTGTTAGTTTTTCTGCTCAGATCTACTTCTTTTGGAGTAGATCTAAGCAGTATTAGAATTTAGGTTTAGATTTAGGGTTCTATTTACTGTTTTTTTTTAGGATTAGAAGTTAGGGTTTGCAAAATAAAATTGATTTTGCCGTTTTCCGATGAGATCTTCTTCCTGCCTTCCGGCAGTTTGACTGCACCTTCATGGTGTTTCTATCTATGTTTTTCAAAACATTATTTTCTAGCTTTAATAGCTATTCTACTTTGGGTCTCTTGTATAATTATGTGCTTTCTTTTGTCCCCTTGTGCATAGGGTGTGGGCAATCGGAGTTTGTTGAATTAAGAATGAAATATATATATCACTACTGCTCTAAGTATTGTGCTTCTGAATGAGATGTTCAGATGTGTAGCCGGTTGTTGCTGAAAATTCGTCTCGTATCGTCATATCATTTGCAACACCAACTCATAAACTGATACTCCATTCTGGAGGTCATGTGTGATTAATATTTCATCGATAAACATAGACTATATTTTTGTTCCTTACTTTATCATATGTTTTTATTTGGAAACATATGAGCATCCATTTTTGTTCTTTTTCTTTTTTGACAAGACGGAGGATCTATCCTTCTTTTCTTTTATTCACATGATAGAGCATCTACGTGGATCTTAATAGCCAGGAACAGGAATGAGATCGGAAACAGGATTAGTTAAATTCTCAAAAAATAAAATACTAGGAACATGTCGGGAACGTAAATTAGATTTTATAGAAAGATTAATTATACTACTAATTTTCCTATGATATCATTCATTTTTTTTATTTTATTTTTCTCTTGGAGCATTCTGAAGCGGTCTTTTGATTTGTATCCTTTAAACTTGGTGTAGATAAGGAGGGGATGTTGTTGGGCTTGGGCTCTAAATTAGCCCAGAGTGAGAATAAAATGTTTCTAATTAAAAATGAATCGTTTTTTGGGACCATGGTTTTTTCGTGGGGATCATGGTTTTATTTTGGGTAATAAATTAGAAGTAAATCTAGGTCACCCCTTATCTAGATATTTATATTAATACCTAAACTATCCTCCTGATTAATTTTGGGTAATGATTAGTTAGTCTTAATAATAGTTAGTGTAATGATTAGTTAGATGATTAAGTTAAAGATAATTAGTGATTAAAAAATCAGATGGGTTTTTTTTAAAAGAAGTAGAATTATTGAAAGAGTAAAGTTAGAGAAGATGAAGAAGGAAAACATGAAAAACGATGGATTTTACCAACCACAACCGGAGGAAGGGTATTTGGGTACCCAGGTATGCTTCAAACTTAGATAATGTTGGTTGACTTGCTCCAAATTTTCAAAAAACTGTAAATTTTTAGAGTAGATTTGGGCTTGTTCGGTTACCTTATGTGAAGAACAGGTTACCGAACTCATCTGAAAGTTTAGTTCGGTTACTTTTTCCAAATACCCAGGTTACCGAACTCGCTCTTTAATGGAGGTTTTTAGTCGTTCGGTAAACATACATGTTACCGAACTTTGTTATAGGATTTACAAAATAATGTTTGGTTGGTTCGCAAACTTTAACCAACAGCATATCTAACCGAATTCCACATGTATGCAATTAGTCAAGAGTTCGGTTTGTCAAGATTTTTTGCGAACAAACCGAACAGAGTGGGACAAGTTCGGTTAAATTGAAACTCAACATAGTAGGCAAAATAGCAAAGTTCGGTGACATTGGAAATTTTTTTCATTTTGTAATATGGGTAGAGTTCGGTTACTAGATAGTTTAAGAAATTTTTACGAACCATCCGAATAGAATAGGCAAAGTTCGGTTAAATTATAACTCAACATAGTGGGGAAAATAACACAGTTTGGTTACATAGTTTTTTTTTTTTTTTTTTTTTTTTATATATTATGGGTAGAGTTCGGTTACTAACTAGTCTTAGAATTTTTTGGGGACCAACCGAACACAATAAATTCGTGATAACCGAAGTGTTCTTCGTGTTCTTGGTTTCAGAATGTTCGCTTACAAAACTAGTTTTTTTAAAACTATTCCTAACTGAACATGCCACTTTAACTTCCATTTAAACCATATTTTGATGATTTCTACTCAATTTTCCCAATCAAAAAAAGAATTAAAAAGATTGATGGGTTCTTCAATTGAAAAACCTAAGAAACGTCAAGGAAAGAGAGAAGAAGAAGAGGATAATTTTTTTTTTCAAAACTAAAAAATTTCGATTCCCCTTCTGTTTTTGTTTTTGATTTTGATTTTGGTTTTGGTTAATAGAATCATTTTGATTAGATATATATAGTTATTAGGTTAGTTTTAATTTAAATTAAAGTAAAGGGTAAATGTGTATTTACCTAACTTTAGGACACACCTTATAAGTATAGGGAGGTTGGCCTAATAAGACCATGATCCCAACAAAAAATGGTCCCTAAAAAATGGTTCTAACCCGAACTAAACATTTTGAAAACCCTAGGGTTTCAATACTTAAACAACATTCTTTTGGCGCATCCATCTTTCTTCTTCTCTTTTTTCTTTGTACTTTTTTTTTCTAGTTTCTTCTTCTTCCATTTCTTTTCTCCTTTTTCCTTTTTCCCAATCTTTTCCTCTTCCTTTTTGCCGTTCTTTTTATATGTAATTGTATTGAGACGTTTCTTACCATACGGGAGCTAGTTTCTCTGGCGTTAGGAACGCGCTCCAATCACAAATTTCAGTAAAAAATCGCGATTTTCAGTGAGATTCGTGATGTGTTTGAACGTTCCTGGCTACTAAGATCTGGATACAAAGACGACTTGCCTGGTTACTGGTCACACCTTTTTTTTTTCCTTACATTTTCCTTAAAAAACAACTTATATGTTCCGAAGGGCTTAACCCGTGCCGTAATGGCGTGTACCACTACAAGAAAAGTCGCTTTTAGTGGCAAAACATTGTGTCGCGAAAACCAATTTGTTCGTTGCAAAAAAAATTCAGCGGCTCAAAATATTTCGTCACCTATAGCGAGTCGTTGAAAGTCTTCTGTGACGTCCTTAAGAAATCGTCACCGAAATTTTTAATTAGATACATAAATCTTTTTCCCACCAAAACTATCTTTCCGTGAGCAAATAAAATTGACATTGTTTACTAATTTTGTGATGAAGAATTTTTTCACTCTTGGTAGTTTCGGCGAGGAAAATATTTTATCACTTAAAATAGCGAAATTTGTTCGTCTCAAAATATACTTATAGCGAAGAAAAATATTTGTCACATAAAATAATTTTAGTCAGAAATTTATTTGTCTCGAGAATAGATTTATCGTGAGGAAACAAACTCTTCACCTAAAATAGTTTTAGCAGCGAAATTTGTTCGTCTCTAAATGCATTTATAGTGAAGAAACAAAATCGTCACCTAAATAGTTTTTGCAGCGAAATATGTTCATCTCTGAAAAATTATAGTTTAGCAGCGAAGTAATTTTCGTTTCAGAAGAAAAATCAATGACAAAAGCAAGTCTTCTCTAAGATTAGGTATTTTGACAAATTAGAATTATCTCTATATGGTCGTTTCAATAATGAATAGCATTGTCTCCAAAACAAATTTGTTGTCGAGTATTGTCGTCTCCAAACTACTATAACGACGAAATCAACTATCTCAAAAAACTATTACAGACACAACACCACCCTCACAATAACTATTCTCTGACCAAATAGTTTATCCCAGATTATTTTCTCGACATGCCAAATTCATCACCAAAATTTCTGTACTGACTAGCCTAGATTATCACTAATCATTGTCAATAGATTTATTACCCATAACATAAATATAAATTAATAAACATTTAAATAGATAATACTAGTTGATTAAAAATAATTAGCCATTTACTAAATTATTATGAAAATATCCAATCTGGAAAACAAATTTTCTTTCTTGTGCAGATTTACATCATCTGGAGATGGAATTCTATGTAGCAACAGGTGCTTCCTCATTAAAATGAATAGTAGTTGTAGCACGTTATCGTCTTCGCTTATTCTTCAAATTACTTCAGAGTTAGTGGGTGTTGTAGCTCCCTTTTGGAAGCCTTTCTGCAACAGCTCATTGATCTTATCTTGTATAATTAATGTAAATAACATTAGTATAAGAAAGGAGTGAAACTAGGGATTACAGCAATGCGTTGAAGGTACTGAGTCAAAAAATTTCCTGTATGGTAAGCAAAAGTGAAAACAAGTGATCAAAGTTTTGCATGAAGATGCAACACTAATGGTTGGTGCGACACCACATAACTCACATGAGAAACCATAAAATTAACAATGAAAACCCGGTAACCCATAATCAAACAAGTATTTCAGAAGCCAAAGAGTATATTTGGATTATATAGATAATATTATTACCTAAGCAACATCAGTAGATTTTAATACTTTTGGCAAAGATCTCGTCTTCCTCCATAACATTTAGTATCCATACTTAAAATCAATTCAAAGATTCCCAATCTGTAAAACCAAAAAAAAAAAAAAAAACTCAGAAATGTTTAGATTTTAATAGCAGCAACATGGAAACAGAGAGATATGGTAGACACCTATTAATTCGAGCAATAGAGTACAAAATTAGTACACTTTGAGCTCCTAAAAGTCCCAAGATCCTGTTTTGTAACCGAAGAGTGTATTTCCCAATCTTGGTTAACAAAGGGAGTCTAAACAAACACTGAATCCAACCGATTAGGTTCAAGCATTACCTGAACCCACCATTCTTAAATTCCACCACTGATTTACTCAACCTAACAGACAAAGAAAATCAAAACAAAGCTCAATTATCACATTCTCATCGATTTCAGTAATAGCGGATATTAAATTTATATCATGTTCAACAATAGTGAGAACAACTCATAAAGATTCAGCTTTAAATTGCGAATTGACCGAACGATTGAAAGCGAAGGAACGGACCGTGTGGAATACAATACATGTGAATTCACGATGATTAGTTAATTTATCACAGATGAGTTTCAGGTATTGGTTTTGATTTTGATTTTCTAGGGTTTGTTAAAGTTTTTGATGTAATAGAGATGACGATGATAATGATCAAGATGATTATGGAATATAGTGAAACTCTTGATTGTCATAGAAATAGGGTTAAGAGTATTACATTAGATTAGGGATATAAAGAATAGATCGAAGCAGTACCTCCATGGTAGCGGAGCAAGAAATCTTAGGTTAGAGAAACAAAACCCCACAACATCGTTTACGGACTACCTCCATGGTCTGATTATTATTGTTCCTGTAACTTATTTGGAAAAGAGGAGGAAGGGGAGGGGGCGGATTGGGAGATAAAAGCGTAAAGTAGGGTTTTAATCTTGATAGATAGATATCCGACACATCCAAGTGAAGCCAATCGGGGCCTGGGGGGTTCGTATTTTATGATCCGATCTTCTAATCTTACGGACCATGTTGATGGTCAAGTACACGAGGTATTCAATTTTATGATACCAAATCTCACCGTCTACGGATCTTAATTTTAACGTTTGAAATTTAGTTGATTTTGGACGATTGATTTTCAAAGTAGTAGATGACGGAGTTGTACATTTCGGGAATATGTTTTTTTTTTTTTTTTTTTTTTTTTTTGGGGAACGTAGATCTTGCTAAGACAAATATATCCTCAAAATGCTTGCTTCAAATGTTTACCATTTAGATTTTGTAAAAAATATTAGCACCAAATTTGTGAGATAGTGTAAAAATAAGAGTGTGAAGGAATCTTCCCTCAAAACAAAATAACTACTTTTTTTCTACTTGTATTATGCTAATTTATGCTCAAACATTTGTGGTAATTTATTGGATTGCATTCTTGTACATCGTCGTAAATACAATTTTTGTATTACGATGGAAGATATTTTTATTATATTTAGAAATTAAATCACGAGGTAACTGTTAGATTTCTTAGAAAGCTACTTGTCACAAACTAAATTTCGACTGTAAATGTATTATCTTGAAGCCAATAGGGAATTTTTAGGTCACGAGATCCCAAATTAGATTGTCATGCCCAAAAGTTTACTCATTGTAAGTTCAAAATAAATGTAGGTTAGAAATTTTATATCCGTTGGATGTCTTTGTCTGAGATGAGATTCAGATGGTCGGATGCAACATTTATCTCTCAAAATATTATTTGATCATCCAAGGCTCAAAAACCCTTTTTTTTTGTATTAAAGATTCTTTTACTTTATTTGTAATAAATCAAACCAAAACAACCTAAGCTCAATCGAGCTTGGATTAGTATACAATACTTGTACGATCGTATCATAATCCGTGAACAAACCCTAGCTTTCTAATACTAATTCATGGTACCGAATAAAACAAAGTTTATAAATGCGTGTTACCTGCTTTACTTGATAAAGAATTCTTATATGATTTTAAATTTTTCTTCAAATATAACGTTTTGAACCGCCTCTGGCTTCTACCAGCATACAAAATGACGGAGGGAATGACATGATTAGTAGAAAATTTCCTACAAACATACAAACAAGTGTTGGATTTGTACAAACAATAATGTAAATAATCTGCAAAAGACACAAATTTACCTTTAAAAAATTTCTATTAATTTTTTTTTCTTTTTTTGCTAAATCACAAATTTTTATTAAAGAGAATAACTAAAAAGGATTACAATGGTTTAAAAGGAACAAAGAAGGAGAAACCAAAAATCAGCAAGAAAACAAAACCAAAGTTTAAACTAGCAAAACCTATAATACTTTGTTCCTGGCATTTCTAGCTGGATTAAGAAAGATGGCCTTCCTTCATGAATCTCCACTTCTCCCAGATTGAGTGTTGCACCTTTTTTAGCCAAATCATCTGCAGAGAAATTGACTTCTCTGTAGCAATGAATGTATAATATTTCATTTATAGACCTGCAAGCTTTTTCCCATCTAGTTTGAACAAACCAGGGGATATTTCTTTTCTTGAAATCTTCCACTGCTGCTTTCGAATCAGAGCTAATGATAATTTTATTACAGTGTAGTCTCACTGCCCATTCAATTGCCCACACTACAACCATGACCTCTGCAATGCAATTGGTAGCAATGCATATACCACCTGAAATAGTCCCCAACACCTGACAATTATGATTCCTTGCAACGATGCCAAAACCTGCATCCCCTAGATTGCCAAATGTTGCTCCATCACAACAAAACTTACATACCCTTCTGCAGGTGCATTCCATTGACATCCACAATTGATGTGAATTTAGAGAAAATGTTTCTAATGTTGAAGAAGTTCAAAACATTTGTACCATAATTTTGGTTCCATTTGGTCCCCTTCATTCTATAACTACCTTCAAAAACCAGAGTCATAATTCTACATTTGAACTGAAGATCATTAGGCTGAGAGTTTTCAAACATTACCTTGTTCTTCTGGAACCAAAGTTCTCTAATTGTAGCATAAGCAGCAATGGCCCATATTTATTGTATTATAGTACTTTTGTGCCTTGCAATTGTAAGAATATCATCAAAAGAAGTTGGACTTTTAAAGTGGAAGGTAATACAGAGCCATCTCCAGATTCTTGTGCTGAAGTTACAAGACCACAAAAGAGGATCCATGGAATCTTGATGAGCTTTACATATACAACATCTTGAGGCTATGGAAAAACCTTGATTCACATTCTTTATATCATCCACATAAACACCTTGTCTGATTTTCCATACATTACTTGCAATAGTAGGATGCAAAATAGATTTCCAAAGTTGTGATGGCAATTGTAAAAGAGGTTATTTATTCCTTATAGTGTTAACATCAGAGGATGTTAAAAATTTACCTTTAAGATCACCACTCCACATAATAATATCAATTCCACCACTCACTTCAAGAAGCAAGGCAAGTAGATTATCTTGAATTTCTTGTGGGATCATCCAGGTATGCTGAATTTATAAATCTTTAACTTTCATACTCAAGTTAGCCTTGACATAATCTGTATAGCCCACAATTTCAATTAAAGGTTGATCTCCAATCCACACATCAAACCATACAGATATTTTCTCCCCATTCCCTATATTCCATCGAATGTCATCTTTCAATTGCTACCATGCCCACTTCAGTCCAGACCATACTGAAGAATACTTCCATTTAGTGCACCATTGACCATTCTTGTCTTTGTATTTGACAACAAAAAACCTTGACCACTCATCCTCTGAGGTATGCATTTTCCACATTATCTTCATTAATAAGGCCTTATTAACCACTTCAAGTCTTCTAATTACCAACCCACCTTCATTAATAGGAGCGCAAACTTTATTCCAAGCTAAAATGTCATATTTTCTAGTTTCACAATCCCCTGACCATAGAAAATTTCTCATAATCCTTTCACATATTTTAATTATTGACTTTGGCCATTTATAGACTGCCATTGAATATAGAGGATAACTAGAAAGAACAGACTTGATTAAAATCAATCTGTCATGAAATGACAATAATTTCCATTTCCATCTTGTTAATGTCATCTGCATCATTTCAACTATTGGCCACAAAATAGATGATTTAACTCTGCCAGGCATGAGAATAATGCCTAAATATTTATCAGGAAAATATGTAAGCTCCATATGTAATAATTCAGAAATTTGCATTCTTCTTTGAGGTGTGCAACCATCTACAAAGCACTTGCTTTTACTTCTATTTATGATTCTGGCCTGAACAATCTTGATACTGTTGTAGTAATTGAAATAAACTCTCTAGTCTTTTTTTAGAACCATTTGAGAAGATGAAAACATCATCAGCAAACATCAAATGAGTAGGGTATATTCCTTTTCTGTTTACCATAGGTTGTAGTTTACCTGAATGAACCAAATTAGTTATCCCCCTACTTAAAACCTCTTCCATTATGATAAACAGGATTGGAGATAGTGGATCTCCTTGCTTTAATCCTCTACCCATAGAGAAGAAACCTTTGGGTCCACCATTGACCATTACAGAAACTCTTGCCGATGCAAATAATATTTGTAACCACTGGCACCAATCTGATGAGAAACCAAACTGCTGAAGTACTTGAAATAAAAAATTCTAATTTACTGAATCATATGCCTGAGAAATGTCTAATTTTAATCCAACATTACCACCCCTCCTTTTAGATTTCATTTCATTAACAAGTTTAAGCCATAAGAATCATTCATGAATAATCCTTCCTTTGACATATGCAACTTGCTGTGGGGATATTAGTTTTGTGATTAACTGTCCCAGTCTAGATGTAATAATTTTTGTGAAAACTTTAAAGCTCACATTACTTAAACCTATGGGTCTGAATTGGCTAGAATATTTAGAACCTTGTATTTTAGGCAGAAGTACTAAGAAGTTGGAGTTTAGACCCTTAGGAATGAACTTTCTTTTCAGCAGAATTGAATAGCACAATTCAAATCATGTTGAATAATACTCCAGCATGCTCTATGTTGAATAATACTCCAGCATGCACAATTCAAATCATGTTGAATAATACTCCAGGAGCACTTTCAGCATCAATGTCAAAAATTGCTTGTTTAATTTCTTCAATAAAGAGGCAAGCCATATAACATTTTCGATCATCTTTAGTTATAAGTTTAGGAATAACATCAAAAAGAGAAGTATCCACCTTTGGTTTCTTAATCTTTGAAATTTCGCTCAAAAAATTGACAAGAAGATTTGCAATCTTTTCTTGATCTGTGATTATATTTCCATTTTCATCTTCTATTTTAGTAATAAGATTATGAGAATGCCTAACCTTGAGATTAGTATGAAAAAATTGAGTATTACCAGAACCTTCTTTAACCCACTTTATTCTTGATTTTTGCCTCATCATGGTACTATATTGAACTTCTCTTGAGTTATACTCATTTTGTGCTTGCACCAATTCATTCAAAGCAATTGTATTGTGTGGATCATTATCTGAGATGAGCATCTTGTTCTTGACATTTTCCTCAGCTTCCTTAATTTTTTGTTGGACATCTCCAAACACACTCCAGTTTCATTCCTTTAAAATTTGCTTAAGTCTTTTAAGTTTATGCATAAATACAAAAGTTGGATCCCGATAATGGTAATGCCCAATTAGGCGCAACTAATTGAAGAAATCCTGGATGATCAAGCCACATCTTATGAAATCTCAAGGAACATTTTTGGCTTAGGTATGTTAGCACATCCACCAAATAATGGAGAGTGATCCTGAAACAATCCTTAAACCCACTTTATATCCCCAATCATGAAATTTATCCAACCATTCAGTTGAAGAAAGCTCTATCAAGATGACATAGAATCCTTTTATCTCCATATTGACAATTGGACCAAGAAAAATCTAATCCAGTTTTTGGAGGTTGAATTAGTTGACACTGATCTAAACATTCATTAAAATCTAACATTGATCTTCTAGAAGGAGATCTGCCTCCCACTTTTTCTTCAATTGAAAGAACTGCATTGAAGTCACCCAACACAATCCAAGGCTTTTTAAACTCACTAATCATCTGCATTTCAGACCAAAGAAATCGTCTTTGCACCATATTGACATTAGCATGTACCCCGAGATACCATAACTTCACCTACTTCGACTGTGATCATCGACTTGTAATAGATACAACTGAAGGAACTGAAATAGAATTATTCCAAAATAACCAAATACTACCCTTGTGATGAGAAGAAGAATTATGAATTGCCATGTATGGCATCCCAGGCAGATTCAATATGTTACAAAAAGAAGGAGTACAATGAACATGAGGTTCTGCAATCCAAACTAAAGAAGCAGAAATTGATTGACTAAAGATCTAAGTTTCTGTTGGGCCCTAGTTCTTCTAAGGCCCCTTAGATTCCAAAAGAGGATTTTCATGTTGGAGAATTGGAGTTTTTTGGACCCCCCTTACCAACATTTTTCCTAAAGTTGTATTTATTTTGAACTTTAAAATTATTGCCATTACCTTGCTTAGTAGAAGGAGCTGCCACATTCCTAAGACTAGTATCATTCTTATCAGGTGGAGCATTTGCCTTAGCTTTATTTTTTGCAGTAGAAGTAGAAGCAATAGAAGACCAGGAAGTAAAAGCAACATGTTCGAGGTAACCTTTCTGGTGAGAATCAACAAATTTAACTACACTGCTTTTCTAGTTCGAGTAGCAATTATTTGAATTAATTTACGTGGAGCTAATTCAACCATAATTTCTTCATCAACATCAGTAACAACTTCCTCCCCGTTGTTCAAGTGCACTAAATCTTCCACCTACTAGAGGTATGGATTCTGGAGTTCTTATTAATTGTTGTGGAGAATTAACACTACTAATAATTGAATCAACTTCAGCTGGTTTTGCACAAGGTGTAGCAACTATTACAACTTCTTTTTCAGCTTCAACTTCTGATCTATCACATATATCAAGAGGAATATGATTACTTGCAGGAGCCTGAACTGGTCTTTGCTGAGACTTACTAACATTTGATTGTTTTTTATTTTTTTCCACTCTACATTCAATAGTAAGGTGACCAACAATCCGACAAGAGTGACAAAACTTTGGACAATCTGGAATTGATATATTCTTAAAAAATCCTCCATATTTTGTATTAATCCAGATTTTACTAGGAATATCTTGAGAAAAATCAACCTCCACAAGAACATTTGCATAATAACCCACTTCACATCGTTCAGTAGCAGCATCAATTTTAATTGGAGTACCAATTTCATCACAAATCTTAAATAAAATCTTTTCTTTCCAGAATTCCAAACCTAATCCAGGCAATCTAACCCAAACTGCAGCTTTTAAGGTTCTTTGATACTCTGGACGAAAATTAGATACCCAATTTCTGATTCTTAATACATGATTTTGAACTTCCCACAATCCAGTTTTGATATAACGACGATCTACTTCATTATCAAGCTTAATAGTGAAAAAAAACCTTTTCCCAATGGAATAAGCTTACAATTACCAACCAACTTCCATTGATTTCTCAATATAACAACAACATCAACAAACTTGATTTTCTGTAATTCTAATCTACCTATTAATGAAAATTTCCAAAGATTTAAACCCTCTTCAAAAAAATCATCAGGCAAATTAATCGAAGGAACTTTTTTCACAACTTCATTACTACCAGTTTCAGACATATTGATGTTAGATTTAGGACTATTATCCATCAATCCAACCATCTAATTATCAGTAATCATTGAAATAGTAATAGATTGAATGAATTTAAAAAAAATTACCTGAATCAATGAAGACAGTGAGCGTTGAAAAAGAGATTCGTGAAGAATATTTTTTTTACCTATTAATGAATTTAAGATAATTTACTTATCTTATTTTATTTATTTTTTGATGGAAAAGTTGAAATTAATTAGCTAAACAGTGTAGTACAACATGCATACAATTTTGTTTTTATCAATAGGAAAGGACACTTGATTTCAGAACTTTTCGTTGCAAATGGGATGACAAATGTTGAAGACCTTTTGTTTTTGCTTCCTTAGCTATGTAATCCCCTGCTCAGTTATGTTTTTTTTTTTTTCTGCTGTGCTTAACCTCGGCTTGGGTAATTTTCCCAATATCGTGGTGGCTTCCTGCGTAGTATTTTCCACCGTCCAAGAAATTTCAGTGCCTGCCTTAATACAAATTTATCAAGTATAGTATGATTTTTATGATCATATCCCCGAAGGAACCTAATCATTATAAATTCATGAAAATCGTGACTTAAGAAATTCTACTTGCTGAAAAAATTGGAGCAAATGCAGAGTGATTCGAACCCATTTCTACAAGTGCAAATCCATTTTTCACCTTCCCTGTCTATATGATAAAGTAAGTAAAGTTCTGGGAGATTCGACCCCATCGCATATATATAAGTGCACCATCTCATATTCAAGTGTATAGATTCTAACAAATCTAATCTCAAACAACACCACCGATCTCATTCACACCAAGTTCAGAACCTTTATTTTTTTTTTTTTTTATCATGCAAAATTCAGATTCGAACACATCTCATACAACACCATTCGTACAAAAATTCTTACAGGTGTGAATAATACAAAAGTGCAGATCCTGCAGGAAATTCGAACACATCTCCATTCAGTGCGATTAATTGTAAAAACAAATTCATGCATCATATCATAACATACACAAACACAGAGATTGGAAAAGACAAGCAACCCTCAAGATAAGATCAGATATTCAAAAGAAACCCATCTCCTGCAGTTTAATTGGAAAGTAACCACTGTGGCACACCCATTCATTTGATAATACGGTAAATGGGTCATTTGTCCAAATATTTTTAAAACCTGGTTCAAATAGACGAGTAAAAATTAGTATGGGTGAAATGGACAAAAAAAATAGCAAGGATGAAACTTGATTCATCTTGACTTAAACTTTAAAAATAGCAAAGATGAAACTGGATGCATCTTGATGTAAATTAAAAAAAAAAAAAAAAAGTATTTGAAAATGGGTAGGATGAAACTGTATTCATCCTGCCTATTTTTGTATTTTTGTCAATTTAAACAATATCAAAATCTAGATATCTTTTTCACCCAAAATTTGTTGATTTTTGTCTTTTTAACCAATTTTGTGTTGATAATAGTGAACCTTTACTGTACAAGTGCAGGAGGCTCGAAACCATCCTCACCAGTGACATTAACACAAACAAATTCATATATCATAATAGAGTGCAGGGTATTCGAACCCATATTCATTCACTGCCACTAATACAAAAAAATAATAATTCATACATCTTTCTCTTTTCGTCCAAATTATATATACGGAATTTTTCTAATCTAAGATATCTGAAAATTTCCCTATATATAACTTGGACGGAGCAAGTACATGATCCGGGATTCGAAACGCACCTCATGCAGTGTAGTTAGCTTTTTTGTAGATTGAAGATCCCATAGATACCAACATATAAAACGGACTGTTCGATTCACGATTCAATATACAATTACATCCTTAAAATATAAAAAAATCAGTCATAGTATCGCGAATCACAATTTCACAACTTGAAATAAGAGTACTTCATCAAGGTAAATTAGTAAGTCATTTGTCTTTCTAATGATAGAATAATAAAAATAGTCAAAGTTGGGCTTTGAACTAAAATCTGATAGTCCCGAATCTTTTTCGGAAATGATTTACATCCCGACAGAGAGAGTGGGTCCCACCCAAAAATCCACCCCCTACAAAACCGCCAAATCACTCCCTAACCTTATTCACTCTTTTTGTCCGGATATCCCGCGGGATTTTTGTTAAAGGGAGAACAAAATGTGATCCGAGGAGAGCGAAAATCGTAGTCGACTCGCTAACTAGGACGAACTCGATGTAATTTTTTAACTTGGACTAAGATACCCTAATCTATCACACTCATCCTCCCTCACGTTCAAGTAAATCTCTTTTCATTATCATCGATTGGATTATCTGAATCGGACAAGTAAAAGTGTGGACAAGTAAAAGTGTTCATCTGATCTAATAATTTAATCATATGTAATGAAAAAAAAAAAAAAAAAAAAAAGAATAATAATGAGAGAGAAAAAAATCAGTGATTATTCTTGATCTGACTACTGAGATGAGAAGTTGTTACATGTTTGCACTCAAAGATTTCGTGAGTTGAAAATGGTAAAGTGCCCTTGCTGTTGACATTAAAGACCAGCGATGATTGCTTGTTATTAGTTAAGCAGAGAATCATCAAATTTAGTTTTGTTTTTTTTTGTTTGAGTTCCAGTTTGATTTCATCAATTGAACCCGATGATTAATTTGTTTTACGACTATTATCTCTAACAAAACATTACAAAATTGGTTTTTCTAGGGTTTCTAAGTTTTGTTCGACCAGTGAGGAAGATGGTATGATTTACCGAGGAATACGTGCGGTAAATATAAGTGTTTTAGTCCGAGATTGGAAATTTTACCGAGTTGGAACTAGTTAACGAGTCGACTACGATTTTTGTAGTCCTCGGATCACATTTTGCTCTCCCTTTAATAAAAATCATCCCGCGGATTCAACCCGCGGGATGTCTATCATTCCCCATCTTTTTTTCCTATATATATCATAGTTCTTCATTTTGTTAAGGCCATCAAATTTCTCTTACTCTTTTTTTTAAAAAAATTCATTCACTTAACATATAGTAGTAAGTTTCTCCTCAACTATGTCGTCCTGGTATGAAAATCCTCAGTTGTTTATGTGTAATGCCACCCATAGAACGTGCGATGGTTTTAACGTGTATAGGTGTACAAAAGAACTTTCTGGCTCTATTCATGTATCAAATTTAAAACGTATCTGTTCGGGCGTTAAGAAAGGAAGGGATTTTGACGCTTTACTAGCTTATCTAATTAATTTTTACGTTCGCTCTGGTTATACAACATGGAGGATTGTCAACTGCCAAGGTTTGGCCATCATCTGGGAACGATCTACCTGCGGTGAAGTCATCTGTTCCTGGTCACGTGAACCAATGAACTCGCCTTATTATAGTCTACCCGGTATTACTCCTCCGGTTGATGCTGAGAAAGAAGCTCTCAAGAAAAGAGTTTCTGATTTGGAGAAACAAGTTTCAGAATTGACGTCAAAACTGAAAAAGTGTTCCAGTGGATTAGCTGAAGAACCGTGGAAGAAGAGTGGTGATGTTCCTAGGAATTTGGTTCCTTTTGAGGATCTTGATGGGCTAAAAATTCCCAGGAATACTTCTTTGAAAATCATCAAAGCACCAGGTGCACTGAAATTCGTTGAAGATAATACAACGAACGTTCGAGCGAGCCATTTTCAAGGCGGACTATATCTAGCCGCTGTGAACGTTCAAGAGTTGATGACCCCTAACAAAAAGGAAGCCAGATTCGATCCAAGTATATGGGGTGTGTACGAGAACGCAGGAACAGAATATGTAGCCCGGAAGTTTTAGAAGTCGAAGATGTAGATTGGCGCGTACAACGCATGCTAATCTATCTTCTGATCAGCCGGTTGAAGCTACCGTGTTTGTGTTTTATTTTTTTTTTTTTTTTTTTTTTTCATTTTGAGTGGTACTAAAGAGATTATAATGGGTCTCTTGTATAAATATGTGCTTTCATTTTGGAGTTTGTTTATATATATATATATATATATCACTATTGCTCCAAGTATTGTGCTTCTGAATGGGATGTTCTAATGTGATTCTCGAAATAGCTAGTTGTTGATTGGCGCGTACAACGCATGCTAATCTATCTTCTGATCAGCCGGTTGAAGCTAGCTACCGTGTTTGTGTTTGATTTGTTATGTTGTTTTTTTTCTTCATTTTGAGTGGTACTAAAGAGATTATAATGGGTCTCTTGTATAATTATGTGCTTTCTTTTATCTCCTTGTGCCATAGGGTGTGGGGAATTATAGTTTGTTGAATTAAGAATGATATATATATATATATATATATATATCACTACTACTCTAAGTATTGTGCTTCTGAATGGGATGTTCTAATGTGATTCTCGAAATAGCTAGTTGTTGATGTGAGAAGTACCCTCGTGATGAAAGTATAGACAATCTAATATAAGCTTCTCTCTCCTTTCTCCCACTCTAGTACAGGGCGATTTCCGGCAAGAAAAAACTTTTTCCGGCGTTAGTTTTTCTACTCAGATCTATTTCTTTTGGAGTAGATCGGAGCAGAGTTTAGGTTTAGATTTAGGGTTATATTTACTGTTTTCTTAGGCTAGCCCCAATCGTGGTCCAAGATTCAAGCAGAAACTTGGATCCACGTCACCCAACCAGCTCGCCTAGGCGTAACGGGGATCCAAGTTTCGTAGCTAATACGCAGTTTGAACCTGCGTGGCACGCAGTTAGAAACTGCGTTTCATTGGGTAAATCAAAAGCGCAGTTTCTAACTGCGTATTGACCTTGTTGACTGGTCAATACGCAGTTAGAAACTGCGTTTCATTTAAACACCAAAAACATCCAGGACTCGCCCCTTCCTGCATCTGTTCTTCATTTTTTTCTCTTTGGTTCTTCAAAAATAAAACCCTGAAACCTGATTTCACCCATGTTCAACCTTAATCATACCTTTCTCTTTGAAGTTTTTGCACAGTACGTTGATGTTGTTATCATCTTTGGACTTGATTGCATCTTCTAACCACTGAGCTTCTTCACGACAATTATCGAACTGCATCGAAGGTACCTACTTTTTCCGTGTTCCGCTTCTAATAACAATTTGATTCCCAGGACAACCTCTCTGCGGGCACTTGGAATACATCCAAGGGCATTGCATGGCCGAATGGTCATCAACGAAACAGAGCGGACAAATTTGGTTTGCTTCTACACACACAATTTGTTTTCCCTTGCGATTAGAATTCATTTTTATCCGGATAAATTTGAACAAGCTTTTTATGTTTGATGGCGTGTTTCTTTGAGTGTATTCATAGGAAGAAATAATTATTATTTATAAAGGAAATCCCCCTTAAAAAATCTGGTCGTTACGATTGTGTTGATAAGGATAACAAGATTTTTATCAAATCTGGTTATCAAAAAAAAGATTCTGGATGACTTAATGGCAAAGCGCATGACTGAGTAGTACGAAAGTGCTTTTATCTACATAATGGGCTATGTTCAACCAGAGTTCTATTTGAGATAGTATACGAAAAATACTCAAATTTAACATTACAGTGTAAACCGGGTGTAGGAAAAAAAGGTCAAACAAATATTGAACCGCCACGCAGTTCGTAACTGCGTCTAAGCAATACGCAGATTCAATAAGCGTGCGACGCAGGTTGAAACTGCGTCCGGAAGAATATTCCCTGAATTTTTTTCCATACGCAGGTTGTAAGCTGCGTTTTTGCCTTTTTCCACACGTTAGTTTGAAGCTGCGTACCTTGCTTAGATCCAACTTGGATCCAAGCGTAACGCAGACACTTCCTACGGATTACACACACTATTCACGGATAAACGCAGGTTCCACAGTGACCAATCTTGGATCTTTGACATGATTGGGGCTAGCCTTAGGATTAGAAGTTAGGGTTTGCAAAAAAAAAAAAATTGATTTTGCCGTTTTCGATGAGATCTTCTTGCCTTCCGGCAGTTTGACTGCACCTTCATGGTGTTTCTATCTATGTTTTTCAAAACTTTATTTTCTAGCTTTAATAGCTATTCTACTTTGGGTCTCTTGTATAATTATGTGCTTTCTTTTGTCCCCTTGTGCATAGGGTGTGGGGAATCGGAGTTTGTTGAATTAAGAATGAAATATATATATATCACTACTGCTCTAAGTATTGTGCTTCTGAATGGGATGTTCTAATGTGTAGCCGGTTGTTGCTGAAAATTCGTCTCGTATCGTCATATCATTTTGAGTGAGGAAGAAAAAAAAAATCGTCATATCATTTGCAACACCAACTCATAAACTGATACTCCATTCTGGAGGTCATGTGTGATTAATATTTCATCGATAAACATAGACTATATTTTTGTTCCTTACTTTATCGTATGTTTTTATTTGGAAACATATGAGCATCCATTTTTGTTCTTTTTCTTTTCTTGACAAGACGGAGGATCTATCCTTCTTTTCTTTTATTCACATGATAGAGCATCTACGTGGATCTTAATAGCCAGGAACAAGAATGAGATCGGAAACAGGATTAGTTAAATTCTCAAAAAATAAAATACTAGGAACATGTCGGGAACGTAAATTAGATTTTATAGAAAGATTAATTATACTACTAATTTTCCTATGATATCATTCATTTTTTTTATTTTATTTTTCTCTTCGAGCATTCTGAAGCGGTCTTGTGATTTGTATCCTTTAAACTTGGTGTAGATAAGGAGGGGATGTTGTTGGGTTTGGGCTCTAAATTAGCCCAGAGTGAAAATAAAATGTTTCTAATTAAAAATGAATCGTTTTTTGGGACCATGGTTTTTTTGTGGGGATCATGGTTTTATTTTGGGTAATAAATTAGAAGTAAATCTAGGTCACCCCTTATCTAGATTTTTATATTAATACCTAAATTACCCTCATGATTAATTTTGGGTAATGATTAGTTAGTCTTAATAATAGTTAGTGTAATGATTAGTTAGATGATTAAGTTAAAGATAATTAGTGATTAAAAAATCAGATGGGTTTTTTTTAAAAGAAGTAGAATTATTGAGAGAGTAAAGTTAGAGAAGATGAAGAAGGAAAACATGAAAAATGATGGATTTTACCAACCACAACCGGAGGAAGGGTATTTGGGTACCCAGGTATGCTTCAAACTTAGATAATGTTGGTTGACTTGCTCCAAATTTTCAAAAAATTGTAAATTTTTAGAGTAGATTTGGGCTTGTTCGGTTAACTTATGTGAAGAACAGGTTACCGAACTCATCTGAAAGTGTAGTTCGGTTACTTTTTCCAAACACGCAGGTTACCGAACTCGCTCTTTAATGGAGGTTTTTAGTCGTTCGGTAAACGTACATGTTACCGAACTTTGTTTATAGGATTTACAGAATAATGTTTGGTTGGTTCGCAAACTTTAACCCAACAGCATATCTAACCGAATTCCACATGTATGCAATAGTGAAGAGTTCGGTTTGTCAAGATTTTTTGCGAACAAACCGAACATAGTGGGACAAGTTCGGTTAAATTAAAACTCAACATAGTAGGCAAAATAGCAAAGTTCGGTGACATTGGATTTTTTTTTCAATTTGTAATATGGGTAGAGTTCGGTTACTAGATAGTTTAAGAAATTTTTACGAACCAACCGAATAGAATTGGCAAAGTTCGGTTAAATTATAACTCAACATAGTGGGAAAAATAACACAGTTCGGTTACATAGTTTTTTTTTTTTTTTTTTTTTTTTTTTTATGGGTAGAGTTCGGTTACTAACTAGTTTTATAATTTTTTGGGGACCAACCGAACACAATATATTGGTTTTCAATGAGGAGTTCGATTAAAAATTTTTTTGCGAACCAACCGAACTCGGATTTCGGTTACGAAAAATTAAATTCGTGATAACCGAAGTGTTCTTCGTGTTCTTGGTTTTGAATGTTCGCTTACAAAACTAGTTTTTTTAAAACTATTCCTAACTGAACATGCCACTTTAACTTCCATTTAAACCATATTTTGATGATTTCTACTCAATTTTCCCAATCAAAAAAAGAATTAAAAAGATTGATGGGTTCTTCAATTGAAAAACCCAAGAAACGTCAAGGAAAGAGAGAAGAAGAAGATGATAATTTTTTTTTTCAAAACTAAAAAATTTCGATTCCCCTCCTGTTTTTGTTTTTGATTTTGATTTTGGTTTTGGTTAATAGATTCATTTTGATTAGATGTATATAGTTATTAGGTTAGTTTTAATTTAAATTAAAGTAAAGGGTAAATGTGTATTTACCTAACTTTAGGACACCGCTTATAAGTATAGGGAGGTTGTCCTAATAAGACCATGGTCCCAACAAAAAATGGTCCCTATAAAATGGTTCTAACCCAAACTAAACATTTTGAAAACCCTAGGGTTTCAATACTTAAACAACATTCTTTTGGCGCAACCATCTTTCTTCTTCTCTTTTTTCTTTGTACTTTGTTTTCTAGTTTCTTCTTCTTCCATTTCTTTTCTCCTTTTTCCTTTTTCCCAATCTTTTCCTCTTCCTTTTTCCCGTTCTTTTTATATGTAATTGTATTGAGACGTTTCTTACCAAACGGGAGCTAGTTTCTCTGGCGTTAGGAACGCGCTCCAATCACAAATTTCAGTAAAAAATCGCGATTTTCAGTGAGATTCGTGATGTGTTTGAACGTTCCTGGCTACTAAGATCTGGATACAAAGACGACTTGCCTGGTTACTGGTCACACCTTTTTTTTTCCTTACATTTTCCTTAAAAAACAACTTATATGTTCCCAAGGGCTTAACCCGTGCCATAATGGCGTGTACCACTACAAGAAAAGTCGCTTTTAGTGGCAAAACATTGTGTCGCGAAAACCAATTTGTTCGTTGCAAAAAAAATTCAGCGGCTCAAAATATTTCGTCACCTATAGCGAGTCGTTGAAAGTCTTCTATGACGTCCTTAAGAAATCGTCACCGAAATTTTTAATTAGATACATAAATCTTTTTCCCACCAAAACTATCTTTCCGTGAGCAAATAAAATTGACATTGTTTACTAATTTTGTGATGAATAATTTTTTCACTCTTGGTAGTTTCGGCGAGGAAAATATTTTATCACTTAAAATAGTTTTAGCAGCGAAATTTGTTCGTTTCAAAATATACTTATAGCGAAGAAAAATATTTGTCACATAAAATAATTTTAGCTGCGAAATTTATTTGTCTCAGAATAGATTTATCGTGAGGAAACAAACTCTTCACCTAAAATAGTTTTAGCAAATAAATTTGTTCGTCTCAAAATGCATTTATAGTGAAGAAACAAAATCGTCACCTAAATAGTTTTTGCAATAAATATGTTCATCTCTGAAAAATTATAGTTTAGCAACAAGTAATTTTCGTTTGAAGAAAAACCAATGACAAAAGCAAGTCTTCTCTAAGATTAGGTATTTTGACCAATTAGAATTATCTCTATATGGTCGTTTCAATAATGAATAACATTGTCTCCAAAACAAATTTGTTGTCGAGTATTGTCGTCTCCAAACTACTATAACGACGAAATCAACTATCTCAAAAAACTATTACAGACACAACACCACCTCACAATAACTATTCTCTGACCAAATAGTTTATCCCAGATTATTTTCTCGACATGCCAAATTCATCACCAAAATTTCTGTACTGACTAGCCTAGATTATCACTGATCATTGTCAATAGATTTATTACCCATAACATAAATATAAATTAATAAACATTTAAATAGATAATACTAGTTGATTAAAAATAATTAGCCATTTACTAAATTATTATGAAAATATCCAATCTGGAAAACAAATTTTCTTTCTTGTGCAGATTTACATCCTCTGGAGATGGAATTCTATGTAGCAACAGGTGCTTCCTCATTAAAATGAATAGTAGTTGTAGCACGTTATCGTCTTCGCTTATTCTTCAAATTACTTCAGAGTTAGTGGGTGTTGTAGCTCCCTTTTTGAAGTCCTTTCTGCAACAGCTCATTGATCTTATCTTGTATAATTAATGTAAATAACATTAGTATAACCAAGGAGTGAAACTAGGGATTACAGCAATGTGTTGAAGGTACTGAGTCAAAAAATTTCATGTATGGTAAGAAAAAGTGAAAACTAGTGATCAAAGTTTTGCATGAAGATGCAACACTAATGGTTGGTGCGACACCACATAACTCACATGAGAAACCATAAAATTAACAGCAGAAAACCCCGGTAACCCATAATCAAACAAGTATTTCAGAAGCCAAAGAGTATATTTGGATTATATAGATGATATTATTACCTAAGCAACATCAGTAGATTTTAATACTTTTGGCAAAGATCTCGTCTTCCTCCATAACATTTTGTATCCATACTTAAAATCAATTCAAAGATTCCCAATCTGTAAAACCAAAAAGAAGAAAAACTCAGAAATGTTTAGATTTTAATAGCAGCAACATGGAAACAGAGAGATATGGTAGACACCTATTAATTCGAGCAATAGAGTACAAAATTAGTACACTTTGAGCTCCTAAAAGTCCCAAGATCCTGTTTTGTAACCGAAGAGTGTATTTCCCAATCTTGGTTAACAAAGGGAGTCTTCAAGCATTACCTTTTTTTTTTTTTTTTTTTTTTTTTTTTTTTTGAAACGAAAGATATGTATTAAGCAAACTTAGTTCGTTACATGGTTCATGTCTAACTGAAGTTGAGCCATAATCTCAATAGGAGGAGAGTTAGACCAAGTAGTAGTTTGGCCATTCACTCTAGCTAATCAAGAGAGAATATCTGCTGTTTTATTTCCTTCCTTAGGAATGTAGTAGCATTTCCAAAGGGTATAACTATGAAAGAGCAGTTGAATATCTTTGATCATGTTGATAAGTTTCCATTCTATTGCAGCATTGTTGTTCACTGCATCCACAACCGTTTTCGCATCCAGCTCGAAATGAACTTTATCCAGCTTTAGCTCTTGCGCCCACTTTACAGCTTCCCAAAGACTCAAACATTCAGCATGCTCCGCGCTTCAAATGTTTTTTAATTGGATACACTTTGCTCCTTGCTGTGTTCCTGCAAAATTTCGAATAATTAATCCAATTCCTCCAGAGTTATCCGAATTTAAATAAGAACCATCACAATTTATAGTCACAGTATCTAAAGGAGGGGGTAACCAATGAATATTCCTACGACATATTCTATTATGTGTAATAGTCTTCCTGTTTAACTGCGTAGAGTGTTCCTCTATATAGTTTCTGCATCTCTTGATTGTTCTTTCTGGGATTGGGTTGATGTTCTGAAAGACTTTATCGCACCTGGTAGACCATAAGCACCAAGCTATTATACCTCTCATGCATATATCCTTCTCTGAAATTTTATTTTGCTGAAGTTCATCAAACCAACTGGAAATCCAGTCTGACAAACTAATTGAACCGCAGGAAATATGACCAGAGATTGCAAACCAGACTACCCTAGCTGAATTGCAGTCTCTTAAAACATGAGCTGGATTTTCTGACACTTGTTCACAGTATGGGCATAAATCTGTAACTCCAGGCATTCTGTGACTGAGAAGATCTCTTGTGGGTAGAAGGTTAGTGTTGATGGTGGTTTTTTAAACAAGGGGTAAAATCGTAAAACCCCAAATAACCTAATGTCACCAGTGACGCATTTATTAGAACATTTATGCTTGTAGTCAGTAATTAATATGGGGTATTTTTTCAAATTAGGGTTACAACGAACAAAACCCTAATTCACCTCCGTGCCAATGGCAAATCATACCAGCCACACCTAGCCCGAGCTAGCCGCATCTCTATGCCAATGGCAAATCATGCCAGCCATACCAAACGCGCCGAAGCATGCTAACCATGCTAGCCGCACCTCCGTGCCAATGGAAAATCATGCCAGCCACACCTAGCCCGGGCTAGCCGCATCTCTATGCCAATGGCAAATCATGCCAGCCATACCAAACGCGCCGAAGCATGCCAACCATGCTAGCCGTACCTCCGTGCCAATGGCAAATCATGCCAGCCACACCTAGCCCGAGCTAGCCGCGCCATGCCAAACTCACTCTGCCTTGGCCCTAGCTACACTGTTCACGCCACGCCAAGCCAAACACCCTTACCTTGGCCCTAGCCGCGCCATGCCAAAGTAGCGCCCGCACCTAGGCTTGCAAACCATGCAACCTAGGCCAAATTGGCCACGCATGCCATTGGCACATGCCAACACGCTCGCTGGTAGCTTTTCCTACCAAGGCCACGGCCCTAACGGCCACGCATGCCATTGGCACATGCCATTGGCACATGCCAACATGCTCGCTGGTAGCTTTTCCTACCAAGGCCACGGCCCTAACGGCCACGCATGCCATTGGCACATGCCAACACGCTCGCGGGTAGCTTTTCCTACCAAGGACACGGCCCTAACGGCCACGCATGCCATTGGCACATGCCAACACGCTCGCTGGTAGCTTTTCCTACCAAGGCCATGGCCCTAACGGCCACGCAAGCCATTGGCACATGCCAACACGCTCGCTGGTAGCTTTTCCTACCAAGGCCACGGCCCTAATGGCCACGTATGCCATTGGCATATGCCAACACGCTCGCTGGTAGCTTTTCCTACCAAGGCCACGGCCCTAACGGCCACGCATGCCATTGGCACATGCCAACACGCTCGCTGGTAGCTTTTCCTACCAAGGCCACGTCCCTAACGGCCACGCATGCCATTTGCACATGCCAACACGCTCGCTGGTAGCTTTTCCTACCAAGGCCACGGCCCTAACGTCCACGCATGCCATTGGCACATGCCAACACGCTCGCTGGTAGTTTTTCCTACCAAGGCCACGGCCCTAACGGCCACGCATGACATTGGCACATGCCAACACGCTCGCTGGTAGATTTTCCTACCAAGGCCACGGCCCTAACGGCCACGCATGCCATTGGCACATGCCAACACGCTCATTTGGTAGCTTTTCCTACCAAGGCCACGGCCCTAACAGCCCACGCATGCTATTGGCACATGCCAACACGCTCATTGGTAGCCTTCATCACCTAGCCGTGCCCTTAATGCACGCCTGGTAGCCTAACTTGCAAGCCGTGCAACTTAGGCCAACTTGGACGTACGCGCCATTGGCACACGCCAAAACCCACGCTGGTAGCCTAAATCGCAAACCATGCAACCTACCACCAAGGCATTCCACACATGCCATTGGCACATGCCACACAGGACACTAGAAGCTCTGGCATTGCCACTTACACAAAAAGTACAACCTACCACCCAGGCATTCCGCACATGCCAATGGCACATGCCACACGCGCCACTAGCAGCGCCACTTGCAGTCAAGGTGCAACCGACACTCGAGATATCAACACAAACCGGGGGATGCTTTCCAGGGTTTTGGTTTGGTGGTCTGACTTTGCGGCGTACACTACGCTCACATTAAGAAAGCGTGAAAAGGAATAAAGCGGTCAAATAAATGAGGAAATAATGGTGAAAACGTTTTCGCCCATAAACACCTTGCGGTTACCACCTCCTCCCATTATTTCACCCTTTACTCTCCTCCTTCATGAGGCCTGTGGTACGTTTCAATCTCGACTTGTATAAATAGGTCTTACCTATTTCCACCGGACAACAAGTCTCGGTCGGAGAAAAATACAACACTCTCGTAAAAGGCAACTTTGCAAGCTCTCCAAAAAATCTTTCATCTCTTGCAACTTCCTAAGCTTCCACTTTCTGATACAAGTCGAGACACTACTCTCTCAGAATTATTCTGGTCTCAACACCTTTCTTTGCTTCCCTCCCCAAATCAACCCTTCTCCTCCACTTTGTGACCGAAGCAAGTCCGGGAACGGCCATTTCTTGGTTTAGGCCGGACTTGTGCAGATTGATCTCTCGAATCTATAAAGTGCTCACGTGCAGCACATTTGTTTAGGGTTTGAACCAGTTTTCTCACTCACCTACCGAATTTACCGAAATCGAGTAAACGATTTTACCCATAAACGGTTAGATATTGCTTTCCATAAGAAGTGACGAATTTTGGGGAGAATAGGTAGCTTCCACAGTGCTTTGTAATGCCTTGACATTATTGGTCCCACACTCTTAGAGCCGTGTTGTTCATTATACATCTGCCGATAAGAAGACTTGATCGTGAAGTTACCGTTCCTTTCAAGAAGCCAAACTAATCTATCTTCCTGGTGTTTATGAATTGGAATTTGTAAGATATAACTTACAATGTTGCTCTCAAACAACTCTTGCAGGACAGAAAGATTCCAGGTTTCAGCGTCTTGAGTGAGAAGTTGTGATACATACTTGAATTGCTGATGGGTCGTACAGTTCTGCTTTGGTGAAGGCGGTTTAGATAATTCTTTAATCCATCTGATGTAGTTTTACAAGTGGTAAGTATAAGAGTATCGTTCGCTCGGACTTTTTTTTTTAAAGATTTGGTTTTTGATTAATAAAAGAAAATACTAAAACAAACTAATTACAATTGATTTTTGTTACCAAGGAGAGATGAGTCTAGGGCTTTGGATTTCACTACTTCTAATGATGGTAAACTCAATAAATAAAACTTTGACATAATACTCCTATTTTACTCAAAACAATTTTCGAACTCAATCTCATGCTTTGGAAAATATAACACTACAAGCTTTTTTTATGACTTTCGTCGCTATTCTAAGGCCTAATCCTCCTTCGCTTATAAAAGAACGGTAGAAACTACCCAAAACAGTTTTTACGAAGCATGTAAAGAAGAGAGAATTTTTAGACAAATTTAAACACAAATTTTGGAGTAAATATGCCAAAGAAATTGATTACTAAATATTACCCATCAAAAATAGTTTCCTCCAAAACCCTAGAGAATAAATTTAGCTACTCATAGAACCAAAATTGAAGAAAATTTCATTAATCATTGTATTGATAAAAATAAAAATAAGCTTACAATGCTTTTCAGTAATATACGACCGTCACTGAGGGTCCTTATTTTAAGACTGCTTGAAGAACGATAAAGCGTTAACTCTGTCGTTGTGTTTGAGACTCCTTCTGCGACGGCTTTTGGTAGTGTAATGTTCTTCGTGTTCTTGAGTTTTTCAGCAGCCGGTAATTTTTTTCTAACCTCTTTTCTTTCGATTCTAAGCCTTTATTTCTCCTCCAAAGTATCCGTCCCCAAACTCCTCGACCCTTTCCCCCACCACCTTCCTAGAACTCGTACAGCTCCTTTTATACACCATAGGACCAATCAAAACTCGAGAAAATCTTTCTTTTCCTTCTACAAGACAAGTCGCGGCTTTTTCTTTCTGTTTTAATGGAACAACCAAATATACGAGGATTTGCTTCTAGTTTTAGCTCTCACAACACGTCATTCTTTGTTTTGAACCAATCCCGTGAAGATCTTCTCCAAAATATCCCACGTACTCCCATATATATCTCGGAAAATATATCCCGAGCTCTGTTTTCTTCTCCGGGATTATTTAGCCCAATTCAGTCTATTCTATCACCCATACCAGGCCTATTTTGCTTAATCCAGTCAACCCCGATAAAATCAGCGATTGAATCTCCTTTTAACTCGCTAAAAATTCCAACCCTAATATCGGTTCATGGCTGCACATTTTTCCCGCCAAATTTGATAATTCAAATGAAAATGATGACCTCCCCCTAACAGCTCCGGTCTGCCAATAGTAGTTGCCCTGGAAATGGGTTGCCCCTTAGTAATTGAGGTACCCCTTATCCAAAATGGGGTTTCGTATAGTAATTTTCTCCCACGAGCGCAAAAACCACTTTTCGAGCCAATTTCGCCGCAAAAGCTTATTTCTCCAAAAACACCTACAAAGACATAAAATACCAAAATAAGCGCAAAATCGAGTACTAACATTACAGAGAATCGAGACTAAAATAGACACATAAATGCGTCTATCAAATACCCCCAAACTTATTATTTGCTAGTCCCGAGCAAATCAAATCAAATAAAAATAAAATCCTAACTCACTGTCGCAGGCATCGTCGATTGCATTAAGCGTATGCAATAAGCCTTTAAACCCCTAGGTGGCCCTAGTGGCCGAGTTATAGTCTCGGGAGGGTTTACAAGAGATATACCCACAAAACCTTTATACTCCAGACCCTAACTATTTATGTAGAACCTTGGAAGGCACTAAAGAATCTCCTTGGTTGGCTTACTTATTGACTACAAGAGGAAGTACCCTGATGCGAAATTCCAATTGTTGTACACGAGTTTGCACTCAAGCATACTAAAATTCATATATAAGTGACAAAGCTCTACTCAGATAGTCGCACTATGGACATCAATATCCGGAGTCAAAACTAATCACATGGATAGATCAAGAAGATGGATATAGTGTGTTGATAAGGATAACAAGATTTTTATCGTAAATCGGTTATCAAAAATGTTGGTGTCTGGATGACTTAATGGCAACTGCACAGCCTGAGTAGTACGAGTGCTTTTATCTACATAACTGGGCTATGTTCAACCAGAGTTCTATTTGAGATAGTATACGAAAAATACTCGAATTTAACATTACAGTGTAAACCGGGTGTAGGAAAAAAAGGTCAAACAAATATTGAACCGCCACGCAGTTCGTAACTGCGTCTAAGCAATACGCAGATTCAATAAGCGTGCGACGCAGGTTGAAACTGCGTCCGGAAGAATATTCCCTGAATTTTTTTTCCATACGCAGGTTGTAACTGCGTTTTTGCCTTTTTCCACACGCAGTTTGAAACTGCGTACCTTGCTTAGATCCAACTTGGATCCAAGCAGAACGCAGCACTCCTTCTGGATTACACACACTATTCACGGATAAACGACAGTTCCACAGTGACCAATCTTGGATCTTTGACATGATTGGGGCTAGCCTTAGGATTAGAAGTTAGGGTTTGCAAAAAAAAAAAATTGATTTTGCCGTTTTCGATGAGATCTTCTTGCCTTCCGGCAGTTTGACTGCACCTTCATGGTGTTTCTATCTATGTTTTTCAAAACTTTATTTTCTAGCTTTAATAGCTATTCTACTTTGGGTCTCTTGTATAATTATGTGCTTTCTTTTGTCCCCTTGTGCATAGGGTGTGGGGAATCGGAGTTTGTTGAATTAAGAATGAAATATATATATATCACTACTGCTCTAAGTATTGTGCTTCTGAATGGGATGTTCTAATGTGTAGCCGGTTGTTGCTGAAAATTCGTCTCGTATCGTCATATCATTTTGAGTGAGGAAGAAAAAAAAAATCGTCATATCATTTGCAACACCAACTCATAAACTGATACTCCATTCTGGAGGTCATGTGTGATTAATATTTCATCGATAAACATAGACTATATTTTTGTTCCTTACTTTATCGTATGTTTTTATTTGGAAACATATGAGCATCCATTTTTGTTCTTTTTCTTTTCTTGACAAGACGGAGGATCTATCCTTCTTTTCTTTTATTCACATGATAGAGCATCTACGTGGATCTTAATAGCCAGGAACAAGAATGAGATCGGAAACAAGGATTAGTTAAATTCTCAAAAAATAAAATACTAGGAACATGTCGGGAACGTAAATTAGATTTTATAGAAAGATTAATTATACTACTAATTTTCCTATGATATCATTCATTTTTTTTATTTTATTTTTCTCTTCGAGCATTCTGAAGCGGTCTTGTGATTTGTATCCTTTAAACTTGGTGTAGATAAGGAGGGGATGTTGTTGGGTTTGGGCTCTAAATTAGCCTGTGAGTGAAAATAAAATGTTTCTAATTAAAAATGAATCGTTTTTTGGGACCATGGTTTTTTTGTGGGGATCATGGTTTTATTTTGGGTAATAAATTAGAAGTAAATCTAGGTCACCCCTTATCTAGATTTTTATATTAATACCTAAATTACCCTCATGATTAATTTTGGGTAATGATTAGTTAGTCTTAATAATAGTTAGTGTAATGATTAGTTAGATGATTAAGTTAAAGATAATTAGTGATTAAAAAATCAGATGGGTTTTTTTTAAAAGAAGTAGAATTATTGAGAGAGTAAAGTTAGAGAAGATGAAGAAGGAAAACATGAAAAATGATGGATTTTACCAACCACAACCGGAGGAAGGGTATTTGGGTACCAGTGTATGCTTCAAACTTAGATAATGTTGGTTGACTTGCTCCAAATTTTCAAAAAATTGTAAATTTTTAGAGTAGATTTGGGCTTGTTCGGTTAACTTATGTGAAGAACAGGTTACCGAACTCATCTGAAAGTGTAGTTCGGTTACTTTTTCCAAACACGCAGGTTACCGAACTCGCTCTTTAATGGAGGTTTTTAGTCGTTCGGTAAACGTACATGTTACCGAACTTTGTTTATAGGATTTACAGAATAATGTTTGGTTGGTTCGCAAACTTTAACCCAACAGCATATCTAACCGAATTCCACATGTATGCAATAGTGAAGAGTTCGGTTTGTCAAGATTTTTTGCGAACAAACCGAACATAGTGGGACAAGTTCGGTTAAATTAAAACTCAACATAGTAGGCAAAATAGCAAAGTTCGGTGACATTGGAATTTTTTTTCAATTTGTAATATGGGTAGAGTTCGGTTACTAGATAGTTTAAGAAATTTTTACGAACCAACCGAATAGAATTGGCAAAGTTCGGTTAAATTATAACTCAACATAGTGGGAAAAATAACACAGTTTGGTTACATAGTTTTTTTTTTTTTTTTTTTTTTTTTTTTTTTTTTTTTTTTTTTTATGGGTAGAGTTCGGTTACTAACTAGTTTTATAATTTTTTGGGGACCAACCGAACACAATATATTGGTTTTCAATGAGGAGTTCGATTAAAATTTTTTTTGCGAACCAACCGAACTCGGATTTCGGTTACGAAAAATTAAATTCGTGATAACCGAAGTGTTCTTCGTGTTCTTGGTTTCAGAATGTTCGCTTACAAAACTAGTTTTTTTAAAACTATTCCTAACTGAACATGCCACTTTAACTTCCATTTAAACCATATTTTGATGATTTCTACTCAATTTTCCCAATCAAAAAAAGAATTAAAAAGATTGATGGGTTCTTCAATTGAAAAACCCAAGAAACGTCAAGGAAAGAGAGAAGAAGAAGATGATAATTTTTTTTTCAAAACTAAAAATTTCGATTCCCTCCTGTTTTTGTTTTTGATTTTGATTTTGGTTTTGGTTAATAGATTCATTTTGATTAGATGTATATAGTTATTAGGTTAGTTTTAATTTAAATTAAAGTAAAGGGTAAATGTGTATTTACCTAACTTTAGGACACCGCTTATAAGTATAGGGAGGTTGTCCTAATAAGACCATGGTCCCAACAAAAAATGGTCCCTATAAAATGGTTCTAACCCAAACTAAACATTTTGAAAACCCTAGGGTTTCAATACTTAAACAACATTCTTTTGGCGCAACCATCTTTCTTCTTCTCTTTTTTCTTTGTACTTTGTTTTCTAGTTTCTTCTTCTTCCATTTCTTTTCTCCTTTTTCCTTTTTCCCAATCTTTTCCTCTTCCTTTTTCCCGTTCTTTTTATATGTAATTGTATTGAGACGTTTCTTACCAAACGGGAGCTAGTTTCTCTGGCGTTAGGAACGCGCTCCAATCACAAATTTCAGTAAAAAATCGCGATTTTCAGTGAGATTCGTGATGTGTTTGAACGTTCCTGGCTACTAAGATCTGGATACAAAGACGACTTGCCTGGTTACTGGTCACACCTTTTTTTTTTCCTTACATTTTCCTTAAAAAACAACTTATATGTTCCCAAGGGCTTAACCCGTGCCGTAATGGCGTGTACCACTACAAGAAAAGTCGCTTTTAGTGGCAAAACATTGTGTCGCGAAAACCAATTTGTTCGTTGCAAAAAAATTCAATGCTCAAAATATTTCGTCACCTATAGCGAGTCGTTGAAAGTCTTCTATGACGTCCTTAAGAAATCGTCACCGAAATTTTTAATTAGATACATAAATCTTTTTCCCACCAAAACTATCTTTCCGTGAGCAAATAAAATTGACATTGTTTACTAATTTTGTGATGAATAATTTTTTCACTCTTGGTAGTTTCGGCGAGGAAAATATTTTATCACTTAAAATAGTTTTAGCAGCGAAATTTGTTCGTTTCAAAATATACTTATAGCGAAGAAAAATATTTGTCACATAAAATAATTTTAGCTGCGAAATTTATTTGTCTCAGAATAGATTTATCGTGAGGAAACAAACTCTTCACCTAAAATAGTTTTAGCAGCGAAATTTGTTCGTCTCAAAATGCATTTATAGTGAAGAAACAAAATCGTCACCTAAATAGTTTTTGCAGCGAAATATGTTCATCTCTGAAAAATTATAGTTTAGCAGCGAAGTAATTTTCGTTTCAGAAGAAAAACCAATGACAAAAGCAAGTCTTCTCTAAGATTAGGTATTTTGACCAATTAGAATTATCTCTATATGGTCGTTTCAATAATGAATAACATTGTCTCCAAAACAAATTTGTTGTCGAGTATTGTCGTCTCCAAACTACTATAACGACGAAATCAACTATCTCAAAAAACTATTACAGACACAACACCACCTCACAATAACTATTCTCTGACCAAATAGTTTATCCCGGATTATTTTCTCGACATGCCAAATTCATCACCAAAATTTCTGTGATCGACTAGCCTAGATTATCACTGATCATTGTCAATAGATTTATTACCCATAACATAAATATAAATTAATAAACATTTAAATAGATAATACTAGTTGATTAAAAATAATTAGCCATTTACTAAATTATTATGAAAATATCCAATCTGGAAAACAAATTTTCTTTCTTGTGCAGATTTACATCCTCTGGAGATGGAATTCTATGTAGCAACAGGTGCTTCCTCATTAAAATGAATAGTAGTTGTAGCACGTTATCGTCTTCGCTTATTCTTCAAATTACTTCAGAGTTAGTGGGTGTTGTAGCTCCCTTTTTGAAGTCCTTTCTGCAACAGCTCATTGATCTTATCTTGTATAATTAATGTAAATAACATTAGTAAATAACATTAGTATAAGCAAGGAGTGAAACTAGGGATTACAAAGAATGTGTTGAAGGTACTTGAGTCAAAAATTTCATGTATGGTAAGAAAAAGTGAAAACAAGTGATCAAAGTTTTGCATGAAGATGCAACACTAATGGTTGGTGCGACACCACATAACTCACATGAGAAACCATAAAATTAACAGCAGAAAACCCCGGTAACCCATAATCAAACAAGTATTTCAGAAGCCAAAGAGTATATTTGGATTATATAGATGATATTATTACCTAAGCAACATCAGTAGATTTTAATACTTTTGGCAAAGATCTCGTCTTCCTCCATAACATTTTGTATCCATACTTAAAATCAATTCAAAGATTCCCAATCTGTAAAACCAAAAAGAAGAAAAACTCAGAAATGTTTAGATTTTAATAGCAAAGAACATGGAAACAGAGAGATATGGTAGACACCTATTAATTCGAGCAATAGAGTACAAAATTAGTACACTTTGAGCTCCTAAAAGTCCCAAGATCCTGTTTTTGTAACCGAAGAGTGTATTTCCCAATCTTGGTTAACAAAGGGAGTCTTCAAGCATTACCTTTCTTTTTTTTTTTTTTTTTTTTTTTTTTGAAACGAAAGATATGTATTAAGCAAACTTAGTTCGTTACATGGTTCATGTCTAACTGAAGTTGAGCCATAATCTCAATAGGAGGAGAGTTAGACCAAATAGTAGTTTGGCCATTCACTCTAGCTAATCTAGAGAGAATATCTGCTGTTTTATTTCCTTCCTTAGGAATGTAGTAGCATTTCCAAAGGGTATAACTATGAAAGAGCAGTTGAATATCTTTGATCATGTTGATAAGTTTCCATTCTATTGCAAAGATTGTTGTTCACTGCATCCACAACCGTTTTCGCATCCAGCTCGAAATGAACTTTATCCAGCTTTAGCTCTTGCGCCCACTTTACAGCTTCCCAAAGACTCAAACATTCAGCATGCTCCGCGCTTCAAATGTTTTTTAATTGGATACACTTTGCTCCTTGCTGTGTTCCTGCAAAATTTCGAATAATTAATCCAATTCCTCCAGAGTTATCCGAATTTAAATAAGAACCATCACAATTTATAGTCACAGTATCTAAAGGAGGGGGTAACCAATGAATATTCCTACGACATATTCTATTATGTGTAATAGTCTTCCTGTTTAACTGCGTAGAGTGTTCCTCTATATAGTTTCTGCATCTCTTGATTGTTCTTTCTGGGATTGGGTTGATGTTCTGAAAGACTTTATCGCACCTGGTAGACCATAAGCACCAAGATATTATACCTCTCATGCATATATCCTTCTCTGAAATTTTATTTTGCTGAAGTTCATCAAACCAACTGGAAATCCAGTCTGACAAACTAATTGAACCGCGGGAAATATGACCAGAGATTGCAAACCAGACTACCCTAGCTGAATTGCAGTCTCTTAAAACATGAGCTGGATTTTCTGACACTTGTTCACAAGTATGGGCATAAATCAGAACTCTGTGCATTCTCGTGATCGAGAAGATCTCTTGTGGGTAGAAGGTTAGTGTTGATGGTGGTTTTTTAAACAAGGGGTAAAATCGTAAAACCCCAAATAACCTAATGTCACCAGTGACGCATTTATTAGAACATTTATGCTTGTAGTCAGTAATTAATATGGGGTATTTTTTCAAATTAGGGTTACAACGAACAAAACCCTAATTCACCTCCGTGCCAATGGCAAATCATACCAGCCACACCTAGCCCGAGCTAGCCGCATCTCTATGCCAATGGCAAATCATGCCACCCATACCAACGCGCCGAAGCATGCTAACCATGCTAGCCGCACCTCCGTGCCAATGGTAAATCATGCCAGCCACACCTAGCCCGAGCTAGCCGCATCTCTATGCCAATGGCAAATCATGCCAGCCATACCAAACGCGCCGAAGCATGCCAACCATGCTAGCCGTACCTCCGTGCCAATGGCAAATCATGCCAGCCACACCTAGCCCGAGCTAGCCGCGCCATGCCAAACTCACTCTGCCTTGGCCCTAGCTACACTGTTCACGCCACGCCAAGCCAAACACCCTTACCTTGGCCCTAGCCGCGCCATGCCAAAGTAGCGCCCGCACCTAGGCTTGCAAACCATGCAACCTAGGCCAAATTGGCCACGCATGCCATTGGCACATGCCAACACGCTCGCTGGTAGCTTTTCCTACCAAGGCCACGGCCCTAACGGCCACGCATGCCATTGGCACATGCCAACATGCTCGCTAGTAGCTTTTCCTACCAAGGCCACGGCCCTAACGGCCACGCATGCCATTGGCACATGCCAACACGCTCGCTGGTAGCTTTTCCTACCAAGGACACGGCCCTAACGGCCACGCATGCCATTGGCACATGCCAACACGCTCGCCGGGTAGCTTTTCCTACCAAGGCCATGGCCCTAACGGCCACGCAAGCCATTGGCACATGCCAACACGCCGCCGGTAGCTTTTCCTACCAAGGCCACGGCCCTAATGGCCACGTATGCCATTGGCATATGCCAACACGCTCGCTGGTAGCTTTTCCTACCAAGGCCACGGCCCTAATCGGCGCATGCCATTGGCACATGCCAACACGCCATTTGGTAGCTTTTCCTACCAAGGCCACGTCCCTAACGGCCACGCATGCCATTTGCACATGCCAACACGCTCGCTGGTAGCTTTTCCTACCAAGGCCACGGCCCTAACGTCCACGCATGCCATTGGCACATGCCAACACGCTCGCTGGTAGTTTTTCCTACCAAGGCCACGGCCCTAACGGCCACGCATGACATTGGCACATGCCAACACGCTCGCTGGTAGATTTTCCTACCAAGGCCACGGCCCTAACGGCCACGCATGCCATTGGCACATGCCAACACGCTCGCTGGTAGCTTTTCCTACCAAGGCCACGGCCCTAACAGCCACGCATGCTATTGGCACATGCCAACACGCTCGCTGGTAGCCTTCATCACCTAGCCGTGCCCTTAATGCACGCCGGTAGCCTAACTTGCAAGCCGTGCAACTTAGGCCAACTTGGACGTACGCGCCATTGGCACACGCCAAAACCCACGCTGGTAGCCTAAATCGCAAACCATGCAACCTACCACCAAGGCATTCCACACATGCCATTGGCACATGCCACACAGGACACTAGAAGCTCTGGCATTGCCACTTACACAAAAAGTACAACCTACCACCCAGGCATTCCGCACATGCCAATGGCACATGCCACACGCGCCACTAGCAGCGCCACTTGCAGTCAAGGTGCAACCGACACTCGAGATATCAACACAAACTGGGGGATGCTTTCCAGGGTTTTGGTTTGGTGGTCACAGCTTGCAGCGTACACTACGCTCACATTAAGAAAGCGTGAAAAGGAATAAAGCGGTCAAATAAATGAGGAAATAATGGTGAAAACGTTTTCACCCATAAACACCTTGCGGTTACCACCTCCTCCCATTATTTCACCCTTTACTCTCCTCCTTCATGAGGCCAGGGTACGTTTCAATCTCGACTTGTATAAATAGGTCTTACCTATTTCCACCAGACAACAAGTCTCGGTCAGGAGAAAAATACAACACTCTCAGAAAAGGCAACTTTGCAAGCTCTCCAAAAAATCTTTCATCTCTTGCAACTTCCTAAGCTTCCACTTTCTGATACAAGTCGAGACACTACTCTCTCAGAATTATTCTGGTCTCAACACCTTTCTTTGCTTCCCTCCCCAAATCAACCCTTCTCCTCCACTTTGTGACCGAAGCAAGTCTGGAACGGCCATTTCTTGGTTTAGGCCGGACTTGTACAGATTGATCTCTCGAATCTATAAAGTGCTCACGTGCAGCACATTTGTTTAGGGTTTGAACCAGTTTCTCACTCACCTACCGAATTTACCGAAATCGGCAGAAACGATTTTTACCCATAAACAGTTAGATATTGCTTTCCATAAGAAGTGACGAATTTTGGGGAGAATAGGTAGCTTCCACAGTGCTTTGTAATGCCTTGACATTATTGGTCCCACACTCTTAGAGCCGTGTTGTTCATTATACATCTGCCGATAAGAAGACTTGATCGTGAAGTTACCGTTCCTTTCAAGAAGCCAAACTAATCTATCTTCCTGGTGTTTATGAATTGGAATTTGTAAGATATAACTTACAATGTTGCTCTCAAACAACTCTTGCAGGACAGAAAGATTCCAGGTTTCAGCGTCTTGAGTGAGAAGTTGTGATACATACTTGAATTGCTGATGGGTCGTACAGTTCTGCTTTGGTGAAGGCGGTTTAGATAATTCTTTAATCCATCTGATGTAGTTTTACAAGTGGTAAGTATAAGAGTATCGTTCGCTCGGACTTTTTTTTTTAAAGATTTGGTTTTTGATTAATAAAAGAAAATACTAAAACAAACTAATTACAATTGATTTTTGTTACCAAGGAGAGATGAGTCTAGGGATTTGGATTCCGCTACTTCTAATGATGGTAAACTCAATAATTAAAACTTTGGCATAATACTCCTATTTTACTCAAAACAATTTTCGAACTCAATCTCATGCTTTGGAAAATATAACACTACAAGCTTTTTTTTATGACTTTCGTCGCTATTCTAAGGCCTAATCCTCCTTCGCTTATAAAAGAACGGTAGAAACTACCCAAAACAGTTTTTACGAAGCATGTAAAGAAGAGATAATTTTTAGACAAATTTAAACACAAATTTTGGAGTAAATATGCCAAAGAAATTGATTACTAAATATTACCCATCAAAAATAGTTTCCTCCAAAACCCTAGAGAATAAATTTAGCTACTCATAGAACCAAAATTGAAGAAAATTTCATTAATCATTGTATTGATAAAAATAAAAATAAGCTTACAATGCTTTTCAGTAATATACGACCGTCACTGAGGGTCCTTATTTTAAGACTGCTTGAAGAACGATAAAGCGTTAACTCTGTCGTTGTGTTTGAGACTCCTTCTGCGACGGCTTTTGGTAGTGTAATGTTCTTCGTGTTCTTGAGTTTTTCAGCAGCCGGTAATTTTTTTCTAACCTCTTTTCTTTCGATTCTAAGCCTTTATTTCTCCTCCAAAGTATCCGTCCCCAAACTCCTCGACCCTTTCCCCCACCACCTTCCTAGAACTCGTACAGCTCCTTTTATACACCATAGGACCAATCAAAACTCGAGAAAATCTTTCTTTTCCTTCTACAGCAAGTCGCGGCTTTTTCTTTCCTGTTTTAATGGAACAACCAAATATACGAGGATTTGCTTCTAGTTTTAGCTCTCACAACACGTCATTCTTTGTTTTGAACCAATCCCGTGAAGATCTTCTCCAAAATATCCCACGTACTCCCATATATATCTCGGAAAATATATCCCGAGCTCTGTTTTCTTCTCCGGGATTATTTAGCCCAATTCAGTCTATTCTATCACCCATACCAGGCCCTGTTTTGCTTAATCCGGTCCAACCCCGATAAAATCAGCGATTGAATCTCCTTTTAACTCGCTAAAAATTCCAACCCTAATATCGGTTCATGGCTGCACATTTTTCCCGCCAAATTTGATAATTCAAATGAAAATGATGACCTCCCCTAACAGCTCCGGTCTCGCCAATAGTAGTTGCCCCTGGAAATGGGTTGCCCCTTAGTAATTGAGGTACCCCTTATCCAAAATGGGGTTTCGTATAGTAATTTTCTCCCACGAGCGCAAAAACCACTTTTCGAGCCAATTTCGCCGCAAAAGCTTATTTCTCCAAAAACACCTACAAAGACATAAAATACCAAAATAAGCGCAAAATCGAGTACTAACATTACAGAGAATCGAGACTAAAATAGACACATAAATGCGTCCATCAAATACCCCCAAACTTATTATTTGCTAGTCCCGAGCAAATCAAATCAAATAAAAATAAAATCCTAACTCACTGTCGCAGGCATCGTCGATTGCATTTAGCGTATGCAATAAGCCTTTAAACCCCTAGGTGGCCCTAGTGGCCGAGTTATAGTCTCGGGGGAGGGTTTACAAGAGATATACCCACAAAACCTTTATACTCAGGACCTAACTATTTATGTAGAACCTTGGAAGGCACTAAAGAATCTCCTTGGTTGGCTTACTTATTGACTACAAGAGGAAGTACCCTGATGCGAAATTCCAATTGTTGTACACGAGTTTGCACTCAAGCATACTAAAATTCATATATAAGTGACAAAGCTCTACTCAGATAGTCGCACTATGGACATCAATATCCGGAGTCAAAACTAATCACATGGATAGATCAAGAAGATGGATATAGAGAAAAACATAGATGGTTTTGATGTTTACTAAGTGAACGGTGTTTCCCATATCTGTCTGAAGGCCTCCGCCAAAATGAACCTATCCTAATGGACTGAGATACTGGTCTGGACTAATATCAACACACTGGCATATACAAGGGAACCGGTGGTCAATAATCCTAACTCTAGGTCAACACAACTGGCATATACAAGGGTTCCAGTGGTCGACTTTATTTAATTTATTCCGGTTGGTCAGATGGTCTGGTCTCACTTTCTTTTTATTTTTATTTTTATTTTTTTCTTTTTTCTTTTTTTTTTTCTTAATACTTTTTTTTCATAATACTTTTTTTTTTCTTTTCTTTTTCACTTTCTTCATCTTTTTTTTTTGGTATCTCAATCACTCTATTTCACCCTAGCAGTGGTAACAACTTGAATCGTGAGCCCCACCTAATCACTTAGAGAAACATATTTTAAAGAGAAAACAAAATAAAAATAGAAGTGAAAAGGACTCAACGAGATATGGTGAAACTACCATGTTATTTCTAACACCGAGCTCGTGCTTTTATGAATAGACTCTTTAGATGTTTCCATCTAATCAGATTGGTTCCTCAACTCCTACAACCAAAATGCTTCCATCCACTTAGATTGGTTAGTGCCATCCTTAATAAGCATAAATTTCTAGGCTCTGGAGTTTATTTATTGCAACTAAAAAGTTTCTCCCACACCCCCAAACTTAAATCTAACATTGTCCTCAATGTTCTAAAGATAAAATTAAAAGCATGAACAAGGAGAAACTGTTACCGTTTGAAACAAAAGAGATAAGGAAAGATATTACCGTGTTGCAAGAGCATGGGTTACCTCCCAAGAAGTGCTAAGTTTAACGTCTTCAGCCAGACATAAGAAAGAATTAATCACTTCATATCATAAAGCAATAACCGAAACAACTGTGGATCATCTGCATCAAAAAGTGTTATCACAGACAAAAGGAAACTGCAACAGACCAAAAAAATGAACCAACCAAATATATCCTTATCAAGTTTTATATTTAAGACAACTATGTCTAGTTGTGATTCGGGTTCGGGTTCAGGTTCTATGAAAGGGTCTAGATAAAATATTTTCACGGGAAGGATTTCCTCATAGAAAGGATCCGAAGGATCAGGTTGCAGAGTCTGAAAAAACTCAAATAAGAACTTTGAAGCACATAATAATAACCTGAATAATTGTGGATCCTCAAAGTCAATCATATTTGACTTACACAGTTCACCATAATGAAAGTGGTGGCTATTTTCAAGGAAATGTGTCGGCGATTCTAATTTCCTAAAATAATTAGGTTTAGTTCTAAAAACTATATAATGACACATTTCAAATTGAGATACTCCCACATTTGGTAAATAAAATCTTGGTGGGACAACAAAGTCAACTATGGTATCATAGACCGGATGTACCACATCAACCAGAGGATGGGTTTCTATCAACTGAGTTTCATTCTGGACATAACTAGGTTCAGGAAAGCGTGCATGAAGATAGTCTCTTAAGATGGTAGAGGCACATATGTTAAGTCCCAAATTAGGGACCTTTGTAAGAGTCGAAGGTAAACCACGGGGAGAATGATATTCACCCCCAAACCTAGAGTTGTCAATATCCTTGGATAAACTAGTCACAATTTCCTTAATTTCTAAATTATTAGATTTAGGAAAATGGTATTTTATTTCTTCTAGGTTGAAATTAGGTGGTTCTACATTTGTATAATCCTCAGAAGAGACTATTGTTTCTGAATCGATAGACTCTAAAACCTTAGTCTCAGGATAAACTCTTTCCTCTAAACCATCATCAGCTTCGTAATCACAATGATATACTACACCGTCTAAAACTATGGTATCTCTAGTCAAATCCACTTCCTTTTGAATACCATTATAATCATCAGGATCACTTGGTGTAACAATTTCCTCGTCATTATGACTACTCATTTCAAATTCTTCAACGACACTATCCTCATCATCATAAAAATACGAGGATGGTTGAACCTTATCAAAACATGTAGTGTATTCAGATCTAACCTGTTCCTCTAAATTAGGTGAATAATTATATGTATTATTTGGGGCAAGATTGGAAACACTATTTTGGAATTCAAGTTCATTATGAGCATTATCCTTAGGTGCATATCGTTCCACATATATATTAACGGTCTCACACATTCTATCCAGGATTATTTGAGATTGACGCGCAGATTCACGTGTAGTTTCATTGAACTTCTTAAGTGATTCCTCTAAAGAAAGACTTGAATATTCACTAGGTGATATATCAGTCGCTTGTTGAAACTGTTTGAGTGCATCTTCTAAGGAATTAGTTTTATATTCATCAGGAACTGGTGGAAATTGTTTGATTAAATCCTCTACAGATGGAGAAATCTCATTTTTTTCATTATAATATTGCTCATTCGCCCGTTCGTATGATTGGTGGGCGTGTGAATAGTAATTGGGATCACTATGATATGAACCATAACCTTGAAAAGGTTGGTGTTCCCAACCACTATGCACACTGTGGTCAAAGTAGTAGTGTCCATTTTGAAAATCAGTCGGATATTCATTGTATTGGCTATTGTAATACCAGTTCGACATTATTTTTGTGCAAATGCAAATGCAAGGTCGACTAAAATGGGTAGGCTCAGGTTACCACAGCAAAATATACCCAAAGGTACGAGGCTGAGGTTTGTGGACTTTGTTGGTAACTCCCATAAGGCCCAAGGCACGGGTTCAAACTTACTAATCCACGAATTTTCCTAAAATCGGTAGTCTGACGATGCAATTGGTGTGTGCACGTGTTATATATTTTTTTTAATAAATAAATAATATAATAAAAGTAAACAAACAATATATACAAGTCCAAAAGAAATATAAAAGAAAAACTAACTAAAATAATATCTCCGGTTTTCTCCTTTTTTTTTTTTGGCAAGTTCGACTTTCCACTTTCCGTTTCAAGCAAAACTTGCACAACAAAAACAAAAACACCAAAGACGTAAAATAGAACAAAAAATTAAATAAAAATAAAATATATACAAAACCTAAAACCTAAACCTAAATACAAGTCCGCGTCGGCGGCGCCAAAAACTGATGTAGTTTTACAAGTGGTAAGTATAAGAGTATCGTTCGCTAGGACTTTTTTTTTTTAAAGATTTGGTTTTTGATTAATAAAAGAAAATAATAAAACAAACTAATTACAATTGATTTTTGTTACCAAGGAGAGATGAGTCTAGGGATTTGGATTCCGCTACTTCTAATGATGGTAAACTCAATAATTAAAACTTTGGCATAATACTCCTATTTTACTCAAAACAATTTTCGAACTCAATCTCATGCTTTGGAAAATATAACACTACAAGCTTTTTTTTATGACTTTCGTCGCTATTCTAAGGCCTAATCCTCCTTCGCTTATAAAAGAACGGTAGAAACTACCCAAAACAGTTTTTACGAAGCATGTAAAGAAGAGAGAATTTTTAGACAAATTTAAACACAATTTTTGGAGTAAATATGCCAAAGAAATTGATTACTAAATATTACCCATCAAAAATAGTTTCCTCCAAAACCCTAGAGAATAAATTTAGCTACTCATAGAACCAAAATTGAAGAAAATTTCATTAATCATTGTATTGATAAAAATAAAAATAAGCTTACAATGCTTTTCAGTAATATACGACCGTCACTGAGGGTCCTTATTTTAAGACTGCTTGAAGAACGATAAAGCGTTAACTCTGTCGTTGTGTTTGAGACTCCTTCTGCGACGGATTTTGGTAGTGTAATGTTCTTCGTGTTCTTGAGTTTTTCAGCAGCCGGTAATTTTTTTCTAACCTCTTTTCTTTCGATTCTAAGCCTTTATTTCTCCTCCAAAGTATCCGTCCCCAAACTCCTCGACCCTTTCCCCCACCACCTTCCTAGAACTCGTATGACTCCTTTTATACACCACAGACCAATCAAAACTCGAGAAAATCTTTCTTTTTCCTTCTACAAAGAAGTCGCGGCTTTTTCTTTTCCTGTTTTAATGGAACAACCAAATATACGAGGATTTGCTTCTAGTTTTAGCTCTCACAACACGTCATTCTTTGTTTTGAACCAATCCCGTGAAGATCTCCTCCAAAATATCCCACGTACTCCCATATATATCTCGGAAAATATATCCCGAGCTCTGTTTTCTTCTCCGGGATTATTTAGCCCAATTCAATCTATTCTATCACCCATACCAGGCCTGTTTTGCTTAATCCAGTCAACCCCGATAAAATCAGCGATTGAATCTCCTTTTAACTCGCTAAAAATTCCAACCCTAATATCGGTTCATGGCTGCACATTTTTCCCGCCAAATTTGAGAATTCAAATGAAAATGATGACCTCCCCCTAACAGCTCCGGTCTGCCAATAGTAGTTGCCCTGGAAATGGGTTGCCCCTTAGTAATTGAGGTACCCCTTATCCAAAATGGGGTTTCGTATAGTAATTTTCTCCCACGAGCGCAAAAACCACTTTTCGAGCCAATTTCGCCGCAAAAGCTTATTTCTCCAAAAACACCTACAAAGACATAAAATACCAAAATAAGCGCAAAATCGAGTACTAACATTACAGAGAATCGAGACTAAAATAGACACATAAATGCGTCTATCACCATCTGTATTTCCAAATAAGAATTTTATCTCCATTCCCCAAGCTCCAGCAGCTATACTTTTGCACAAATTTAATTTCAGAGATGATGCTACGCCAGGACCAAGTAATGTTTGTTTTCTTCTTCAGATTAAAAAGATCTTCATCTGGGAAATATTTGGCTTGAAGGGATCTTGTCATCATAGAGTCAGAGTCTGAGGATAGTTTCCAGGATGATTTAGCAAGAAGAGCCCTGTTGAAAATATGCATATCTTGAAAACCTAACCCCCCTTCTTCCTTAGGTTTCTGAGTTCTTCTCCAGGTAATGATATAATTCCCTCTGCAAGTCTTTTTATTTCTCCAGAACTGCTTCAGGTAGTTTAAAGCTTGTCATATGGTGTATGGGAATTGCATTCGAAACATTCTTGATCATAACCGATCTTCCACCAAGTGTTGCTTGCACTCCAACTTGAAAATCTATATTCCATCTTGTCACAAAGTGATGAGAAAGGAATGCCCTTGTTTCTGCCAACAAAAAATGGTAAACCGAGATACTTTTCTTCAGATATGTTAAGATATCTAACTTGGAGATGACCGCTAATATTCTGGCCGCTAATATTCTGGTTCAAGCATTACCTAAACAAACATTGAATCCAACCAATCATACTCACCAACTTCAATCAGGGGCGGATCTACATGCAGGCACACTTAGGCACGTGCCCATGTTGGATTTCCAAAAAAATATCCATCCTACCAATGTTTTGCTCTAAATTTTCTAAAAAAAGGCAAGAAAATAACTTATTTGTTATTCTAGTGATTCTGTTTACATTTTCTACCATTCGAAACTTTAAATTAAGTTTATTTTATGTCCTTATATAGATAACAGAATAATTAGTAATTAATCTCTATAATATCTTTTGCTACAAAAATTAAAACTTTCTTTAGTTATGCGTCATCAACTTAAACCAATTCATTAGGCCTCTACCATAAAAAAAAAAAAAAAAAAAAAAAGCTTAACCTAACTACAATGTTAAGTTGTGCAATATCATTTCTATTTTTCACAAAATTTTATAAGAAAAGTTTGATTGAATGTATATTTCTTAAGCAAAGTTTGAATGTATATATGAACAGATGAACGTTGAAGGTGAGACATCATCAACTCCAGGTAATTCAACGGGAATTAGTGAGACATTGGCAGCACAAATCAATTCGAGAAACAATTAAAATGAAGAATTACCACGGTCTCCTATCCCAAACACATTTCGTAAGTGGGAGATTTTTCTTTATATAAATCTATATAAGAAATTGATTAATAAGTTTTTCCAAGTTCAATATCTCTGTTAATTTTGATTAGTAAATCCAAATCGCAGGGACAAACTCGAAGCCATTATGAAGGAGTATTTTCTAGCATGAAAATTTTGAGGTCTCGATTATGCAAACGGATGGAAGATGACTTGATTCATATTTCGTTTTGTTACATTGAGAAAGATGTCTTTGATGCTATAAACAATTAAGTTATCATACAACGATTCAAAAGCATAAGAATTTGTAGAGGACAAATATGAAATATGTATTAACTCTAAAATTAAAAAAATTCTAGAAAGTGCCTCTACCAACATAATATCCTGGATCCTCCACTGACTTCAATACCAGAATCCGGTAACATTTGCCCCCATTCCCAGGCCTAAAATTCACAATAAACTCATTTCAGCAATACACACAAACCTTGAATTAAGAACAACATAGAAACATTTCCGACCACTTACCACACGAATTGCAGCCGCCCTAACACAATCAAATAAATTAACAACCTGATCATATCTATCCGCAATCAACCACCATTCTTAAATTCCACCACTGATTTACACAACCTAACAGACAAAAAAAAAAATCAAAACAAAGCTCAATTCCACCACTGATTTACTCATAAAGATTCATCTTTAAATTGCGAATTGACCGAACGATTGAAAGCGAAGGAACAGACCGTGTGGAATACAATACATGTGAATTCACGATGATTAGTTAATTTATCACGAGATGAGTTTGGTATTGGTTTTGATTTTGATTTTCTAGGGTTTGTTAAAGTTTTTGATGTAATAGAGATGACGATGATAATGATCAAGATGATTATGGAATATATTGAAACTCTTGATTGTCATAGAAATAGGGTTAAGAGTATTACATTAGATTAGGGATATAAAGAAGAGATCGAAGCAGTACCTAATGGAGACTAAGTGGAGACTAAGGAAAGTCTTAGCCACATCTTAGTCCCACATTGCTTACCACCTCCTTATGATCCTAATATATAAGGTGTGGATCCACTCTACTCATTGCCAATTGGTTTTGAGTTGGAAGCCCACACACTTCTATCATGGTATCAGAGCTAGGTCATGTATGCAACATAAGACCCGTGTAAGACCCGGAAGACCTAAAAGGCAGGACAGCCAAAAGGGCAACCATGCAAGGATCCACGTTGTAGAGGCCTCAAGAGCCCTACACGTGGAGGGGGCATAATGGAGACTAAGGAAAGTCTTAGGCACATCTTAGTCCCACATTGCTTACCACCTCCTTATGATCCTAATATATAAGGTGTGGAGCCACTCCACTCATTGCCAATTGGTTTTGAGTTGGAAGCCCACACACTTCTATCAGTAACTCCATGGTAGCGGAGCAAGAAATCTTAGGTTAGAGAAAGAAAACCCCACAACATCGTTTACGGACTACCTCCATGGTCTGATTATTATTGTTCGTGTAACTTCTTTGGAAAAGAGGAGGAAGGGGAGGGGGGCGGATCGGGAGAGAAAAGCGTAAAGTAGGGTTTTAATCTTGATAGATAGATATCCGACACATCCAAGTGAAGCCAATTGGGGCCTGGGGGGTTCGTATTTTATGATCCGATCTGCTAATCTTACGGACCATGTTGATGGTCAAGTACACGAGGTATTCAATTTTATGATACCAAATCTCACCATCTATGGATCTTAATTTTAACGTTTGAAATTTAGTTGATTTTCGACGATTGATTTTCAAAGTAGTATATGACGGAGTTGTACATTTCGGGAATATGTTTTTTTTTTTTTTTTTTTTTTTTTTTTTTTTTGGGAATGTAGATCTTGCTAAGACAAATATATCCTCAAAATGCTTGCTTCAAATATTTACCGTTTAGATTTTGTAAAAAAATATTAGCACCAAATTTGTGAGATAGTGTAAAAATAAGAGTATGAAGGAATATTCCCTCAAAACAAAATAACTACTTTTTTTCTACTTGTAAATGCTAATTTATGCTCAAACATTTGTGGTAATTTATTGGATTGCATTCTTGTACATCGTCGTAAATACAATTTTTTTATTACAATGGAAGATATTTTTATTATATTTAGATATTAAATCACGAGGTAACTATTAGATTTCTTAGAAAGCTACTTGTCACAAACTAAATTTCGACCGTAAATGTATTATCTTGAAGCCAATAGGGAATTTTTAGGTCACGAGATCCCAAATTAGATTGTCATGCCCAAAAGTTTACTCATTGTAAGTTCAAAATTAATGTAGGTTAGAAATTTTATATCCGTTGGATGTCTTTGTCTGAGATGAGATTCAGATGGTCGGATGCAACATTTATCTCTTAAAATATTATTTGATCATCCACGGCTCAAAAACCCTTTTTTTTTCCTTGTATTAAAGATTCTTTTACATTATTTGTAATAAATCAAACCAAAACAACCTAACCTCAATCGAGCTTGGATTAGTATACAATACTTGTATGATCGCATCATAATCCGTGAACAAACCCTAGCATTCTAATACTAATTCATGGTACCGAATAAAAGAAAGTTTATAAATGTGTGTTACCTGCATTACTTGATAAAGATATCTTATATGATTTTAAATTTTTTCTTCAAATATAACGTTTTGAACCGCCTCTGGCTTCTACCGGCATACAAAATGACGGAGGGAATGACATGATTAGTAGAAAATTTCCTACAAACATACAAACAAGTGTTGGATTTGTACAAACAATAATGTAAATAATCCGCAAAAGACACAAATTTACCTTTAAAAAATTTCTATTAATTTTTTTTTTCTTTTTTTGCTAAATCACAAATGTTTATTAAAGAGAATAACTAAAAAGGATTACAATGGTTTAAAAGGAACAAAGAAGGAGAAACAAAAAATCAGCAAGAAAACAAAACCAAAGTTTAAACTAGCAAAACCTATTGTTGATGGTGGTTTTTTAAACAACGGGTAAAATCGTAAAACCCCAAATAACCAAATGTCACCAGTGACGCATTTATTAGAACATTTATGCTTGTAGTCAGTAATTAATAGGGGGTATTTTTTCAAATTAGGGTTACAACGAACAAAACCCTAATTCACCTCCGTGCCAATGGCAAATCATGCCAGCCACACCTAGCCCGAGCTAGCCGCATCTCTATGCCAATGGAAAATCATGTCAGCCATACCAAACGCGCCGAAGCATGCAACCATGCTAGCCGCACCTCCGTGCCAATGGAAAATCATGCCAGCCACACCTAGCCCGAGCTAGCCGCATCCCTATGCCAATGGCAAATCATGCCAGCCATACCAAACACGCCGAAGCATGCCAACCATGCTAGCCGCACCTCTGTGCCAATGGCAAATCATGCCAGCCACACCTAGCCCGAGCTAGCCGTATCTCTATGCCAATGGCAAATCATGCCAGCCATATCAAACACCCCAAAGCATGCCAACATTCTAGCCGCACCTCCGTGCCAATGGCAAATCATGCCAGCCACACCTAGCCCGAGCTAGCCGCGCCATTCCAAACACACTCTGCCTTCGCCCTAGCTACACTGTTCACGCCACGCCAAGCCAAACACCCTTACCTTGGCCCTAGCCGCGTCATGCCAAAGTAGCGCCCGCACCTAGGCTTGCAAACCATGCAACCTAGGACAAATTGGCCACGCATGCCATTGGCACATGCCAACACGCTCGCTGGTAGCTTTTCCTACCAAGGCTACAGCCCTAATGGCCACGCATGCCATTGGCACATGCCAACACGCTCGCTGGTAGCTTTTCCTACAAAGGCCACGGCCCTAACAGCCACGCATGCCATTGGCAGATGCCAACACGCTCGCTGGTAGCTTTTTATACCAAGGCCACGGCCCTAATGACCACGCATGCCAAAGACATGCCAACACGCTCATTGGTAGCTTTTCCTACCAAGGCAACGGCCCTAACGGCCACGCATGCCATTGTCACATGCCAACACGCTCGCTGGAAGCTTTTCCTACCAAGGCCACGGCCCTAACGGCCACGCATGCCATTGGCACATGCCAACACGCTCGCTGGTAGATTTTCCTACCAAGGACACGGCCCTAACGGCCACGCATGCCATTGGCACATGCCAACACGCTCGCTGGTAGCTTTTCCTACCAAGGCCACGGCCCTAACGGCCACGCATGCCATTGGCACATGCCAACACGCTCGCCGGGTAGCTTTTCCTACCAAGGACACGGCCCTAACGGCCACGCATGCCATTGGCACATGCCAACACGCTCGCTGGTAGCTTTTCCTACCAAGGCCACGGCCATAACGGCCACGCATGCCATTGGCACATGCCAACACGCTCGCTGGTAGCTTTTCCTACTAAGGCCACGGCCCTAACGGCCACGCATGCCATTGGCACATGCCAACACGCTCGCTGGTAGCTTTTCCTACCAAGGCCACGGCCCTAACGGCCACGCATGCCATTGGCACATGCCAACACGCTCGCTGGTAGCTTTTTCCTACCAAGGCCACGGCCCTAACGGCCACGCATGCTATTGGCACATGCCAACACGCTCGCAGGTAGCTTTTCCTACCAAGGCCACGGCCCTAACGGCCACGCATGCTATTGGCACATGCCAACACGCTCGCTGGTAGCCTTCATCACCTATCCGTGCCCCTAATGCACGCCGGTATCCTAACTTGCAAGCCGTGCAACTTAGGCCAACTTGGCTGTACGCGCCATTGGCACATGCCAAAACCTACGCTGGTAGCCTAACTCGCAAACCATGCAACCTACCACCAAGGCATTCCGCACATGTCATTGGCACATGCCACACAAGCCACTAGCAGCTCTGGCATTGCCACTTACACTCAACGTACAACCTACCACCCAGGCATTCCGCACATGCCAATGGCACATGACACAAGCGCCACTAGCAGCGCCACTTGAACTCAAGGTGCAACCGACACTCGAGATATCAACACAAACTGGGGGATGATTTCCAGGGTTTTGGTTTGGCGGTCACAGCTTGCAGCGTACACTACGCTCACATTAAGAAAGCGTGAAAAGGAATAAAGTGGTCAAATAAATGAGAAAATAATGGTGAAAACATTTTCACCCATAAACACCTTGCGGTTACCACCTCCTCCCATTATTTCACCCTTTACTCTCTTCCTTCATGAGGCCAGGGTACGTTTCAATCTCGACTTGTATAAATAGGTCTTACCTATTTCCACCAGACAACAAGTCTCGGTCAGGAGAAAAATACAACACTCTCAGAAAAGGCAACTTTGCAAGCTCTCCAAAAAGCTTTCATCTCTTGCAAGCTTCCTAAGCTTTCAGTTTCTGATACAAGTCGAGATACTACTCTCCTGCATTATTCCGGTCTCAACACCTTTCTTTGCTTCCCTCCCCAAATCAACCCTTCTCCTCCACTTTGTGACCGAAGCAAGTCCGGAACGGCCATTTCTTGGTTTAGGCCGGACTTGTACAGATTGATCTCTCGAATCTATAAAGTGCTCACGTGCAAAAGACATTTGTTTAGGGTTTGAACAAGTTTCTCACTCACCTACCGAATTTACCGAAATCGGCAGAAATGATTTTTACCCATAAACAATTGGCGACCACAGTGGGAGGATTGATCTATCGGTTACAATACCAACTCCGACTCCTGATTTCGTTTCCCGAACGTCAAATCCCTACATGGTGGAACTCAGGTCCGGAGCGGCTGCCGAAAACACCAGCACAGAACACATCCCTGATGTTAGCGTCTCTCCCAATAACGTTGTTGCAACACCGGCTGACAACAGCAACATCGAATGCACTCCCTCAAGTGTAACACCGCCAATCACCAGGGCCAGAGCCGCTGCCTCCTCTAATGTCTCTGCAAACCCTCTAATCAAGGTGTTGATGGTGATTTTTAGACAAGGGGTAAAATCGTAAGACCCCATGACCTAGTGTTACCCGCAACACATTAACTAAGAGCATTTAACTCAGATGTAAATAATTAATAAGGGTATTTTTTCGAATGCAGATTAGGGTTTTCAACACGTAACCCTAATTCCAAAACCAAGCCGCACCCGCGCACCATGGCAAACAATGCCAAACCAAGCCGCACCCTCGCGCACCATGGCAGCTATGCCAAACCAAGCCGCATATCGCGCACCATGGCAACAATGCCAAACCAAGTCGCACCTCGCGCACCATGGCAACAATGCCAAACCAAGCCGCATATTGGGCACCACGGCAACAATGCCAAACCAAGCCGCATATTGCGCACCATGGCAACAATGCCAAACCAAGCCGCACCCTGCGCACCATGGCAACAACGCCAAACCAAGCCGCATACTGCGCACCACGGCAATAATGCCAAACCAAGCCGCATACTGCGCACCATGGCAACAATGCCATATTTCCAAGTCGCTATGCCTTTGGCCCACGCCAAATATAGCGCCCTAGGTTTGCAAGACTTGCAACTAGGTCAACATGGCCGCACGTGCCATTGGCACATGCCAACACGTGTCGCAAGCCATATTTCCAAGCCGCTATGCCTTTGGCCCACGCCAAATATAGCGCCCTAGGTTTGCAAGACTTGCAACTAGGTCAACATGGCCGCACGTGCCATTGGCACATGCCAGCACGTGTCGCAAGCCATATTTCCAAGCCGTTATGCCTTTGGCCCACGCCAAATATAGCGCCCTAGGCTTGCAAGACTTGCAACTAGGTCAACATGACCGCACGTGCCATTGGCACATGCCAACACGTGTCGCAAGCCATATTTCCAAGCCGCTATGCCTTTGGCCCACTCCAAATATAGCGCCCTAGGCTTGCAAGACTTGCAACTAGGTCAACATGGCTGCACGTGCCATTGGCACATGCCAACACATGTCGCAAGCCATATTTCCAAGCCGCTATGCCTTTGGCCCACGCCAAATATAGCGCCCTAGGTTTGCAAGACTTGCAACTAGGTCAACATGGCCGCACGTGCCATTGACACATGCCAACACGTGTCGCAAGCCATATTTCCAGGCCGCTACGCCTTTGGCCCACGCCAAATATAGCGTCCTAGGTTTGCAAGACTTGCAACTAGGTCAACATGGCCGCACGTGCCATTGGCATATGCCAACACGTGTCGCAAGCCATATTTCCAAGCCGCTATGCCTTTGGCACACGCCAAATATAGCGCCCTAGGCTTGCAAGACTTGCAACTAGGTCAACATGGCCGCACGTGCCATTGGCACATGCCAACACGTGTCGCAAGCCATATTTCCAAGCCGCTATGCCTTTGGCCCACGCCAAATATAGCGCCCTTGGCTTGCAAGACTTGCAACTAGGTCAACATGGCCGCACGTGCCATTGGCACATGCCAACACGTGTCGCAAGCCATATTTCCAAGCCGCTATGCCTTTGGCCCACGCCAAATATAGCGCCCTAGGCTTGCAAGACTTGCAACTAGGTCAACATGGCCGCACGTGCCATTGGCACATGCCAACACGTGTCGCAAGCCATATTTCCAAGCCGCTATGCCTTTGGCCCACGCCAAATATAGCGCCTTAGGCTTGCAAGACTTGCAACTAGGTCAACATGGCCGCACGTGCCATTGGCACATGCCAACACATGTCGCAAGCCATATTTCCAAGCCGCTATGCCTTTGGCCCACGCCAAATATAGCGCCCTAGGCTTGCAAGACTTGCAACTTGGTCAACATGGCCGCACGTGCCATTGGCACATGCCAACACGTATCGCAAGCCATGTTTCCAAGCCGATATACCATTGGCCCACGCCAAATATAGCGCCCTAGGCTCGCAAGACTTGCAACTAGGTCAACATTCCGCACATGCCATTGGCACATGCCAAACACACACGCTGGTAGCCTAACTTGCAAACCGTGCAACCTACCACCAAGGCATTTCGCACATGCCAAACGCGCCACTAGCAGCGCCACTTGCACTCAAGATGCAACCAACACTCGAGACATCAACACAAACTGGGGGATGCTTCTTTAGGGTTTTGGTTTGGCGGTCACAGCATGTAGCGTACACTACGCTCACATTAAGAAAGCGTGAGAAGGAATAAAGCGGTCAAATAAAAAAGGAAATAATGGTGAAAAACGTTTTCACCCATTAAACCATGCGGTTACCACCTCCTCCCATTATTTCACCCTTTAATCTCTTCCTTCATGAGGCCAGGGTACGTTTCAATCTCGACTTGTATAAATAGGTCTTACCTATTTCCACCAGACAACAAGTCTCGGTCAGGAGAAAAATACTACACTCTCAGAAAAGGCAACTTTGCAAGCTCTCCCAAGAAGCTACTCTCCTCAACACCTTTCTTTGCTTCCCTCCCCTTTCTTTCTGATACAAGCTCTCCTCAACTTTGCAAGCTCTCCCAAGAAGCTACTCTCCTCAACACCTTTCTTTCACTTTCTGATACAAGTCGAGATACTACTCTCCTCAACACCTTTCTTTGCTTCCCTCCCCAAATCAACCCTTCTCCTCCACTTTGTGACCGAAGCAAGTCCGGAATGGCCATTTCTTGGTTTACGCCGGACTTGCAGGCAGCATTGATCTCTCGAATCTATAAAGTGCTCACGTGCAGCACATTTGTTTAGGGTTTGAACCAGTTTCTCACTCACCTACCAAATTACCGAAATCGGCGAAACGATTTTTACCTATAAACAATTGACGACCACAGCGGGAGGATTGATCTATCGGCTACAATATCAGATTGTCGATCTCGTTCTTCGACCCAGATGTCAAGATGGTAAGGGAAGGCGACTCAATCCGACTCGACTACCAGACGACCCGGTTACTAGTTGTAAAAACTACACAAGAAAACTGGGGACTTGCTAAAGATGATATTACTCAATCGCCGAATATGCTACCAGCGATTGGGGACTTACTGGATGCTACCAGCAAAACCGCCATCAAAACCGCCTTTTATATGGAGAGGGGCGTGTTCGCAAAACCTATGAAGTGATTAAATTCAGACTGGGCAAGATATACAATCTATTTTTAGGTTCTTAGTAAAACCGTCATACTCATCGAGTCTTGTGCCTATTGCTAGCACACACTTTCATAAAAGCAATATTCTTTCCCCAAAACATAATCAGAGTCATATTATCAAAACCATTCATCCCAAAAATAATCCAATACCCTAAAAAGCTACCAGCTGTCTATCAAAGGTCAAGTTTTGAACCTGGACATCCAATATGTCTTTCAAAAAAAAAAAAAAACCTAAATGAAAGTTTTGAGAAACGTTCAAGGAAAATCGTCCAACGAAGTCCGCTCTTCTTGGAGAAAGTCAACTTTGCGTCTTCAAGAGCCGCTCTCTTCATAGTCAACATTTTGGAAAGCTTTTCGAGTTCCATCTCTGTCGGGCAATCTCCTTTCGGCGGAAAGGCTTTTGATTGCTGCATCTTTCAACTTTTGGATCTCAGCAAGGCCTTCGACAAACCACGAAGTGTTGAACTCCTTTTCTACGCACACGTCGCGATGGTGCTCCCAGTCGGCAATAACGTCTCAGAAACGGTGTGACCAGTCACCTCACGCATATCCTCGATGGAAGATAAAGCCTCTTCCACACGCTTAACCAGCGCAAATCGACTAGTGACTTTATTGGTTGTAGCCATATGTCCGTGCTTCTCCCGGATTCGGTGTACAACGCCTCATGCTTAGACGGCACGTTAAAGCCGCCAACCAAAGACATGACACGGATAAGGAACCAAGTACGGGGATCAAAAATGGCGCCCGCAAGTGGCCTCACGACTCGCAAAGGGTCTTCTTCCATGTCTATGGCAACAATCATCAGAGAATCATCCACCGTTTGAACCACGTCACGTGCCCGGCAATTGGCTAACTCCCATCTCCAAGTCACCGGCGGTGGTCACCAAAGGCAAGTTTTCGTGTGACTCCACCCAGAATCGCCCTCCGAACCGGATTCCTCCCGCAAACTTGAGTTAGACATTTTTTTCAAAAGAAGAAACAGAAGAAGAAGAAAGAAAAGAAGCGCGAAACTCACCGAACCACTTCCCCAAGAAGAACCAAAGGTCTTTTGCCAGAGGAATCACTCTCACTTGTTGAACTTTCTTCTTTTTCTCCGACTCATCACCGCTATGAGTAGGCTCGGCCGCCGGAATTCCTTGAAGAAACCGCCGTCTCCTGGCAACGTGCAAGGGCAGCGAAAGCATTAACACTACCGAAGCCTTGAAGGAAACAAGACACATGTTCTCAGCCGAAATTCACGTGTTTTGAGACAAACCATTGAAGAGGCGACACATACCTGGTTATTGGAAGAACTGAAAGACACAAGATCCGTGGGAGGATCTTGTGAAACCGTCCGAACCCGCCAAAGACGATTCTTCGTTCTCCGTTCTTTGGCCTGGGGACTTTCCGAATTGCTAGGCAACTTTCGCTTGGGATCTCTCAACATTGGATACTTCTTCAAAACTGCTAGGGAAGGTTAGCAACGAATGTTTTCCACCACGTTATTCACAAAATCTCGGATCATAATAAACTCGTCGCACCAAAACTCATTATAGCCGAAGGTCGTCGAAGTTACTCTTCCCATTTGAAAGAAGGGAAGACGGATACCGGCTCAAGGGCACTCGGGCATCAAGGGCGACACGCAATGAATCCTTAGGGATCACCGGCCGGTAAACAAGAGGCACCCTTGATCGAAACCCATGTGACGAGCAAAGACGGTCAATATTATAAGCAAACTATCCGGAAAGACCCCACGAAGAAAGACGGTATATAATGGGTGAGAAGCTCTGAATGAACAGGTTTTCACCAACACTCAAATCGTCATCAAGACAAAGACGTGAGCGGAGCGTGAGCAAAGGTGTCAATTTGAGTCATCGACTTATGGACCGGCCCCCATGGGCGAAAATTGATTTCATGCAACTTATCAAGAAAACTAACCAAGCTCACGCCAACCCTTGGACGCCCTGTTCACCCATCGAAGAATTCGAGAGCCCCCAACTCACGGGAAGCGAAGGTAGCGGTTTGGAGCATACTTCTCGAAGTGCTCCCATAGCCGACTTTTAAAAGCAATGTGCACATATGAATCCACTTTCATGAAACCATTCGAAACTCGCATGTTCGCAACTAGGTGATCCAGATGCACATACAGGGAACCAAGGAACAGACTTGCCAATGGGAAGAACTTCACCCTTTGCCAACTTCACAAAGAATCTCTAACAACTTCGGTCTTATTCCTTTCTTGCCGAACCGTCATCAAAAATGTCTCGGACAACCAGAGAGCCAAAAATGCCTGCGACATGAAGATCATCGCTTCTGTTCGTCAGTGCTCCAACTCGTCCGGAAACCATTGAGATATCCACCAATCGTAAGGGCACCTTTCATCCTCTTTCGGGTAGAATCCTTCGACTTCGCAATGGAGTCTTTCCGAGAAAAATCCCCCAACTTAATGGCCAGGTCATCCCGCATCTTCACCTCACTTTCAGATAATTGGATTCTAAGATTTCCAGTTACCGAAAGATTCAGCAAGAGAGCCACACTCTCCAAGGAGAAAGTTATCTCACCCCATCTACATATGATTGTATGGGTGTCCGAACACCATCCGGAGATGAAAGCAACCAAGCCCGGGATGTCCTTCCTAACTGGAGATTTATCAAGTCTTGACAAAGATCAATGACTGCGCTCGAGTCAAGTTGGTATTTATACGGTCCTTGCTCACCATGAACTCAACCCATCTGTCAAAAGAACGCAATGGACTTTGACACATCCCAAGTCAATGTTGGAAGAGAAATATACCCCTTTATGAAGACAGAACCGAATGGTGCTCTCTCGGGCGAACCGAACGTGTCTTCCGTCATCCTCACCACCGGTTAGCAAAATTGGCACGAAACCTGGGTGATTCTTCCGAGCAGGGGCGAGGGCTCTAGTGAAGAATTCATCATCTATGTTCGGCTTGGAATTATGAGCATCCTTCGACGAAGTGAAATTTGGTTCAGGTAACATCTTATCGAATTCCTTCATAACAATTTGGTAATAAGATATCTGCACAAAACAAACGGAGAAATGCGAAGTTATTTCCCTGACACATAATCGTACCCAACAACAAAAAAAAAAAAAAAAAAAAAAAAAAAAAAGAGAAAGGGGAAGGAGGACGTATTTTATTCGAGTTCAAGACTATATACGCAGTATTTTCTTCGGGTTCGAGACTATATACGCGGCATTCTATACGGGTACAAGTGTGTCTACAATATCCTTCTTCGGGTTCAAAAATATATATGAAGCATTTTTCTATTGGTTCAAAAAACTGCGCGCGTGGTACTTCTTTCAAGAAGCAAAAACCATATATACAATATTTCCTGCGGGTTCGAAGTCATATGAAGCGTATACACAGTATTCTTCTTCGGGATTAATACAGTTTCTCTACGGGTTCGAAATACACATGCAAGTGTTTCCAGACGGGCTCAAATACGCCTACGTGTCGTTCTTCGGGTTCAGAATTATATACGGAGCATCCTCTACGGGTTCAAAATACACACACAGTATTTTCTTCAGGGTTCAAATATTTCTTTCAGGACCGAAAATTCATATATGCAATATTTCCTACGGGTTCAAACAATATATGCAAAGATTCCCTTGGTTGCATACATACAATATTTTCTACAAGAGGCACGCCAAGAAATCATATGCAAGGATTGTGGAAACGCCTACTCTTAAGTTTTACACCTACGTGAAAAGAAAAAAAAAAAGAGAGAAAAGTACTCGAAGACATACCTGGAAGCCGGTTTCTCTTTGCCGCTAGTATGAAAAGAGGAAAGAATAAAGCGCAGGATGGGGAGAAAGGGGCTTTATATATATATAGGCGTAAAGACTTTGAAATAGGGAAGGATTTCCCTTTTACCAAAATCACGCGTGTAAGAAACGGGCCCACAAAGGGTGCGACTGCCCAATGTCGCCCAAGTCACGCCTGCAAGCATGGTTTCCAAGTTGGACCGGCCCCACCAATTGCGCCGACCTCCCAATGGCCGCCCAAGTCACGCCTGCAAGCACGCACGGTTTCTACACTTTGCGCCGGCCCCACCAGCTAGCACACTCAGTTTCCCCATTCACGCCAACCTCCCAATGTCGCCCAAGTCACGCCTGCAAGCATGGTTTCCAAGTTGGACCGGCCCCACCAATTGCGCCGACCTCCCAATGGCCGCCCAAGTCACGCCTGCAAGCACGCACGGTTTCTACACTTTGCGCCGGCCCCACCAGCTAGCACACTCAGTTCCCCATTCACGCCAACCTCCCAATGTCGCCCAAGCCGCATAGGCCCCACCAATTGCGCCGACGCAAGCACGCACGGCTTCTACACTTTGCGCCGGTCCCACCAGCCTAGCACACTCGGTTTCCCAACTCACGCCAACTTCCCAACGTCGCCCAAGCCGCACCCGGCCCACCAATTGTGCCACCCTCTCCGATTTGTGCAAAACTACCAGAGGCAAGGATTCCAAATCCTATTTATAAAAGGTCGACAAGCCTCCTTCAATTTTCCTTACCTTTTTTGTTAATAGTTTGTCACCATCTTATGCTTACCTCGCAACAAAGCCCTGCTCCGAGCTAAGCTGGGGACTTAATGTTGATGGTGGTTTTTAGACAAGGGGTAAAATCGTAAAACCCCATGACCTAGTGTTACCCGCAACACATTAACTAAGAGCATTTAACTTAGAGGTAAATAATTAATAGGGGTATTTTTTCAAAATACCAGATTAGGGTTTTCAACACAGAACCCTAATTCCAAAACCAAGCCGCACCCTCGCGCACCATGGCAAAGAATGCCAAACCAAGCCGCACCCTCGCGCACCATGGCAAAGAATGCCAAACCAAGCCGCATATCGCGCACCATGGCAACAATGCCAAACCAAGCCGCACTCGCACACCATGGCAACAATGCTAAACCAAGCCGCATATCATGCACCACGGAACAATGCCAAACCAAGCCGCATACTGCGCACCATGGCAACAATGCCAAACCAAGCCGCACCCTGCGCACCATGGCAACAATGTCAAACCAAGCCGCATACTGCGCACCACGGCAACAATGCCAAACCAAGCCGCATACTGCGCACCATGGCAACAATGCCATATTTCCAAGCCGCTATGCCTTTGGCCCACGCCAAATATAGCGCCCTAGGTTTGCAAGACTTGCAACTAGGTCAACATGGCCGCACGTGCCATTGGCACATGCCAACACGTGTCGCAAGCCATATTTCCAAGCCGCTATGCCTTTGGCCCACGCCAAATATAGCGCCCTAGGTTTGCAAGACTTGCAACTAGGTCAACATGGCCGCACGTGCCATTGGCTCATGCCAACATGTGTCGCAAGCCATATTTCCAAGCCGCTATGCCTTTGGCCCACGCCAAATATAGCGCCCTAGGCTTGCAAGACTTGTAACTAGGTCAACATGACCGTACGTGCCATTGGCACATGCCAACACGTGTCGCAAGCCATATTTCCAAGCCGCTATGCCTTTGGCCCACGCCAAATATAGCGCCCTAGGCTTGCAAGACTTGCAACTAGGTCAACATGGATGCACGTGCCATTGGCACATGCCAACACGTGTTGCAAGCCATATTTCCACGCCGCTATGCCTTTGGCCCACGCCAAATATAGCGCCCTAGGCTTGCAAGACTTTCAACTAGGTCAACATGGCCGCACGTGCCATTGGCACATGCCAACACGTGTCGCAAGCCATATTTCCAAGCCGCTATGCCTTTGGCCCACGCCAAATATAGCGCCCTATGTTTGCAAGACTTGCAACTAGGTCAACATGGACGCACGTGCCATTGGCACATGCCAACACGTGTCGCAAGCCATATTTCCAAGCCGCTATGCCTTTGGCCCACGCCAAATATAGCGCCCTAGGCTTGCAAGACTTGCAACTAGGTCAACATGGCCGCACGTGCCATTGGCACATGCCAACACGTGTCGCAAGCCATATTTCCAAGCCGCTATGCCTTTGGCCCACGCCAAATATAGCGCCCTAGGCTTGCAAGACTTGCAACTTGGTCAACATGGCCTCACGTGCCATTGGCACATGCCAACACGTATCGCAAGCCATGTTTCCAAGCCGCTATACCATTGGCCCACGCCAAATATAGCGCCCTAGGCTCGCAATACTTGCAACTAGGTCAACATTCCGCACATGCCATTGGCACATGCCAAACACACACGCTGGTAGCCTAACTTGCATACCGTGCAACCTACCACCAAGGCATTTCGCACATGCCAAACGCGCCACTAGCAGCGCCACTTGCACTCAAGATGCAACCAACACTCGAGACATCAACACAAACTGGGGGATGCTTTTTTATGGTTTTGGTTTGGCGGTCACAGCATGTAGCGTACACTACGCTCACATTAAGAAAGCGTGGGAAGGAATAATGCGGTCAAATAAAAGAGGAAATAATGGTGAAAAACGTTTTCACCCATTAAACCATGCGGTTACCACCTCCTCCCATTATTTCACCCTTTACTCTCTTCCTTCATGAGGCCAGGGTACGTTTCAATCTCGACTTGTATAAATAGGTCTTACCTATTTCCACCGCACAACAAGTCTCGGTCGGAGAAAATACTACACTCTCGTAAAGGCAACTTTGCAAGCTCTCCCAAAAAGCTTTCATCTCTTGCAAGCTTCCTAAGCTTTCACTTTCGATACAAGTCGAGATACTACTCTCCTCAACACCTTTCTTTGCTTCCCTCCCCAAATCAACCCTTCTCCTCCACTTTGTGACCGAAGCAAGTCTGGAACGGCCATTTCTTGGTTTAGGCCGGACTTGTACAGATTGATCTCTCGAATCTATAAAGTGCTCACGTGCAGCACATTTGTTTAGGGTTTGAACCAGTTTCTCACTCACCTTCCGAAATTACCGAAATCGGCAGAAACGATTTTTACCTATAAACACACGGCAACGAAAATATCTCTTCGGGTGTCGCGCCACCAGTCACAAGGGCTAGAGCCGCCGCTACGACCCCAAATGCTTCGTCTGGCATGGCGCCTCCGACCACGACCAAGGTCCCAACTACCCCGCCGACGGGACGAGAAACCGGAGGAACCAGAAGAAGTCGTCCTTACGTCACCATCGCTGATTTGATGGAACGACAAGAGATGCTCGCTAGAGCCCAGACGGATATGGTTTCAACGCAGAAGGAGGTACTCATCTTTCTCAAGACCCTGACAGAACGACTACCACGTGAGTCGCGCCCTCCAGAGCCATTTAAGAACGTCTCCAACAACCCCGACGCCAGCACCTCGGCGGAGCATGCCTCCACGGATGAGGAAACTCGCACTAGAATCCCGTTGGAAAGAAATCAGCCGCCCAACTTCGTCACGAGAGAAGATTTGGAACAACTCCTCCGCAACCGAATCAAGAATGATGAGTTGGACGTGCATCATCACCAACCCCCTTACCCATCCGAAATGCAGAGAATCCCTCTCCCAAGGGGGTACTCTTCTCCTCAATTTACCATGTACGATAGTACCGGGAATGCACGTGAGCATGTCTCTCGTTTCCTAGAATCCCAAGGTGAACATGAATATAATCACGTTCTGCTTTTAAGGGAATTCTCAAAATCACTTACTGGAAGGGCGTATACATGGTACAACAGCATCCCACCGAACAGCATTCCCGACTGGAGTAGCATGGTCACTGCGTTTTACAAGAAATACTTCTTCGTGTCTGAACAAGTTACTTTCTCAGGCCTCGGAAGAATGTACTGGGATAACGAACATCCGAATGATTTCGTCAAAAGGTTCGTGGTTCAAGCACTCGACTGTCACGACCCAAACGTGACAGAGCAACAACTGGTTAACGCATGCATCAATGGTATGGTTCCAATTTACCGCGCCCTGCTAGAAAACTTGCGCTTCCAACGTTCTCCGAACTCCACGAAGCCGCCAGACGATCTGCAACAACAGCACCATCATTACTGGAAAGAGCTAGGCCAAGTCGAGCCGAAGACACGCGTGAAACTCGCGGGAGTAGACGCCTCATCAGCAAACAATTTAATGCCGGCTCATCCTCCGTGAACATAGTAAACGAAAGGGGAAAAAGGAAAGCCCCAACTACGAGCTACCAGCCAAAACGTGAAGCACCGGCGCAACGGGAACCCCCGCCACGAAAGACCGTCACTAAAACTCCCATGCAGCATCATGAGACCGAAGGAAATACCTTTGATTTCCTGTTTCCCATCGAGGAGGTGATTGACCTCCTAGAAGCCTGGGTTCAAGATGATATTATCAGACTTCCACCTCCCAGACGTCTACCAACTAAGGCTGAGATGGCGAACCCCAAGTACTGCCACTACCACAGGTTCGTTCACCACCCGTTCAGCGATTGTAACAGACTAAATCATATTTTCAAAGAAAGGATAGAAGCGGGAGGACTCCAACCAGGAGATGAAAGAGTGCATCGAGACCCACTCCCAATAAGAAACTGCGGGTCCTCTGGGGACTCCGTGCACGAGACTGCATAATCCATGATGCAACATGTATGCGAAATTATCTATTTTTCCAAGGTGCAGCGCCAAGATATTTTCGCAGCTCTCAATCGTGTTGTATCTGGCAAACGGCTTTTTATCTCCTCAGAATCCACGCCAGGGGCCCAAGCTTTCCAAACAGGCGGAGCAAAAAAGGAGAACTGGGGACTGCTGACCACGTCCCGTTTAAGAGGTAACGAATTTGATGACACGCTCATCGACACGGCCTCTGACCACAACATCATTACTTTCAAGACACTAAAGGCAGCAGGATTCACAAAACAAGACGCTACCTATTCCCCGTCTGTGATTAAAAGCTTGAGAGGAGAAACTTTGAACGCGCATGGCTACATCAACCTAGAGATCAAGATGGGAGATGCTATAACGCATAGCAAGTTCCACATTGTCAAAGAACTAGATCATGACATGATATTGGGACGCTTATGGGTGCTCGACAACAAAGCGAAATTGGGTGTACACCCTCTGCTGACGTCCACGCCCGAAGGAATTCCCAACAAATCATCCCACGGGTTATCGCATCAACGAGCTATTGAAGGAACCCAGGCATCCGGAGAGGACCCGTTGACGCTAGCTCATGATTTTCAAATGCAAGTAAGTCTGACCAATCAACCTTTTCTGCGACCAGTCTTTCCTTCCCCCATTCCGTCATGGGGACTCGGCGCGATTACTGGCACAAACACTGTCAAGAAATCTGAATGGGGAGCTGGACCATTTGAACACTTTGCAAGAAGCTTGGAAACTTCTATTGAACCCATTTTTAATTGGAGATGTAGTGGTTAAGGAAAGCTCGTTTCAAGTTGGGAAGGTGACAGTAAAAATGGATTTGCCCGGTGAAGGAGAAGATTAGCCGTATCTGGTTGCGGATACCCTTTTGGGAGGATATTGCAAGCTCATCAATGCAGACACACCTGAAGGCGTGATAATTCACTCACGATGGCTCAAGGAATCCAATCCCTAAAATGCTGTACTTTCCAATCACTCCCCCTTTTAGTATTTCCTTTAACAATTCCTCTTAATAGTTGTAATTCCCCAGGATGAATACACCGTTTGTATTTTTCCCTAGGGATTCCCTTTTTGTCAAAAAAAAAAAAAAAAAAAAAAAGGGAAACCATAAATACATCTCTTTCCAAGCGAATCCTCCAGATATCAGAGAAATACATCAGGTAAACCCAGAAAACCATTGCAGAGCCATCATACCACAACCTCTTTCAAAAAAAAAAAAAAAAATATATATATATATGAAGCAAAATGTCGACTGATGAAGAAGAAGGAAAAGACGAGTTTACAAAAAAAGGGGGGGGACACCAGGGGAACTAAGTAGCTAACTGAAATAACAAAAGGGAGGAACTAGCCCTCAAAGGATGGAGCACAAGTCCCCTCGGGCAAAGCTATCTTCAAGCACTTCCCCCAGCAATCCTTCGGGCAACAAAGGTTCCATTCAATGGTTTTAGCAGCAGCAACCTCAACATCCCATCCCGAAGCAGCCACAGCAGCAGCGGTGTCCTCCCCGACGACCATTCCAGCATACGCCACCATAACCCCTACGGTATCACCAACAACACCTTTGGCATCAACTTCAAAGGCTATTTCGCTTCCATCATATGATCCTTCGAAGGTTTTCTCATTGAAATTTTGAAGAAAGTTTTTTGATTCATCCGCATCAAAATCAAGAATCATGGCGCTCTCCTCCACGCCCACTGAACCCAAGAGAGTCCGAACATGCACCTGTTCTTCGTGGGGATAGATAGAAGGGAGGTCCTTAATAATTTCAACAGCTTCATGGAACAAAGATTCGATCCCAACCAATGCCTCCTCAAGAGAAGAAGATCGATCTCCGCCAATTCTGAAGTCCTTTTTTCGAAAATTCAAAGGCATGGCCATCCCTGGAAGGTCCCATCATACACTGCAAAAAATGGGGAAAATAGTCAAGTTCCATCCTATCTATACACATGTAAAAGAGGATAACATGAACATAGAAGAAGAAGAAAACATACCGGTATGATTTTCTTAGCCCGAATAACCCTAGTCGGGATGCTTTTGCAAGAGTCAGATCTCGCGCCTTCACTTGGAGAATCTCGCTGTTTAGAGGATGATTCGTCTCTAGGCAAAGAAAAAGAAAAAAAACCAACAAGAAGAACCCTTTCACAAACAAGGAAGATGATGCAGTTGCGTTGGGTATGAATACAGAACCTTAAAAAAAAAAGGAAAGGAAGCAATGAGGGACATAACGCTTCCAGATTTTTTGGCCTGGATGATCCCCTGATTGAAGTCGCGCGTGAAGGAAGGCAAAATATAGAAACTTTGCTATATGTAGAAACACCTACTCCCTTCTTGTTTACACCGGTCCCATCAAGTCACGCCAGCTAGCACGCTCAGCTTCTCCAACTTGCGCCGGTCCCGCCAGCTAGCACGATCAGCTTCCCACTTTGCGCCGGTCCCGCCAGCTAGCACACTCAGTTTCCCAGCTCACGCCATACTTCCCAACGTCGCCCAAGTTGCACCGGACCCACCAATTGCGCCAACTCCCCAGTACCGCCCAAGTTGCACCGGTCCCAACTCACGCCAACTTCCCAATGACCGCCCAAGTCACGCCAGCAAGCACGCACAGCTTCCCTACCTTGCGCCGGTCCCACCAGCTAGCACGCCCAGTTTCCTAATTCGCGTCAACTTCTCAATGCCGCCCAGCTTCCTGTCTCTCAATGATGCTGACTTCCCAGTTGCGCCAGCCTCCCGATTTGTGCAATACTGCCAGAGGCAAGGATTCCAAATCCTATTTATAAAAAGGTCAGACAAATTTTCTAAATTCTCTTTACAATTTGCTGCTGATAGTCTGTCACCATCTTATGCTTACCTCGCAACAAAGCTCCTGCTCCGAGCTAAGCAGGGGACTTAATGTTGATGGTGGTTTTTTAAACAAGGGGTAAAATCGTAAAACCCCAAATAACCTAATGTCACCAGTGACGCATTTATTAGAACATTTATGCTTGTAGTCAGTAATTAATAGGGGGTATTTTTTCAAATTAGGGTTACAACGAACAAAACCATAATTCACCTCCGTGCCAATGGCAAATCATGCCAGCCACACCTAGCCCGAGCTATCCGCATCTCTATGCCAATGGCAAATCATGCCAGCCATACCAAACACGCCGAAGCATGCCAACCATGCTAGCCGCACCTCCGTGCCAATGGCAAATCATGCCAGCCACACCTAGCCCGAGCTAGCCGCATCTCTATGCCAATGGCAAATCATGCCAGCCATACCAAACATGCCAAAGCATGCCAACCATAATAGCCGCACCTCCGTGCCAATGACAAATCATGCCAGCCACACCTAGCCCGAGCTAGCCACATCTCTATGCCAATGGCAAATCATGCCAGCCATACCAAACGCGCCGAAGCATGCCAACCATGCTAGCCGCACCTCCGTTCCAATGGCAAATCATGCCAGCCACACCTAGCCCGAGCTAGCCGCGCCATGCCAAACACACTCTGCCTTGGCCCTAGCTACACTGTTCACGCCACGCCAAGCCAAACATCCTTACCTTGGCCCTAGCCGCGCCATGCCAAAGTAGCGCCCTTACCTAGGCTTGCAAACCATGCAACCTTGGCCAAATTGGCCACGCATGCCATTGGCACATGCCAACACGCTCGCTGGTACCTTTTCCTACCAAGGCCACGGCCCTAACGGCCACGCATGCCATTGGCACATGCCATTGGCACATGCCAACACGCTCACTGGTAGCTTTTCCTACCAAGGCCACGGCCCTAACGGCCACGCATGCCATTGACACATGCCAACACGCTCGCTGGTAGCTTTTCCTACCAAGGCCACGGCCCTAACGGCCACGCATGCCATTGGCACATGCCAACATGCTCGCTGGTAGCTTTTCCTACCAAGGCCACGGCCCTAACGGCCACGCATGCCATTGGCACATGCCAACACGCTCGCTAGTAGCTTTTCCTACCAAGTCCACGGCCCTAACGGCCACGCATGCCATTGGCACATGCCAACACGCTCGCTGGTAGCTTTTCCTACCAAGGCCACGGCCCTAACGGCCACTCATGCCATTGGCACATGCCAACACGCTCGCTGGTAGCTTTTCCTACCAAGGTCAAAGCTTCCTACCAATGCCACGGCCCTAACGGCCACGCATGCCATTGGCACATGCCAACACGCTCGCTGGTAGCTTTTTCCTACCAAGGTCACGGCCGTAACGGCCACGCATGCCATTGGCACATGCCAACACGCTCGCTGGTAGCTTTTCCTACCAAGGCCACGGCCCTAACGACCACGCATTCTATTGGCACATGCCAACACGCTCGCTGGTAGCCTTCATTACCTAGTCGTGCCCCTAATGTACGCCGGTAGCCTAACTTGCAAGCCGTGCAACTTAGGCCAACTTGGCCGTGCTCGCCATTGGCACATGCTAAAACCCACGCTGGTAGCCTAACTCGCAAACCATGCAACCTACCACCAAGGCATTCCGCACATGCCATTGGCACATGCCACACACGCCACTAGCAGCTCTGGCATTGCCACTTACACTCAACGTACAACGTACCACCCAGGCATTCCGCACATGCCAATGGCACATGCCACACGCGCCACTAGCAGCGCCACGTGAACTCAAGGTGCAACCGACACTCGAGATATCAATACAAAATGGGGGATGCTTTCCAGGGTTTTGGTTTGGCGGTCACAGCTTGCAGCGTACACTACGCTCACATTAAGAAAGCGTGAAAAGGAATAAAGCGGTCAAATAAATGAGGAAATAATGGTGAAAACGTTTTCACCCATAAACACCTTGCGGTTACCACCTCCTCCCATTATTTCACCCTTTACTCTCTTCCTTCATGAGGCCAGGGTACGTTTCAATCTCGACTTGTATAAATAGGTCTTACCTATTTCCACCCAGCATAACAAGTCTCGGTCGGAGAAAAATACAACACTCTCAGAAAAGGCAACTTTGCAAGCTCTCCAAAAAGCTTTCATCTCTTGCAAGCTTCCTAAGATTTCACTTTCTGATACAAGTCGAGATACTACTCTCCAAGAATTATTCTAGTCTCAACACTTTTCTTTGCTTCCCTCCCCAAATCAACCCTTCTCCTCCACTTTGTGACCGAAGCAAGTCTGGAACGGCCATTTCTTGGTTTAGGCCGGACTTGTACAGATTGATCTCTCGAATCTCTAAAGTGCTCACTTGTAGCACATTTGTTTAGGGTTTGAACCAGTTTTTCACTCACCTACCGAATTTACCGAAATCGGCAGAAACGATTTTTACCCATAAACACCTATAATACTTTCTTCCTGGCATTTCCAGCTGGATTAAGAAAGATGGCCTTCCTTCATGAATCTCCACTCTCCCAGATTGAGTCTTGCACCTTTTTTAGCCAAATCATCTGCAGAGAAATTGACTTCTCTGTAGCAATGAATGTATAATATTTCATTTATAGACCTGCAAGCTTTTCCCATCTAGTTTGAACAAACCAGGGATATTTCCTTTCTTGAAATCTTCCAGTGCTGCTTTGGAATCAGAGATAATGATAATTTTATTACAGTGTAGTCTCACTGCCCATACAATTGCCCACATTACAGCTATGACCTCTGCAATGCAATTGGTAACAATGCATATACCACCTGAAATAGTCCCCAACACCTGACAATTATGATTCCTTGCAATGATGCCAAAACCTGCATCCCCTGGATTGCCAAATGTTGATCCATCACAACAAAACATTACATACCCTTCTGCAGGTGCATTCCATTGACATTCCACAATTGATGTGAATTTATATAAAATGTTTCTAATGTTGAAGAAGTTCAGAACATCTGTATCATAATTTTGGTTCCATTTGGTTCCCTTCATTCTATAACTACCTTCATAAACCAGAGTCATAATTCTACATTTGAACTGAAGATCATTAGGCTGAGCGTTTTCAAACATTACCTTGTTCTTCTGGAACCAAAGTTCTATAATTGTAGCATAAGCAGCAGTGGCCTATACTTCTTGTATTATAGTACTTTTGTGCCTTGCAATTGTAAGAATATCATAAAAATAAGTTGGACTTTTAAAGTGGAAGGTAATACAGAGCCATCTCCAGATTCTTGTGCTGAAGTTACAAGACCACAAAAGAGGATCCATGGAATCTTGATGAGCTTTACATATACATCATCTTGAGGCTATGGAAAAACCTTGATTCACCTTATTTATATCATCCACATAAACACCTTATCTGATTTTCCATACATTACTTGCAATAGTAGGAGGTAAAATAGATTTCCAAAGTTGTGATGGCCATTGTAAATGAGGTTATTTATTCCTTATAATGTTAACATCAGAGGATGTTGAAAATTTACCTTTAAGATCACCACTCCACACAATAATATCAATTCCACCACTCACTACAAGAAGCAAGGCAGGTAGATTATCTTGAATTTCTTGTGGGATCATCCAGGTATGCTGAATTTATAAATCTTTAACTTTCATACTCAAGTTAGCCTTGACATAATCTGTATAGCCCACAATTTCAATTAAAGGTTGATCTCCAATCCACACATCAAACCATACATATATTTTCTCCCCATTCCCTATATTCCATCGAATGTCATCTTTCAATTGCTGCCATGCCCACTTCAGTCCAGACCATACTGAAGAATACTTCCATTTAGTGCACCATTGACCATTCTTGTCTTTGTATTTGACAACAAAAAACCTTGACCACTCATCCTATGAGGTATGCATTTTCCACATTATCTTCATTAATAAGGCCTTATTAACCACTTCAAGTCTTCTAATTACCAACCCACCTTCATTAATAGGAGCGCAAACTTTATTCCAAGCTAAAATGTCATATTTTCTAGTTTCACAATCCCCTGACCATAAAAAATTTCTCATAATCCTTTCACATATTTTAATTATTTACTTTGGCCATTTATAGACTGCCATTGAATATAGAGGATAACTAGAAAGAACAGACTTGATTAAAATCAATCTGTCATGAAATGACAATAATTTCCCTTTCCATCTTGCTAATGTCATCTGTATCATTTCAACTATTGGCCACAAAATAGATGATTTAACTCTGCCAGGCTTGAGAATAATGCCTAAATATTTATTAGGAAAAGATGTAAGCTCCATATGTAATAATTCAGAAATTTGCATTCTTCTTTGAGGTGTGCAACCATATACAAAGCACTTGCTTTTACTTCTATTTATGATCTGGCTTGAACAATCTTGATACTGTTGTAGTAATTGAAATAAACTCTTTAGAATTTTTTTAGAACCATTTGAGAAGATGAAAACATCATCAGCAAACATCAAATGAGTAGGGTGTATTCCTTTTCTGTTTACCATAGGTTGTAGTTTACCTCGAATGAACCAAATTAGTTATCCCCCAGCTTAAAACCTCTTCCATTATAATAAACAGGATTGGAGATAGTGGATCTCCTTGCTTTAATCCTCTACCCATAGAAAAGAAACCTCTGGGTACACCATTGACCATTACAAAAACTCTTGCCGATGCAAATAATATTTGTAACCACTGGCACCAATCTGATGAGAAACCAAACTGCTGAAGTACTTGAAATAAAAAATTTCCAATTTACTAAATCATATGCCTGAGAAATGTCTAATTTTAATCCAACATTACCACCCCTCCTTTTAGATTTCATTTCATTAACAAGTTCAGAAGCCATAAGAATCTGTTCATGAATACTCCTTCCTTTGACATATGCAACTTGTTGTGGGGATATTAGTTTTGTGATTAACTGTCCCATTCTAGATGTAATAATTTTTGTGAAAACTTTAAAGCTCACATTACTTAAACCTATGGGTCTGAATTGGCTAGGATATTTAGCACCTTGTATTTTAGGCAGAAGTACTAAGAAGTTAGAGTTTAGACCCTTAGGAATGAACTTTCTTTTCCAGCAGAATTGAACAGCACAATTCAAATCATGTTGAATAATACTCCAGCATGCTCTATAGAACATACCTGAGAATCCATCAGCTCCAGGAGCACTTTCAGCATCAATGTCAAAAATTGCTTGTTTAATTTCTTCAGCAGTAGGCAAGCCATCTAACATTTGCTGATCATCTTCAGTTATAAGTTTAGGAATAACATCAAAAAGAGAATTATCCACACTGGTTTCTTGATACTGAAATTTCTGCTCAAAAAAAATTGACAAGAAGATTTGCAATCTGTTCTTGATCTGTGATTTTATTTCCATTTTCATCTTCTAGTTCAGTAATAAGATTATGAGAATGCCTAACCTTGAGATTAGTATGAAAAAATTGAGTATTACCAGAACCTTCTTTAACCCACTTTATTCTTGATTTTTGCCTCATCATGATGGTACTATATTGAACTTCTCTTGAGTTATACTCATTTTGTGCTTGCACCAATTCATTCAAAGCAATTGTATTGTGTGGATCATTATCTGAGATGAGCATATTGTTCTTGACATTTTCCTCAGCTTCCTTAATTTTTTGTTGGATATCTCCAAACATACTCCAGTTCCATTCCTTTAAAATTTGCTTAAGTCTTTTAAGTTTATGCATAAATACAAAAGTTGGATCCCCCGATAATGGTAATGCCCAATTAGCTGCAACTAATTGAAGAAATCCTGGATGATCAAGCCACATCTTCTGAAATCTCAAGGGAACATTTTTTGGCTTAGGTATGTTAGCACATCCACCAAATAATGGAGAGTGATCTGAAAAAATCCTTAAACCCACTTTATATCCCCAATCATGAAATTTATCCAACCATTCCAGATTGAAGAAAGCTCTATCAAGATGACATAGAATCCTTTTATCTCCATATTGGCAATTGGACCAAGAAAAATCTAATCCAGTTATTGGAGCTTGAATTAGTTGACATTGATCTAAACATTCATTAAAATCTAACATTGATCTTCTAGAAGGAGATCTGCCTCCCATTTTTTCTTCAATTGTAAGAACTGCATTGAAGTCACCTAACATAATCCAAGGCTTTTTAAACTCACTAATCATCTGCATTTCAGACTAAAGAAATCGTCTTTACACCATATTGACATTAGCATGTACCCCAGATACCATAACTTCACCTACTTCGACTGTGATCATCTGACTTGTAATAGATACAACTGAAGGAACTGAAATAGAATTACTCCAAAATAACCAAATACTACCTTTGTGATGAGAAGAAGAATTATGAATTGCCATGGATTGCATCCCAGGTAGATTCAATTTGTTACAAAAAGAAGGAGTACAATGAACATGAGGTTCTGCAATCCAAACTAAAGATCTAAGTTTCTGTTGGGCCCTAGTTCTTCTAAGGCCCCTTAGATTCCAAATAAGGATTTTCATGTTGGAGAATTGGGGTTTTTCGGACCCCCCTTACCAACATTTTTCCTAAAGTTGTATTTATTTTGAACTTTAAAACTATTGCCATTACCTTGCTTAGTAGAAGGAGCTGCCACATTCCTAAGACTAGTATCATTCTTATCAGGTGGAGCGTTTGCCTTAGCTTTATTTTTTGCAGCAGAAGTAGAAGCAATAGAAGACCAGGAAGTAAAAGCAAAAGGTTCTGAGGTAACCTTTCCAGTGCCAGAATCAACAAATTTAACTACACTGTTTTCTAGTTCAGTAGCTTCAGCTATTTGAATTAATTTCTGTGGAGCTAATTCAACCATAATTTCTTCATCAACATCAGTAACAACTTCCTCCTGTTGTCAAGTGCACTAAATCTTCCACCTACTAGAGGTATGGATTCTGGAGTTCTTATTAATTGTTGTGGAGAATTAATACTACTAATAATTGAATCAACTTCAGCTGGTTTTGCACAAGGTGTAGCAACTATTACAACTTCTTTTTCATCTTCAACTTCCGATCTATCACATATATCAAGAGGAATATGATTACTTGAAGGATCCTGAACTTGTCTTTGCTGAGACTTACTAACATTTGATTGTTGTTTATTCTTTTCCACTCTACATTCAGTAGTAAGGTGACCAACAATCCGACAAGAGTGACAAAACTTTGGACAATCTGGAATTGATATATTCTGAAAAAAACCTCCATATTTTGTATTAATCCAGATTTTACTAGGAATACCTTGAGAAAAATCAACCTCCACAAGAACATTTGCATAATAACCCACTTCACATCGTTCAGTAGCAGCATCAATTTTAATTGGAGTACCAATTTCATCACAAATCTTAAATAGAATCTTTTCTTTCCAGAATTCCAAACCTAATCCAGGCAATCTAACCCAAACTGTAGCTTTTGAGGTTCTTTGATACTCTGGACGAAAATTAGATACCCAATTTCTGATTCTTAATACATGATTTTGAACTTCCCACAATCCAGTTTTGATATAACGACGATCTACTTCATTATCAAGCTTAATAGTGAAAAAAACCTTTTCCCAATGGAATAAGCTTACAATTACCAACCAACTTCCATTGATTTCTCAATATAACAACAACATCAACAAACTTGATTTTCTGTAATTCTAATCTACCTATTAATGAAAATTTCCAAAGATTTAAACCCTCTTCAAAAAAATCATCAGGCAAATTAATCGAAGGAACTTTTTTCACAACTTCATTACTACCAGTTTCAGACATATTGATGTTAGATTTAGGACTATTATCCATCAATCCAACCATCTAATTATCAGTAATCATTGAAATAGTAATAGATTGAATGAATTTAAAAAAAATTACCTGAATCAATGAAGACAGTGAGCGTTGAAAAAGAGATTCGTGAAGAATATTTTTTTTACCTATTAATGAATTTAAGATAATTTACTTATTGTTACAGGGCCTACGGCCCATGGATGTGCGGTCCATGGGTTATCCATTTATATATATAGTGTAACCTATGTAATAGAACTATCTAATCTTCCTAAT